>KQ034108.1:205064-238742 GCA_000181055.3 Rhodnius prolixus
AAACCAATATATATTCTTATCATTTAGATTTTCCAATTTCAGGAAGTGTTACTGGCGGCAAACACACTGTTGACCAAGACTGGTATATCTAGCTTGTTGAGCGACATTACAGGTTATGCCACTCTGTGCTTCCTATTTCTGGTGTTTCTATTTTGGAATGAAGGAATAGTGGTCGGTGATCGGACTGCCCACCAACTGACCATTCACTTCTGCCAATTGTTTTACTTTGCACTCTTCGTATCCGTATTTTTAGCACCTTCTTTATTATCAACAATACATCGTTTCGCCAGATTTTGTACGGTTAACTTTTACAAGATATTAATCCTAGCCAGTTTAATGTCTTTTGTTATATACTATAATACGATGGCTCATCCATACCTTTTGGCAGACAACAGGCATTATTCTTTTTATGTTTGGAAAAAGTGAGTTTAGTAATTTATGTAATTTTCAAGTATAAAAAGTCTGATAAGAACATACAAACGAATTTCTGTGACTACAATTTTTAGAGTTCTGCACTATTTTTTAAACAAGTTATTAATGAATTTTGCTATATTTTGGGAAAAATACTAAGAACAGAAAAGTTGACTCAATAAAGTGGCAATTTTGTTCATCGATTTTGACCAACTCTTTATTACATATCCACAGGTAGCAGCTAAACCAAATTATTACTTTGTCTTTCTTTGCATTGTCTGGTTCAAATCATGCTGCTTATGCAGTTAAACATTTCGGGGGAACCTACTTCAGGCAAAGCACGCGGTCCCTCTGACGCGCGCGCTCTCCTTCAGCTTCTGCAATCACACCTTCACACTCACACGACCTTTCGCACAGGTAGAGGGGAGAAAAAGATACAGTTATTTAGTTAGCGATTTATTATTAATTGCTTACTCTACCGTACAGTCATATATATAAAATCTCCCACTATAATTAAATTTCTACAACAGAAAAACCTCTGAAATGAATAACAATAATAACGAAAAATATCCCTCACAATAACTAAAAACGAAATAAACCAAAACTCTTTTAACTAAAAAATAACCTCTGGTTAAACGATAAATTACTATTAACAAGAGTTAAAGCCTGAACCCTTAGACTTTTCTCGGCAATGGCTTACCACCTTCTGCCTCCATCACTTCTCCCCACCACTCACAAGGGTTCTTACCTTATCGAACTCTGTCCTCTACATATTTATTTTTATTATTATTAGTCCGTCGGCTTTCTTAATCGTACTGCGCACTACCAACACTTTACATTTACAAACTCCAAATAAAAATTAATAAAAAATACTAAAGAATTTGTTAAAAAAACTAATAATATTAACCTCTTTGTTAATACTAAATTCTTTTTGTATTATTTCAGCGTATACCAGAAGAATCTTTCGATTCGTTACATGTTAATACCACTATACATCTTCAGCTTCTACGCTATTTCCACCCATCTGGAAAAAACATCATGGCGGTACATATATTGGCTCTCAGTCTGCCTACTACTAATCCCCCATAAACTTTTGGAATTTCGTTACTTTATAGTTCCTTTCCTAATGTTGCGAATATTGATGGCTCCACGAAATCGATGGCAGTTAGCACTGGAATCTGTTTTATTTATTGTTATCAATACAATTACTATTTATATATTTGTAACTAAGAGGTTCTATTGGAATGATTCAAATGAAACCCAAAGAATCATATGGTAATGTTATTTTGCTTATTTAATTGTATATAGTGAAATAAATGTTGAATAAGGCGGGGTTTCTTATGTGAAATTTTGTTATTTTCCATACAAACCAACTGTGGTGCCACTATTAAGAGCAAACACTTCACTCCCGGTTATAGTAAAACCTGCCTTCTCTAAGAATTAGCAATAAATTGAAGTAATAAATGAAGTCAATAAGTGGCTTAACCATCAAAGATTAGTACAGATAAGTAAAGATGATTGATTAGTACAGAAGTTTTAGATGCAGTTAACAGAAAGTACACTATGGGACAGTACGGAATCATCATGCTGGCCCTTTGGGAAATTGGAACCAGTCGTGGAACCGAAACACAAAAGACAATACAGAGAAACATACACTATGACATATACCTTGTACGTTTCCCTTTAGTATTAGTATTATACCCCTTTAAGGGAAGTCTTTACGTCCTTGTGGGTTTTTCAGCCTAACAATTTAATCAATCTCTCACTGGCACTCCCAAGCAACAAACTAGAACTCACCGTGCACTACATATATATATATATATATATATATATATACACGAGTATATACATATGTATAAACCTCGTATATTCATATGTATATACTCGTATATACCATTTTCAACGTCACGCTTTTACGTGTGCTTTCTGACGATCAACCCTTATACAACTGTTCCACCGGACAGTTGTAAAAACACACACAATGCTGTATACTTATGTAGCCATTTAGGCATTAGATATAGTAGAACTGGGTCCCTCTCTCTTGACAATAATAATGTCAGAGATGGGATCAGCGTACCGGATTGTCAGTACACGGAAGTTCCGTAATACCAGTCCAGCTTAGACTTTCTCATGTAGCACGTTTTATTGAACACTGATGGGCAGTGTGCTTGTAACAAGTGAACGCTGTTAAGAGACTGGAAGTGTAATGAGCAGGCTCCAAGCGCCAATTGTCGCGACCTTAGCTAAAGTAATCTAAGAAATTTATTGTAAAAAAATTGCTCTCCGTCTCCGCACTCGACACCTTATCGTCAGTTGGGCTTAAGTCTGCCTTAAAAGTATGCGCCTTTACTGCACAAGCTCCTGGAAACTTATCCTTGAGAATTGTTTCAAATGAAAATTATTGAATGATCTTAAAATTCAAAATGCGCAACCACTCTAAAATTTGCAGTTACCGCAGTAAAAGAAAGTAAAAAAAGAGTAGAGGCACGTGTTATGTGAGATTTTTATCTTGCTAACTTTAAATAACATGCAAATTATTGAATGAAAATCCAAAATAATTGGATATTATATTGAATATGCAATATACAGTTAGCGCTTGAAAAAAAAAGTTGATCCTTTTCGTGAATTACTTATTTTGTATATGTTCAGGTTGGTTTGAATAAGGTTGGTGACATGGACCTCCTGAAAGATTTAAAATATTATTTTGTTGAAAGCTGAGGAATTGGAATGAATTGGGGTAGAAAAGTAATTTTTTGTAACGAGATTATAATTTATATACAATACATTTAACAGCTTGGAAAATTTGTTTTAAAAAATTAAATTAGGAACTTAATCATCATGTCTTATACGTATAAATTGTCTTCTTTTCAACAAAGTATAACAAAATTTAATAATTCTTTCTAAGTGGAATAATTTTAATAGTAAAAAACCAATGGTGTTGCATGTCAATCTCCTTTCTATACTGCCATGCAGCTAAAACATTCACCAACAAGTTGAGATTTTATTAAAGTGATACCAATGGTCCAATTGAAAATTCAAGGTCTGTTTACAAAGTAATGGATGCGTTTATATTTCAGTTTTTTAGTAGAACAGAAACCTCTTATCAAATTTTCCTCCTAGATAAACACATATTCCACTTCCTATATGAGTTTGAACTCTCTACGAACGTTACAGCATTGTTTAGAAGCGTACTAGTGAAATGTGTTTTTCTAAAGTAACATGGAAACGAACAAAAAAAAAACTATGTTATGCAATCAAGTTTTAATCTTGACAGTGTTTATGCAAAACTTAGGGATAAGCTTAGGAACTTTTAAAAAGTGATGATAGCAATATAGAGAGCAGGTTTCATCGAAATCTCAGGACTTGTATGACCCAACGTATTTTAAGAGAACCGTAAGAATGTTTGTAGCTAAACACTGGATCTGAAAAATGCAAATAAAAAACTGAAGATAATTTGGAAAATGTGCGAGCACAAACGTCAGGCCTGACCGACGGATGACGGCATAGCTGAAAATCAGATGTTGTTTTTTAGGACATATCGTCTTGAAACATTGTTCTCGTGCCTTGCAATGTTTTGAAAATAAAGACATTTTCGTAGTACCACAGCCTTCCTATTCTGTTCTTATTCCGTGTGTATTTTTAGTATTTCCTATAGTCACCTCAAATAATGCCAACTGGGGTCATTCAAAAGCTCCACCGTTGCTGACAAACTGATTCCGCTTGACGGTTGCCAGCACTGCAATAAAGAGTGGAAGCAACGTCTCCCGTGTTTGGTGTCTTCTCAAGGAATCATTTTGGAAGGTGATAGGGTTAATTCACGAATAAAAACTTAATCTAGGTTTTTGGAACAATCTCATTACTTTGTCAACTGACCTCTTAAATTACTGTCGATAATCCGTTAATGCTTGGATTTATGTCATAATATGTTTTACAGTACAAAGATACTGAATTAGATATGTAGTAATATAACTTATTTATAATATGCCAGTGTGTTTTAAGGTCTTGTTCTTTGGCTAGTATGCCATTATTGGAGCATACCGACCCAATTTGACCATTGAGTAATATTGTCCTAAACTGTGGTGTCTAAATACATTTATCGAAAGAGACCAGCCGTCCATCAACTAATTTGGAACATTTCAATTTAATAAAAAATCTCTTATTTTGTTTTTTGTTTACAAATTGAGCAATTTTGAACCTAAAAAATTGAATATATGTTTAATTTCATTTTTACATTGGCGTTTGGAATTTTTAATGTGCTATATTTTCACTTTATTTACAGTATTACTGATCAACATTAAAAAAGAAAAAAAATCTGTTTTGATTTTTCTACTTAATTAATATCCTTAGTTGTAGGCCCAAAATTAAATCTAAATATTATTTCAGTTGTGCATATTGTATACTCTTAGAAACATATTTCAGTAAACTATATATTTTTGTTTTATAGGTATTTTCTTTGCTGAACGGTGCAAATGAGCTAAAGTTAACTGTTGACCTTAAGCAATAAAAAATCCAATAATCAATACAGTTTCTAACAACATCCGTACACATCCTTACTGTGCACTATTTATTCTCCTTGAACATGATTTCATCTCATTTAAGGTAGATAATCTAGGATTTTTCTTAACTTTCAACTGATTTAAAAAGTCAAAAAACCAGGGATGACTTGCTGTTCATCTAAGAGAAATAGTTAAAGTACTGAACCTTTAAAGTTTTAGATTAATATACATATAACCACCATCCTCATTTCAGTTTCGCTGATCATTTTAAGTGCAATTTTTGGTGGCAGAATTATGAAACTTTTTAAACAATTTTGTAAGGTAAGGTGAAGATTAGCAAAGGGACAGGACCTATGCCTCACGCTTAGGTCTAAAAAACGCAGCTACAAGAGACTTATTGTTTATAGGTAAGGTGAAACTGTGAATTTACTTTTTTTAAAGGTAGAAGAAGAAAAATTAAGAAGAGAACCACCTTTTATAAAGTTATGTTATGTGAAGCATACTGAATTATCCTCAATTTTTTAAAAAAATACGTATCTATCAACAGAAATAAGGCAATTTTCCCTCTCCAGTGTTTAACAAGCAAGCAACAATAACACAAATAAACAACCAATTCCTGCTAAAACTACCAAATAGACCATTCCAGCAAACAATCATCTCGAAGAAGACAAGATGTGTAACTAGACAGGTAGTAAATAAAGCACTACAACTCTCATAAAGATCTCCTAATGCTCAGCATTTGGCACAGAAATTTAATCATGTAATTTGAGACCGTTCAAACCCTTTTTATTTTTTGTCCATTGTATTTTTGTTTCTAAATATGTATTGAATAATATTGCGAAATTAAAAAATGAATTTAAAAAAAATGGTTTGAATGTTATTACAAAAATAATGTTTGTAGCATTTTATTTAATAAGATTGCGATTTTGAGTTTATATGTTACTAGTCAACAATTAAATATGGATAGTACAAAATTTTATCATCACGAATTATTTCGTTTAATATTTGTATCATATTTTTCAAAACGAATTTTATAATCTATGCGATGGCTTTGTCATAGTTTCTTACTGTTAGAGAAAAAGCCTTGTCATACGGTTTTCCGACAGACCCCTGTGAAGCAGAGGGCAGTTTAATGCCTGTACTTATCCTGCGAAGCTGCAGTACTTGATGAATATCTGTTGCCTTTCTAGCTTTACTTAGTTCGAGTCAGGATGATTAACTGGAGACACAAACAAGCGTATCAAGTTTTAAGTCTTCAATATATTTCTTTTGCTCTGAGCTCTGAACAATATTAAAATGTGTTAAACCTTGGAAAACGCTCCGTGGGTATTTTTTCGACAAACATTGCTAGGCTTTTAAAAAAGTTATACAAAAATAATTTTACGAACCAGAAAAGAGGGCAACTTTCAAACATTCTAAAAAAATGGGACGAACATTCAGTCCAATTCAAGCAAAGCATATTGCCTGAAACTTGCACTTTACTAAATCTGACCCTGAAAACATACTGCTACTAGACAAATTAGTAAAATTTAATGCTTTCAGAAAAAATCCACAAACAAAAGCGATAAGACTTAATGTACATATGTTGGATAGTATTCAAGCTAGAAATAATAATAATTAGGTATCACTGTTAATGGCATTTACAAATTAAAAAAACTAGTTTTTAAATACAGTTGTACACTTTAAACAATCAGAATACTTCTTTATAATCTTCTTGCACGTTTTCGTTGTTTAAGGGATGCGATAATTTGTATTTAAAAATTCGAAAATGTGACAAGAGGGCAATACTTACCGATACAGTAATGCCAGGGAAAGTTAGAAGAACTGCAGACCTAATCACATTTTTAGAAGTAAGAAGAGTTTGGAAACAGTCATAACTTTTTAAATCTCAGGACAAATTCGTTGCCCCTTTCAGAAAATAACAATTATGATCAAAATTTTTTTACACCAATTACACACTATAAATAATGCACTTCCACATCATTAGATTCATGCACGGGCACATTTCTCTTACATTACATTATTTTCAATTTATTTGAGAGGGAACTTCATTTAGAAAAGATTACATTCGCCCAAAAAAAAGTAGAATACTGGTTGTTTGATTAATACATTTTGGTAAATTTATAATAATTTACTTTTTCGAAATTTGCAAGAGCATTTTCAAAAATTATTTCGCGACTTTATCAACGGGAAGAGAATAAACAGGCAACTACAAGCTCTTGCATGGCATTCTCGTTACGTGACCTTCAGCTTTTTCCTCTGATCACGACGTCTTTCTGTTTCAGTGATTGGCTGTACTCGTAATTCTCTAAACGCTATCTGTGAAAATGCATTTATAATTAATAACACAATAAATTGAATGTAAATCAGGCTAAAGTAAATTTTCCAAAGATAATTCAACTGCTCTGGATTGCTAAACTAAAAGTAAATTTCAATATTATGTAGTTTTTCAATAAAAAAATATACTGATGAGAAAAGTGTAACTGACATTCAATCTTGTTGAATCTGTGCCCTAGGGAACAAAGTTTCCAAAAATAGTGGTAAGCCTACCTATAGTTTTAAAATGAAAGCGGCAAAAATCTGAAACAAATTTAGTGAAATCGCACTTCTATTCAACCGACTTTCTTCAAACTCGGCAGTTTAGCAACACGTTTAATTCTTTCCAACATTATGTAGGCTAATGAAGAAAATAAGTTGGAAAGTAAATTTATTCAAATCTATGAAAATATTACATTAATAAAGCTAAAATACTCAAGTGTAAATCAGTTATATGCGGGAACTCAAGTAATACTGGCTCAAAACAGTAGTCTCTTTTTTTTCCACAATCATCTGTCACTTAGGAAATCTTGCCCGAATTAAATACTTCTTGTTTAGAACAGGAAGGGCAGTCATGCAAATGAACTGGGAAAATGGTTTACGCCGTTACATATTTCCAGCTATAAAGTACAGATTGGCAAAATGAATATTTTGCTTGGAGTTCACTTACCAAGTCTTCATTGTCTGGCACTCTTGACAGCAAATCAAGTACCTCATTGTTGGGAATGGTGTGCGGCCTGATGAGCTTTCTGGCGAATTTGTTCACGCCCCAAGCTAGGATTAAGTACCTCACCGGAATGTAGTAAAGGACAGCTGCAATTGCTACTAAGATGCCCACTGCTATGTAGCTTAAGAACGGCACCGTGAAGTTGAAAGTGCTGGCGAGCATAGTTATAAGAATGTATTAACAGAAAGCTGATGTGAACTATCGAAACACGTTTCTCCTGCTGCAATTATTCCAGCTCTAACACAAATTTCTTTAAAATAAACATAAAACTGCATCACATTAATATAGAATGTCGGTAGGGTAAGCGGAAAATATTGCTGCATGAAGAGATTACTTCCTAATCATGTTCGAAATTAATGTAAGAAAGATGGACGTGATTCCAAAAAAATATTTAATAAATGTTTTTAATTATTCAGGAAACATCATGTTTCAATAATAACTGAATTTCAATATTTATCATTATCACAATAATTCGGTCTCTTGAGAGTAATAAAAAGTAAAACAAAAATAATACTGAATAAATACTTACTTTTTGACACTTTCTCCAAGCGTGGCAATGTAGCCTATTGAATTCTGGACAGTTTGCGTGACTTCCTGTATCGCTTGTAGCCTTTCTTTTAAACTTTTTTTCTCTTCCTAACGTAAGTAATAATAAATAATATTACTGCAGCAATAATATTGACTATGTTTAGATTTCAAACCGGACGTAATGATCGAAGAGCTAGCATTATCAATATATTACACAGCTGACAATATCAAAAGATATTGGCAATTATATTGATCGCTTACCGAGCTTAAACATCACGCTAATATAGTAGAATCGACCCCGTTTCTTAAAGAACTGCCAGGATAGGACTGGTTTACTCACCTTATCTTTATCTTCATCATCATCGTACTCATCTCCAAACGGCTCATCTTCTTCCTCAGTTACTGTCCATGTGCCAGTGATTGTTTTAACCTTATTTAAAACAAAACCAAACCTTTATTGAATTAGCTCCGTAATACTGTATAATATCTGAGATTGTTTAGCATCCTTAGAAGTAAGCCTGTTAATTACCACTGTTTCGAATTTCATTCATGGACACAGTCTGGGTCAATAAATAGCGTTCGCAATTACAGTGTGATAACAACTTATCTCATACAAACTCATATGTTAAGCCATATTAAGCTGGTTTCTATCGCAAAAATAAAATTCTGGACGAGACCAAAATTTAGAGCTATCTTTGTGTTAAATGATCTAATCTAGATTTTTTCATTTAAACCTTAAGCAGGCAATCGGGAGTAAATCAAATCAATACTTTTATACATAAAGATATCCGATTTTGATGCCGAACTACTTTCGCGCTATCATCTTCTCATAACTTTGTTAAATAAATAATTTCCTATAGCATATATATAAACTAAAAATGAATGTATAGCAAATTTAACTTTAATTTATTTAACAAAGAGCTGAAGAGAATAAAGCGCGAAGCGAGGATTGGAGTTGTGATGATTTACAAGCCTTGCACTTAACAACAAAATAGATTACCTACATTTTGATAGATTCCAAAAAAAGCTTGTTATAGACAACAGACAGCCTCAAATGAACCCTTAGAATTAAAAAAAAAAAACATTTCTTTACTTAGAAAATGTTATTACTCACAATGTAACATTTGAGAAAGATGAGAAGCATGGCTAGCGGCACCATGTACGGCTCCAAATAGTAGCACATTATGACAAACAGTATGAACGCTACAGAGCTTTGTAACGTAGACTCCCATTCAAAACAGGATCTGCAAAATACAAAGAATCTCAATAATGTTTTAATTTATAAAACTTCTGAGATCTGCTGTGATTTATCTGAATTTCTATTACTACTTATTTTTGAGGAAATTGTACTGAAAGGCACAGTGCAAAGAAGATTAACATACCAATTTCACTAGAATGCCCTCTTCATTCAAAGATTATAGAAAATATTTCAAATATCAAGCAATATATGATATGTCTGGTATGTTCGATTGATCCTTCTTAGAGCAAAATGAACTGTAAGATAATTTGCAATTGATAATTTTTCTCCGAGTCACAAATGAATGGAATATAGTTTTTTTTTACACTTTTCATCCAGAGCATACTCGTTTCTAGAGGATAAACTGACAAGCAGTGAAATAGGAGGTTTCTTTTCCTTGTTACATGTCTATAAGAGTCGAGAGACAGAGACGAGATCCTTTAAAAGCTAAAATGAATTGCAATCCTGGGTTTGATTCAAGGGCTAGGCCTTAGATTTTATTTAATAATCCCAAGCTTGATTGACCGAAAAGGAGTAAATTTACCCTGTGGTCACTAGTTTTAAGACCAATGCTGGATGTAAGATAGAGCTTGTTGAGGTTTATTGAGCCTAAATGTTTAAATATACAGTCAAATAAAATATTACTTAAATCTACTTACTGTACGAACTTTGAAATTTCAATAAACCACATGATTATACACTTCAATCTCATGACATTCCTCACAAATACTTGTATTTTAAATTTGATTTCTGGCTGCATAAATTTCTCTTCCTTAGGATTTAGGACTCTTATACATGCTCGTACCTAGATCAAAAATATGAAATTAAATTTCTTAAGAGTTGAGTAAGTAAAAATGGCCATAATTTTTATGGTAAGGAATAAAAAGTAGTTGCTTGTGGAACTCGAATAAAGGATATCCTAATTACCGATTCGTACTCATAATCAGCGAGTTTGGTGTATTCGCCCTCAAAAGTGTTCAATCTTGAGAGATTAAATACCACATTATTAGAAAAAGATATTATTGGTTCAAACAGTTTGATTTGAATGTATACATAAATACAATGACGAATCTTATTGCTGAAAATGCATTCATTATAAACCTTCACATTCTACCTCTAAAAATAAACTTTACTATCTCACTATAAAAAACAGCATTGTTTAATAATAACCAATGTACTTACTGGGTTCCAAATAACCGAGAGCTCAAGAAAAATTTGTGGATAGTTTCCTTTTGCTCTCCCAAAAAGTTTCTTGTCTTTCAAAGCATACCATCGCTTTTCGTTATTTTTTATTCTCAATAATGGAATAGCTACTTTGCCCAGGAACTCCACCTTGTGATCTCTATCTTCATCGTACACCGTCACTTCTAAGACAGATGTCATGTCTTTCACGTTGCTGAAATAATTTTATTATTGTAGTTCCCACAAACATGGAGCGCAAAAAAGAAACTTTTGGGTCACACTCATGCAACTTTCTTTTACTTATGTAATCATATTATAATATTGTTTAAGTTTGTTCACGTATAGAGTTCTTAGAATATGTCTTAGAAGAACGCAACAATAGATGTGAGGCAGATTTTGGTCCAGAATAGGAAGATGACTCGAATAAGTCAAGATTGTCTGGCTTCCCCTAGCCTTTGATAGTACTTTAACAAAGAAACATTATGTTACGTTAATAAAGTTAGGGCTTTAAGGAAGACAGCTATACCTCTATTAAAATAAGGGAATAAAGCATTTTACGTCTGAACATTAGGTTAAGAGAAAATCGTTAAGAGGAGCCAGCTATATGTATAATTGTAATTGTTGTCTGTAACAATCGATCAAACGTCATTAAATACTGACTTAAAGAAAAAATTAATCGTAATTAGCAACTTACAAAGTGAATATTTTCTGCCAGGACGGGCTCAGTGTTTTGTATTCAGTCTGTGTTTGCAGTCTAGCATTAACCAGCTCTAACACACAAAAAGGATCAGATTTTCCACCTAGATCTGCAGAAGCGAGACCTTGTGCCTTGTACACTCGTACAGTGAGGTGGCCTACATCTCGTAGATTGTAGAATGTTTCCGTTAATGCCTAAAAAAAATTAGTGCAACTACTACTTAGTGTGCTAGGGTGTAACAAAAGTGTTACTTTTTATTAATTTTATATACATATAAATAAGATATATATCTTAATTCACAAGAGCACTTTTTAATGTTTACAAACATTACATTCCTTATTTAGTACCTCTTTTATTTTCTTTTATGCTTGTATCAGCTTATGAAATATCTGCAATTTAAAAAGTGACCGAGTTGAATCTAGAAATTGAAGCGCTTTTGCGTTATTAGTTTACAAAAGGCTATTACGCCACCTTCATTAACTTGAAGCTGGTCCCTCACATTCAAATCCTACTTCAGTTAGAACTCCTACACATATCTTGTTAGCTGACAAATGTACATCTTTAGTTAATCGATAAGAGTACACCTTCAACAAGACAACGCAAGGTCACTTACATCAAGTTAAACATCTTTCTTAGTAATCATATATTTGAATTTTTAATTTCAACTTCAACTAGCTTGAGCCCAGGCGGTACTTTCTGATTGCTACTTCTTCTCTTCCAAGATATATTTCTTACTTAAGGAAAATATTTACAAATACAGTGGGGGATGAAAGTAATAATATGGTGGCCTATAGTGTAAGTCTAATTGGCAAATAAACTAACTATTCATGAATTATATGAAGTGTATGGCTGTAGACTTTTTTGTCACCTCGTGTTAATCACTTCTGTGGTTTAGTTGTAACATTTATCATGTTATGTTTAAACTTACGTAACGATCTAATAATGACTGCTTTTCTCTTGAATTCTCTTCGTACGAAGTTAAATCTGAAATAGTCTCTGAGGCAGTAGTTCCACTTATAGTTAATAATAAAAATATAGTGCCGCCACAATCGTCCAAAGGTTGTTTTATACGATGAGTTTTCTCTCTTTCCAGCTGGCTAAGATCTATCACACATCTGCAAACATTCAGTTCACTTGACTTTCAATTAGCAAAATGCGAAAAATGAATATTTCCGGTGCTGCCTTAAATACTGCATAAGTTTCATCAAACACTATTTTTTTGTTTAATAATTGCAAATTTTTAATACTAATAAAATACCTGCCCATGAAGTCATCCTTGGAACGATCCTTGTCCCACACTGTCACCTCCAGTTCTTGTGACTGGTCATCGTACAAATGTAAATCAAATTGTTCCAACCAGCTAGGGTTCAGAGTTTTATATACCACTTTACTTTTGTACTTTTCATTTCCAAGCCTGCCAGTGGTTATAGATACATTGGTTAATAAACTGTATAAATATGTTTTCAAAGCGCCATTATACATAAAAAAAGAACGGTTTTGTAACTCAAGAAGTTCTACTCCTGTGGACCTTAAAACCCATCTCTAAATATCCGCGATGTTTACACATATAAAGTGGTTATTATATTAACCTTTAAACCTACACAAGTGTTCTATAAATATTTTGCACTTAAAATAAGAAGTTTAATGTGGGATTTTTTTTTAAAAGAAAACCATGATTGTGTCAATCAATCAGTTCATTCATTTGACATTAAGGATTTATTTGTCACAATTCTTTTATTTTTGAGTAGGACAACGAGCATTAATCGGTAATAAGCATTGTTACAACTTACAGAGAAGTGAATTTGTGTTTTGTACAAACACAACAGTGTAATGCAGTGATTTGTTTTCAAAATATTCTCTGAAAAAAAAACATCAAGCGCTGATTTTGCAAACGAAAAGCGATAATTGCAAATGCTGTAACCAATCATTATTAGCTCATTGCAAGTATTTCTGATTACAATATTAGTAAAGTGACTATGCTAAACTTCGAGATTGAAACTAAATTGATTTTTATATTTTTCTAGCTTGAAAATAAAACCAAAACCAAAACTAATTCAGCAAGGAGGAACTCATTCTATTAGTGATTCGCTAGAAATTAAAATGAACAGTTTTTAGTGTCTTTTAGAGGTGAGGCCGTTTAGGTTGCAAAAACGACCACGATAATTTATTTTGATCAACAATTTATTTCACTAACCTAAATTTTACATAAGGATCACTGAAGCCATCTATGTCCATTGGTAGAAGATTCTTCCCTTCGATAAGAACTATAGTGACTACAGAGCTCCAGATTTGACTTTTAAGTCTACGATTTATATCTGAGATCTTAGAATTTCTTTGAAAATACTGAAAGTGATTCAAAAAAACCAATTATAAACATCGTGTTTCATTAAGAAGCAGTAATAGCATTCAAAGTGATCATACCTGCTCTTTATCTTCTTGAGACCTGGGATACAGCGTCACTGACACGTATATTTCTCCTAAATAATCTGCCTTACCAGGGTCTTGCAGTGACAGAACAACATCCGTGCATCTGGAATTACTCCAATTAATAACTTAAAATAACAGAAAAGCGTAATAATACAAAAAATATTTACTTTCCAAGTTCTAACTTGGTCAGGTCGAGATAGGCAGAACCCATAAAGTCATCCTGTAATCCCCAGTCATAGTCAAATACCTGCAATTTTGACAAATAAATTCAGATCTTTTTAAATTCACTCATTCTGAATGGAATTGATAAAAATATTTAATTAGTACCTTGATATGTAGGGGAACGAATGGATCTTCTATTGGAATGACGAAACTTTCGTCCCAAACTGGGTTCAAGTCTCTGTAAACTATTTTCGACTTGCACAGTAGTCTTCCTTGCACTTTGAACTTTACATAAGGATCACTTGTACCTGTTAATTAATTACACTAGTTACTTATTATTAGTATTCTAAATATGAGTAGAGTAACATTGTTTTATATTAACACTTAATACTTTATAATATCTGTTATGTAAAGCGATTGATCTTTTTCAAGAAAACTTATTAGTGACATAAATGACAAAAAACACAAAATAAAAATGACAAATGGTGACAGGAGAGCGTGATCGTTTACTCATGAAGTAAAAGATACCGCTAGCTGCTGCTGCATAAGCACCTACACTAAAATACGATCATTATTACTTTATTAATATAAAATTACCATTTTTATCCTTTGCAATCAGATCTTTTCCTCTTTTCAGGTATAAACGCAGCTGGAAGAAATTGTGCTGCCGAAGGGCAGATTCCCGTTTTCGTTTGGTTTCCTCTTCAGCCTGAAATTACCAAATTTGTTTTAGATAAGTCGCTGAATGGTGTACCCCTTACCTAAGAGTTCAAGGAGGCGCAAATTTTATGAATTCAATTCTTAGCGTTAAAAGATTGAAAATTTATCCGGAAAACACTAAAGCTGCTGTGAAAGATCACATTTTTACTGATAAGGCGATGTGTTGCATTAATTGCAAGTATCTGAATTTAAGCCTTCACTAGAAGTACATGTTTTGTAGTCCCTTAGGTGTGGCACATTGGGTTTTGTAAGTTGCCCAACTTATTAAAAACTTTGTCCGTTTAGTAGGTTGAGTACAATTTTACAATTTCAAAATGGAAACTCAAATGTACAAATTTGATATGCTTAGGTACCGATAAGGGATCTAGACAAAATTAGCAAACTAGAAGTTTTACTTTAACGTCTCTATGTTTTAATTATTTATGAAAGACTTCTTTCACAAACTTCTTCAATGATTAGATTATAATTTTCATGCAATACGCAAAGAGTAAAGGGAATTTAAGAATGTGTGATCGTGGCTGCTATCAATAAATAAAAATATTAACATGTGCCCGCTATTCTTGACTACCAAGAGAAAGTCTCCACTACTCTACCATCCAAATTAAATAACTATACCACGATAATTGGAGCAGGCAATACACGCTTTTGTCAACATTATCGTTTGCTAAGGTGAAGGGTATAATATTGAAGACAAACAACGTTTAATTACAATTTTGAAGTTTAATTAAAATTAATTAATTTATTTACTTTAAAATTTAATTTAAATTAATTAAAATACGTTTACATAAGTGATCGTACAGATTTTAATTTTGAACGTTTCTTGGGTCTTAAATGTAGATTATTTACAGGCTAAAGGAACGGTTTGTGTATTGTTCAGTGACTCAGTGATTAGTCGTGTTATGTATGGAGGGTATACTCGTACATTACTAACTACATGTTACTCTAGTGCAGTGCTTCCCAACCTTTTTCTGGTCATGGAACATTAGTCAGATACCAAACATTAAACGGCATACTGGAACTGAAATGCTTCCATTTCATTTTAAAATGACGCATTATGCTCAACTAGTGCTATAATAACAACACTATTATAATACTACAAAAATACAAGTTTTCGTGGCAGGCTGTAACATTAATAACAAACCCAATCAATCACCCGTCTATACCGTTCTCTGTCAATACAATTAACTACATGTATACAGTAGCAATGAATCTTATGACTAAGAAATTCTTTATTTCAATGCCATTATTGATGTCAAGAAGTGACTGTAATTCATGTAAAATTGTAAATCCGTAACTAAAAGAAAGTGATTAAAAGCACCTCTAAATCAGATTAAAGTTACACAGACTAAACAGTCAATAAAGAAAAACGAAAGCTATGACATATTTTACTAATACTCCATCTTGAATCCTCTTCAAGCAAGTTAACTCCATACTCCAGTGGTCAAGCTAAATATATAATGACAAAATTGCATTGCTTTAATTCTATATTTGATTACCCCATTTTTGGGTTAGTTGTTAATTTTATATTTATTCGAGCAATAGCATGAAAAAAAATTTGCCATTTCAGTCGTGATACATTTATTCTACCGAGCTTTCGACTTAGGGACTAGGTCATCTTCTGGGCTAGTTTACAAAGTGATATTTTTACATTACAGGGTTGGTGTGTCTTCTGTCTTGTCTGTTCATGGAATGAGTGTGAGTTTAATATTAAAAATATAGATTTTTTCAACTACACTCTTAATCTAGGTGTTCCCACAACGTTATATGTATATATGGAATATAAAATAGTTAAGATATGCACATTTTTAGGACAGTTAATTATTATAGTATTCTACTGCTTTGTACTCAATTAAAGGGCCTACATTAAATTACAACTGAGAAGTGAATAATTTACATGTCATTAACTGTGCGTTATTTGTGCTCTCAAATACTCTGTTTTCACTCTGTAAAACGAAAGCAAACTTTAACCCTAAATATATTGTTTTCTGCAAGATAGGTTTATACGAAATTTTATACAATTATATACTAAAGTTGTCTCCATATACAGGTGAAATATAAAACAAATCCATCAAGTAGATTACTAGATATTTGAATTTAAAGTTTTCAGTCTGTAAAACGAAAGCAAACTTTAACCCTAAATATCTCGTTTTCTGCTCGATAGGTTTTTACGAAATTTTATACAGTTATATACTTTACTTGTCTCCACATACAGGTGAAATATAAAACAAATCCATCGAGTAGTTTACTAGATATTTGAATTTAAAGTTATCAGTCTGTAAAACGAAAGCAAACTTTAACCCTAAATATCTCGTTTTCTGCTCGATAGGTTTTTACGAAATTTTATACAATTATATACTTTACTTGTCTCCACATACAGGTGAAATATAAAACAAATCCATCTAGTAGATTACTAGATATTTGAATTTAAAGTTTTCAGTCTGTAAAACGAAAGCAAACTTTAACCCTAAATATCTCGTTTTCTGCGCGATAGGTTTTTACGAAATTTTATACAATTATATACTTTACTTGTCTCCACATACAGGTGAAATATAAAACAAATCCATCGAGTAGTTTACTAGATATTTGAATTTAAAGTTTTCAGTCTGTAAAACGAAAGCAAATTTTAACCCTAAATATCTCGTTTTCTGCTCGATAGGTTTTTACGAAATTTTATACAATTATATACTAAAGTTGTCTCCATATACAGGTGAAATATAAAACAAATCCATCAAGTACATTACTAGATATTTGAATTTAAAGTTTTCAGTCTGTAAAACGAAAGCAAAATTTAACCCTAAATATCTCGTTTTCTGCTCGATAGGTTTTTACGAAATTTTATACAATTATATACTTTACTTGTCGCCACATACAGGTGAAATATAAAACAATTCCATCGAGTAGTTTACTAGATATTTGAATTTAAATTTTTCAGTCTGTAAAACGAAAGCAAATTTTAACCCTAGATATCTCGTTTTCTGCTCCATAGGTTTTTACGAAATTTTATATAATTATATACTTTACTTGTCTCCACATACAGGTGAAATATAAAACTAATTCATCGAGTAGTTTAGTAGATATTTGAATTTAAAGTTTTCAGTCTGTAAAACGAAAGCGAACTTTAACCCTAAATAATTCGTTTTCTGCTCGATAAATTGGAACAAAGGAGGATTTGCCCTATATTATAAAGAAAATTTGGGAGTTTTATCTTTTATAGAAAAAGAGATAAAAATTGTCAAAGTTGGGTGTTTTTTAACGTTACGTTTTTTCATGCTCTTTTTGACGATCAATCCTTATACAACTTAATACTTAGAATATAATTTTATTATTTTTTTTATTTTTTGCCTCAGCACATTTCTACCGTAGCCGGCGCATAGGTTGGCAAGCACTGCTCTAGTGAGTGATAGCAAATTACAGAAATATACTTACAATAATTACTGGGTCTGGTTTAACTAAATCCGTTGTTAGTCTTGTGTCTTCCTCACCTGTTCAAGTTTCAAATCAATTAGATTTTATATTTTACACAAAAATTAATAATTGTACTTTCGGGAATTCTAAGTAGGCCACTGAAAGGGGAGGGCTTCCGTTTCTTTGTGTACTTTTTAACTATTAATACGTTGGCTGCCCTGCTTGATTTGAGAAATAACAGACTGATTGAGCTCAAATAGAATTGTTAGCATTGTGAGGAACATCAGGGGTGCTCGATTTTGTGACTAACTTATTGGTGAAGCTTCAAGTTTCAATAAGTGATTAACAGAAGGCCAAGTTGAGTCTTGGCGAAATGAAGGAGAATTTCTGACCGTGCAGATGAACATGTGTGTGGCGTGGAGACTGCGTTAGCGGTGTCACGCTACTCGAGTGTTCGGACGAGTTGTCTGCGGCGTAGTCAGTGCTGTGGCATTCCTCCTCGCCCAGCTCGCGCCGCTTTCGCCGCCTCTCCCGTCTGCGCCCTCGACTCCAGCGCTCCTGTACACAGTACCATCAACTCCACTACTGTCCACAATGCAAATCTATAAATGGTGAGAATATCGTCTCAATATTGTTTTAATTTCAAATTATTGATTTTTGAAATGCATTTTCTGGAACATAAAATGATTCAGGTGGTAAATCTGTACATTGTTCTGATGAGGAACAGTAATGAAGTCCCAATGGCTAGAAATACTATTTACTTCTTACATTTTGTACTTAAATCCACTTTTGTTAAAGAATTCCAGACACCTGATATTAATCCAACAGAACTGTTTCCGGTGGTTAGGTTTACAATGCTGTTTTGGAATTCCCTAGATCCGAAAAACTGGATTTTAGAAATTTTTTAGCGCGCGCGTGCGCGTGTGTGTGTGAAAGAGTTTACTATGTGTTTTGTCAGTCTGTAGTTATAAACGTAACTCAAAATAAATACGGATGGTTTAAATTTGATATTTCTAGCTCTGTGCTATTTTTAAAAATCAACTTCAACGATTTACTTAAACTACTTAAATTCACCAAATAGTTGAGGCCTAACACATGCTTGCATATTTTATTACTTTTTTTCTTCCTTTTTTTTTATTTAATACTTCATTTAATAGCGCCTGTAAAATGTTGGAACTGACAAACATTTAATAAAAGTTCGGATTTGAAAGCAAATTTAGCACTATGAGAATGGTACTTAGAGAAGAACTTTTATTTTTTCAATTTCCTCGAAAAGATTCCGTTTGTTTTAACCTGGAATGCTAGTTCCAAACAAAGTTGAGTTTTGCTCTTCAGTTCGTGAAAACAAATACTTCATTATCAGTTGCAAACATGAATACAAGCGACCTGTACCCGAGAATATAATGAATTTACCCATAAACGAGGTCACACTAAAAGGATATAACAAAGTACTATCGATTGCGACTTGTTGCAGTACATCCTAACATAACTTAACAATAGTTTTACAAATATTATCTAACTTACAATGTAACAAAAGTGCTAAGGAAAGCAGTAACAGGTCGCGGAGATCAATGAGATGCCAAAATTATTAAAATGGTCGTCAACTCATAGAAACTTATGGTAAAGAAGTCTAGTCTTGCAAGGCTTTCTCTTGTAGGCTCGTCCAATACTGGAATATGCTGGACAAGATATTACTCAATAACAAGCAGCTAGAACAAAGTTATTGTAAGTAACTTTGTAACTGGTCAAAAATTTATTTTTCTCTGACAGCTTCGGCTACCTCGTTCCAGATAGGAAATTCACTTAATTAATAAAATTTCAATTCCTACGCGCAGATTACACATTAACAAAAAGAAGTAGGAGTGTTCACATAGATTATGTTGGATGCCCTGCGTCAATCAGCAAGATCATCCTGTACTTAATATTATTTTTGGCTTAATCTATATCAACAATTCAACAAAAAATGAAAAAATGGAAGATTTAATAAGAAGAGTTGGCTACAAACAGGAGAATACAAGATATCTCTATTTACCTGGGCAAGAAGCACTGTCTCTAGGACATGTCCATATGCTCAGGGGCCCCAAATCGAGCAACGTTCCTAGATTATCTGCAACACAGAACACACGCAACAGGTCGAGAGCACATTGCTGCACTAGCAGCAATCACAAGTGAATATTGCTATCAGACTGTGAACTACTATCAACTAAAAGCGTGCTTATTGCTTGATAAATATCACTGATCTCTTAATCCTACCCTGTAAGAGCAATACTTGTTTTCGTGCAGATTTACCAGCTCAAGTTTCTACCAGAACTGTTTTGGGGCCCCATGAGTCCGAAAAAATAATTTTCTAATGTCTGTGTATATGTGTGTTCAAATTCAAAAACGAAAAAATAGTAATGCAGTAGAAGACAACATTCCATATAAACATTTCATTAGGCTGAAAAGAAATATGAAATATATGGTGAATCATTGGCTTCAGGACTTAAATACGATTCCACAACTACCGCGAGAGGTTACCGACTTTTGCAGGAGAATCGGTAAGTTATTATAGTTATCTCTTAATTGACAATTCATTAATTCATCCTATACCGACTAATGTGTTATAAAATCTTCCAAATGTTTCGATTTCTTCTTGTACAAATGGATTGAAAGATTTCCTGCGTGAGAGGGTTTCCGGTTTCAAGGAAGGACGTAAAATCTCTGTATGAGATAGAGTTGACTGGACTATACGAAGAATCATGTAATGTATTGTATTTCTAAACCATGTATTTTATTTTAAATGTGCAGTTGAAGTTCCTACTGACAACGGTAAGGTTCGCAAGTTTGACTGCGCACTTTTTTAATACGTTCAATTTCAAGGTTTTTCCAATCGTTAAAATAACAAAAAACCTATTTATTTTATGGTAAAATAACCTAAGTGTGCATTTTATGGCCATATTAACTTTCTTACCGTGTTATTACGTTATTTAGAATGGACTGAGAATTTCGAAATGATGTTTTGGTGTATTCAACCAGACTGCGCTGATTAACGTGAGGACAAATACAAGTGTTCTGTGTAATTTGATGTCTGGGATAGGATGCACATGCAGTGGTCTGGTAAAGGCTATTGGGATTACCTGATGCTGACCTTGATGGTGACGAAGAAGGCGGAGGTTCTGTGTGCTAGACTGATTGACTGCTCAGGTTCCAGTTGGGAGGCGCTCTTTGACAGCTGTCTCGCCAAACAACGACCACCCTCGCCATTCTCGGCCATTGCTGCAAAACCATTAGTACCTCTCATTATCACATAGGTTAAATTGAAGTACTTACTGTTGGTAAGAAAAAGTTTGCGACCTTGTTTTAACAGTAACTTTCCTCAATGTTCCAAATAAGCGCAGGTAGCATTTCAAATGTAATGCAATTTTTTTAAGCCGTCATTAAAAATATTTCAAAAAACTCAAATTTCCAGTAACCTTTAGTTCCAGTAAATCGAATTTTATTTCTAAATTTGGTATTACAGCGGAAATATTTTCTTTATTAACAACTAAATTTTTTTCACATCTAGATATATTCTATACATTTATATCCATATTTAAAAGGGATACCTTTAAAAAAGAAAGAGTTTCACAAATCTTTTAGAAACTACATTACTTTTTTATAAAAAATGTACATCAATTTAATGCAAACGAAAATGTATTTTAAAATATCGTAAACTGTTCGTTGCCCATTAGGAAAAGTAAGTTTTGATAACACAAAGACCTAATTATTATCGAGGGAAGGGATTAGCTATGAGGTTAGCATACTGGACTCCCACGCGGAGGTCCCGGGTTCGAATCCAGCAGCTGACCCTTAGATTTTCTCTTCCTAGGAGCTTCTTACAGCTCACTGTCCGGTGATGGACAGTGTTGTCTGTAACGAGAGAACACTGTCCGGAGGCCGGCAGTGCACTGGAAAAAGCTCCGTGCGCTAATAACCTCAGATGTTGATGCGCCAAAAAAAAAAAAAAAAAAAAAAAAAATAATATCGAAGAATTTTTTATTCATGATAGTTGCAAATAATTTCAAAGCAGCAAAGTATATACGAGGTTGAAACATGTGCCATCAGCGAACGTGTACTCTTTTTCTAAAAGTTATATCCGTTTCTTTATTTCTCGCAAATACAATAAAAGAAAATAAAACAATAGTTACATCGGGGATCTCCAACTAAAAAATAAACATTGCGATTTCCAATTTGTTTATATAATGTAATTAAATTCATTTCAGAATCTAGTATTAGTACGATGTCTCGTATGTTGACAAATATCAAATTGCAATAATGAGAAGGAAAGTTAGCCACCGGAAACGTTTTGGCTTTTATAGCTTCAGTTTTCATTGCAAACAATATTTTTGAGGTGCCCTTTTCTATCTTTCAACTTTTGACCAACCAGCAAATCCAAACGCTAGTTGATTAAATTTATAATAACAAAATTTTTGTGCTTAGTCTTTTGTTTGTTTTAATTTTGAATTTACGTTTCACAGTTGTTAGATCTTCTAAAACTATCATAAGTGTAACTAAAATTTACAAAATACAATAAAAGTAAAGGAGAAGAGACAATTTGTTTGAATCTTTACAGAACAGTTGGATTTGGTTACCACTTTATATACTTTTGAACATTTTTTGAATTGTTTAATTCCAATGAAATTTCAAACATGACCAATACTCCTCTAGCGCGAAATTAAAAGCTAAACTTTTGGGTAAACGAAATTCATCAAATTATTTTCAGCTTGAATCTATGGAAAGTAGAGTTTACACTGGATAATCCTGATAACTAGTCTATGATGGAAACTAGCAAAATTTTATTTGTAATTAGTCAAGAAGCTAGTGTAATCTTGCTGCGCCGGTAAAGCCTCATAATGGATTTCCTGCATACTGAAACTAGGAAAGGCGGAACAGTGACAAAAGCCTGCAATGCAACATTTCAAATTCTAAATGCCTACGCTTTTATTTGAAACATCCTTTTGCTAGATCCTGAAAGTAACTGCCAGTGAATGTTTCAAGTTTTAACATTCATTCATTATAACCGTAAACTACAGTTATAAGAAAAAGTGGTGTGATCTTCTATGGACGTTAAAGTCAAGAATACTGTATTGTAGTCATACAACGTTTAATTAAAATCAGTAAATGGAGAGGGGTAGATCAATAGCTGGAAGATTAAGGATATTGGATTAGAGAGGCAATATCTCTAATGGAACCACGATTAGAGTTCCATCATGGCTGACCTACACTCTAATTTAGTGAACTAGTGATATAATGTCGAATGTCGTAATTTACGTTTAATTAAAGGAATCTCTTTAAGAAGTCCACAATAATTTAATGTAGTTTACTTAAGTACGTACTCAACTAGCACACTAAACACCACTTGAGTGTGTTTTAGAGAGAGAATAAAACTATGTATTACGATCGACTGCAGTCTTGCAAAAACTAATGTTTCGGATACAGCCCGTCAATATAAAGATACTTTTTCCCACATTTTCATGATTATATTTTTTAAAGGCGTCCAGATTTCGCTACAATATGTGACATCAGCATAAACCATCAATTTAGCTTCTTTAGATCATTGTCCAAAGCGCAGAGTTTTCTGCAACGACCTATTTCAAGCTGCGGTTACTTAAAGTCGGCTTATTTAGTTGAACGTATTATCTTGATTGGTCCTAAGTTACCCTTAAGTTGTCTTAAAAGCCATTTGGTTAGATATGCGTCAACATGTCCGACCATTAATAATTAATCGGTAATTTAAATTATTTTAATGGTAGCATTTATAATGAAGCAAAAGAAAACATGTTTGTATCAGAAAGTCAGTTGGTGCATTATTTACAAGTAGAATGAGGTCACCTGCATAATTATGAATTTAAAACACACATCTAAAAGACAATGCCACCTTTAAGTGTTTAAAAAGTTAATTTCCTTGCCTTAATATTGGTAAAATTAGAAATAAGTCTATTCAGCATTGGCAATTTTTCAAATTTTTTAGGTGTACAATCCGTTTTTCGTAAAATAACTTGATATATACCTTTAATAATAAATATTATTTTACAAAATGCCTAAAATTTAACATAAATATATTAAAAAAACAAAATTATTATTATTATTATGGAACTAAATTACAAAATATATTGAATCAAACGTACACATATTATGTTAATGTGGATGGACCTGTTTTACAAATTGATCCGAATTGAAATAAATGGCATAGATGATATTGCCATCCTTAATTAATAGTTTAAAACTAATCGTAATCGCAAAAAATCTTTTTTTTACTGAAATAGTCGGCAATAGTATTTCCAAAGCATTGTTTTATTTTCAAACGCTGCCAAAATTTAGCGATATTTTTTTTGAGATAAGTTATTTGCGAACATCTTTGTTAAATAGATATTTAAATGTAATTATTTAGTTGTACTTTTAAAATTTTAGGCGCCTCAAGCTGAGGTTCTTGGCGCAGCCTACAGCCCTCCACATAGTGTTGTTCGTTATTGTTTGGAACAGTACCGTACTAACAGCACTGGGACGAGCTGTAAGAAGCACCTAAGAAGAGAAAATGTAAGAACCGGCTGCTGGATTCAAACTCCAGTACACTAACTACTTAGCTAATCCCTTCCCTATTTATATTTTTAAATAGTACTGTTTTTTTTTTTGTTAATAGTCGGACCAGCCACGTACGTATAGTTACCATTTAGTTTTTAATTCCGAATCTGACCAACCAGCTTTCATTTTATTATATAAATATATTTTGTTTTTTATTCAATGTATTTAATAACTGTGCAATTCCTTATAATCACTTTGCGACTGCCTAGCAGCTCTCGATCCAACGTTTGGAAAATACTGTTTTGGAGCAAGTACGATATTAGGAGCATAGTTACTTCAATTTAAGTATTATTATCAGTTTGAAACAACTTTCGATTCAGTGCACTACTAAATTACCGTCAATTTCTTTATTTTCTTTATATCTCAAAATACTTTCTACATTTTTATATTTCCCTAAAAGCCAATTTGTCGTCTCCAATTTTGATTTGTGAGTACTTTATTATTTTGTAAAATTTATTTACCACCCCATGTAACGCAAGAGATAGAGTTGGCCCTGCACTCCATTAGAGAGAAAACAAAATAATTTGGTTACCAGCTATTGAAGTCCTTACAAGAAGTGGGTTGAACTATTAGAACTTCTTTGAAACACTACAGAAAATATCTTTTCTTACCGGCAATATGAAAAAGTACCAAATTTGTCACCAATTAAATGAATGAAATGTACGGCGTGAAAAATAAAATATAATCAACTGACCTTTCCTTGGGTTGAAGTATAAAATATCGCGACTTGTTAAAGTATAGACAGCAGCACTGGATTGCACTGTTTCCGTGGCACAAGCAGCTACACTGACTGGAGCACTCGGAGTGTAGCGCCCCACTTCGGCTCTATCACTTCATTGATCTCGGCGCTCAACTCCCGGTCCAGACATCAATAGCAACTGCCTGCCCGCTTTACACCGTCCTCCCTGAAATATGCAATTTCAAATGATAAGTATCGAGTAAATACTTTTGCTTTCTCTAATCCCATAACAAGAAAAATAAGTTGACATTAATTATGGGACGGAGAGAAATCCATTGATAACACCCTACTGATCTATAAACCGTAATTTTCACCGAGGAAGTCAAGAAAATTGGTACCGTCTAGGAGGGTTCGGAAAAAGAGTTAGAAGAGTAAAAGAGGATGTAGAGTAAAAGATAATTTGATTTGATTAAAACTGATACCAAAGGAACTTGAAGATCTGAATTGAACCAATGAAATTTGAAATGCTTGTAAATCGGTATAATTTCAACCATCTATGTCTCGAATCCCATTGCGCGTATGTTGATAATTCATAAAATTGTAAGCTTTTAGGTTTCTTTAATTAAGTAAACTATCTTTGAATTCTGTGCGTTAGAATGCGAGATATTAGACCATGAAATTTGAGTAACTTGTAAATCTATGTAATTTCACCCATCTATATCTCGAATCGTAATGCACGTAGAATGTTGATATTTCATTTGATTGTAGATCTTCTAGGTATCTATTGTGTAGAATAGCATTGAATTCTTTACTCTAGTATGCGAGATATTAGGCCATGAACTTTAAGTAACTTTGAAATCGGTATAACTTCAAACCTCTATATCTCGACTCCTCATGCGCTTAGAATGTTGATATTTCATAAAATTGTAGAGCTTTTAGGTTTCTATAATTAAGTCAAATATCTTGGAATTCTGTGCTTTAGATTGCGAGATATGTACTAGGCCATGAAATTGGAGTAACTTGTAAATCGGTATAACTGCAAACATCTATTTCTCGAATCCTAATGCACGTAGAATTATGATATTTCATATAAGTGCAGAGCATATTTAGATCTTATACTGCGTGAACTATCATTTGATCTTTGTTTCAGAATGGGAGATATTTGAGTGAGTCGTAAAATTTTTATGAGCTATATCTGTTATCCTATTGCAAGTAGAATGTTGAAAATTTATTTAATTGTTGATCTGGTTATCTACTGTTGTATATAATATTGTTTAATTCTGTGCTTTAGAATGCTAGAAAATAGGCATAATAATTTGAATTTCTTTGAAGTCTGTAAAACTTCAAGGTTAGTACCTTGAACCTATTTCCGATTATAGTACACCTGCAATATATTTCATTTAATTGTAGAGCTTCTAATTAACTACTATTTTGCAAAATATCATTTAATTTTGAACAATATTAGAAGAGTTATTAGGCCTTGAGTTATGAGTTTTTTTGGTATAAGTAACTATTCTAATTTTTTGTCTGTCGGAGGAAACTTGGTCAACTAATTTTTGGAAATTTACTCACAGGCAATCCTGGATTGTCATTTTTGGAATGGTATTTGTTCATACAGTATCTTTCTTTATATTAAGAATTTTTTCTCTGAAATAAATTATATGGAGCAGATTCTGGACAATTGACTTTTTTGTTTTGTTTTACAGGCTTGCTGTTGGGCTAACCAATTTTATTATTAGCATTTCAATGTTTACAAACATTTCTGTGGGCGCTTTCAGAATTGTAGACATCTGTGTACCATAATAAATTGTTCTCTTACTATGGTATAGCAAGTTTATTCTTCTCAGTGTGGTAGTTTAAACATAAATATTTCCCCCCTTTGTGTGATGTTAGACCAGTTTAAAATTGGGAATGAAAGAATTCATTGTAGCAGATGTAACAGTGCCGAACTATTTATTAAATTATTTAGGCAAATCCGTTTTAATTTATCTTTTCCTGAAGAGCAATTATAGGCATTATGCAGACTTTGTAATTAGAAATTTTATGGAAATCCCAATTTAAGGGCGTCTGTGTATCTAGGAAATTGTTTCTTTGTAACTGGTTTGTGGAGCCAGCGTAACTTAACAAAAACAAAACTCGCAGCAAGTTCAAATTTGTTCCAATTACCATATGTGCCACGAGTTATCCCTGAAGTAGAGTATTGGTCAATAATAGGCAATGGGAGGTATTATTGAGTCCATTTTGAGTCTGGAAATTTTCTATTAAAATGGTTCGAACAAATGTCTTTACTTTCCACACATACTGTAGATATATAACGTTTATTGAAAAACATATACTGGGACAGTCATTTCAGTTAGGTTCTGGGAGAAGATCGTTGAGCTCCCCTGTAAAGAACCATTTCAAAATATAACATGGTTCTAACTCGTATTGACTGTGTTATAACAAATTAACAAAGTTAATAATTAGACGAAATATAATGCTTCTTCCATCTGCAAACCGTCAGTGTAATGTCCCACTAATTGCCATGTCATTCCGCATACAATTAGACAGTCGACATTGGTCGTGAACGCACTGAAAGTCTGTCTTAAACTAAATTATTGCTTGAAACTAATCAATCTTCTGGGATATTCACCAGTTTATGGTTTCACGTACCTGAAAATTCGCTGCATAGTTCAGAATTTTTGTAAATAACATATCTTTTTATTTAAATCTATCTGAGTTAGTTGAACAGGCATTGGCGGCAATACTAACGTCTTTAAATAACTATAAAAATTCTCTGTATTGTACGGACTCAAGTAGAATTGCTAAATCCAGTTTGATCTGGATTGCCATCATAGAGGATTGATTGGTTTACCAGCTTAACTATATTAATCAGGTTTTAATCCTGGAAGATCTACTACCAACTTCATATTAACATGTTGGCAAATTTTAGAAAAGAGCAACGAGTATAATGTTCGTCTACGTAGATTATTGGTTGACTTTAAACAAGCCTTTGACAGTAATGGCTGAAAGAAAGCACTAGCGGATCTAAAAATTCTAGGCATATAAAGGTAGCTAGCTAGTGAGGCTGATTGGTGTAACCTGGTGTTAAAGTCGTCAAGCTCCAGAGAGCTTCCTAATCGGAACTGGCAAGGTAACTCCCGGTCTCCTGTAATATTTCACCTTTGCCTAGAAAAAGCTATCAGGGCCATAAATAGAAAAACCATAATGTCTTTTAAATTGACATGAAGCATTATTATATCTTAATTATTATCACTTTTGTGGTGTCCAGTTCATGAATGACGTAACACACAACCATTCACTGATTTTTATTATTGCAACTATAATTAATCCAATGTTCACAGGTCCCGTCCCATCTACTATTCTATTCTATTCTACTGTTCTAATCAAATGTAATGAATCTAAGCATTCATAAAGTGACTTTGACATTATCAAACCTCTATGTTCTTTGAAAAGAAGTATTTTAATTTTAAATGGCAAATTAGTAGGTTCGAAAAATCAATATCTTGCACTTGCATCCATCTAAAATGTTAGTGTCTTTTTTTTAACTTTTCTAGTTATAGTATTTCCCTCTATTTGTAAACAGAGGTATAATGTTAGTTTTATTTATTAAATATAAAGATTTTCACTTTTTGTAACCATTTGTATCAGACAATTCACCTTGCAGGTTTTGTGGACTTGTAAAACTCTATTAATCTCCGTATAATTATTCACGGAACACCTAATTTGTTCAAAGACTATATAATCTGTTTTTAGCGCTGACGAAGACTTTTTTTATTTGAAGGGAAGGAGCAACAATCTAAGGTCATCGGTGCCACGAGCCCCTTCAAGGCCTTCTTGTGGCTAAGTTGCTCGACGCTTGTATAGCCTCCCTATATGAATGCCATAATTCGAGATAAAATTATCAATGTTAAACTACACTTAGAATTTAACAACTGAAGATTGAACTCTATTTTTTTTATATTTTTCTTAACAAAGCAAAAACATGAACTCTTGCATTTCGCGGTAGGTCATATTGTTTAAAATCAAGTTTTGTTAAATTGTTTGGTAAGCAACCAACTAATAATGCCCTTGAAAATATCAGTAAGCAGAAAATAGTTGTTGAATACAGACCTGCTAAACTAAAGATTAGCACTATCTATCCCACCTACTTTATAGCTACGTTAAATTTTAAATTACGTCATATTGGATTGGATACAACGCAAGAAGCAAAGTGATCAAGGACAAGTTCGCTGTTACATAGCGTAGCTATGTATGAAGCTAGGACAAAGTGAAAAGTTGCCGGCCGAGCAAAGAGATGGCAGTCGTTGTATTCTTACAACAATGATCATGAGAATCTTTGGGCAAGGTGTACCAAATTTTGAAAACTCTTCACCCTTGTCTTTCCATACTTCAACATTCCTTTGTTACTGGCATATTTATCTAAAAAAGTTCATATTTTAAGTGACTATCCAAAAGGGAGATATTATTTATTTAAAACTCTATCTAGAGCCTAAAGAATAATATAACAATTGTCAGACTTTCGCAGATGGGTTTTAAAAACCTTAGAACTTCCTTCATTTTGTGAGCTTACATCAAGCTGCATGAGCTGTCCAAGAAGGTCACACAGGATAGTAGGTGGCGAGTGAATGTAATGATCAGTTTGAACTTTATTGTAAAGTACTTAATAAAGTGCATAATAAAGTGGACACATCCAACAATCAGTTTTTTAAAGTACATTACTCAAAATTTCATCTACTGCATATATACATATATTATGTATACATATATTATAATAATTGTTATTACAATTTTGTATTTTCTTTATATTGTTATTAACACAAATATTTCCGATTATTTACACGATACTTATGTAGTATTTATTAACATAATCAATTCCGTTATTATATATATATTTTTTTTAATTATTTGAGCTTATTTTAAATTAAAGAGAAATATTTTTTACCCATACAATATATTTCTTCAGGCTCGCTGATATTTTATTTCTGTAATTTTCCTATTTTTACCATTGCAAGAAATTGCATATCTACGGAGCAACCATTCAAAATAATACAAAGAGCCTGTAGAAATTTAATGTAAGTTTGGTTTGCCTATTTACATATGTTTATATCTAATTATTACATGCTAATGGTAGGAATATATTTGCAAGAAAACTATGTCCAATTTTCTCTCTAATAACCAGATCGTTCAGAAAAATTATAGCTCTTGCTAGTAATAATAGATATCATTACTGAAAGAAATGCTCTATCATACAGTTTATTGGACAAAATTTTTAGTAAAACTCCTAAAACACCTCATACTCGTGTAACCTTCCTTAATTCAATTCTACCAACTTTATTAAATTTCACGCAATTCTCTTTTAAGAACTCTCTTAGCCAAGAAATACCAAGAAGTTGAATTTAATCAAGCATTTTTAAACGAGGCTGTATCTTGAAGAGAGGTTACTTCTTTGAATCTGCTCTGTTCAGGTATTAAAGAACTTCTTTACGGATGCATCGAGAACGAAGAGGGGTTCAAGAAGCACGTTAATGGAGTCTTTTGAGAAATTCACTTGCATCTTCCACAGGCGGAAATTGTCAGAATTGAAAGAAGTGGCAGAGCAGTGTGGACTCAGGACTCCGAGAGAAAATAAAGAAGGACAGAGAAGCGATCTGAATAACCCTCAGAAAACTGAGACCTTGGGCAGGCCAAGGATCATTTAGAACAGCTTCCATCTTTTATTAGCCGAGAGCTGACTAATCATCCATAGCGATGGGATTTTTTGTAGCAGCTTCTGGTGGAAAGTCTAAAAGGTGCAAATTCAACCTTGAGAGAGTTAGTAATTTTTACCATCAAGACGGTGTTTTTAGTTCCTTTCTAATTCAAAGCGTCAGTTTAAAAACCAGGACTATTTTGAATCTGAGACCAGAACTGGTTATAGCAGTCAAGTTAAAAAGGCTGTGATAGTGAGTCACTTACATAGGATTTATCCTGCTAGACCTGAGGTCACCTTACTAGACCTTATTCTATGGGAAGAATATTGTGTGGCATACCTCGTCTTAGGTGGCAGTAAGAAGTAAGCAGTTTTTGTTAGGACTGGAGCGTGTAGACTGAAGGTTTCATCTCTAATACCTAGGAATCCTACCTGGCAATTCTTAATGGTGGAAGCTCAGGCCTGCAAGATCCATATAGCCAAAGAGAAGAAGCGAGGCCGTATCTTGGGGTAACCCAAAATTAACTAAATAAAATTTGGGGATTAACTTTTAAAATTATCGTGGCAGACAGTATGAAAATCACAAGCTTCACTGGAGTTGCAGTTCCAGTGAGCAACAAATCACACTTAATTAACTTCCTTAACACTTAACTTAATTAACACCCTTGACGAAGAACAACAATATTGTCCGAAACTCGAGCCAATGTTTTAATCTTTAGGTATACTTTATTTAACAATGTTCAAACAAGAATAATAAGTTCGAATTTAGCCACAAACCAATAGAATATTGCCGAAAAACTGAGTCAAGGATAAAATGGAAGCTCATCAAATTGTCCAGTACACTATATGAAAGCATTAAAAAGCTTTCCAAAGTATATTTTAAAAAGTAATTTCTCATAAAATTATCAAATTAACAGCAAAACAACAGCTTCTTTAAAAATACAAATTAAATTCATGTTCTGTTTACATACACACAAACATGGTCGTGAGCAATTCCATTATTCTGTAGAAATGTTTACCTGACAAAGATATTTGTTGTAAAATTAAAAGCTGAGTTTATGGGCACTAAATAAATGTGGATACAGTCGATGCAACAAATAAATAAAAATAGAGTGCATTTATGAACATATCCAAGATACCAGGAAGTTGCAATTTCTTATCTGACGGCTACTCCTTCTGAAACCGTTTTATAGATAAAGAAGCCGGGAGATAGTTGGTTTTTGAAGACCCTTGAAGGGACTGGGGAAGTGTTTACCTGCCAAGGACTAATCTCGAAGGATTAGACATGTTCCCAGCAGCTTCAGGATGGATGTCCCATAGTTGGAACTTCAAACTTGAGAGAAATTGTCTTTAAGATTGATTATGTTTTGGAAATCAGGGCAATTAAAGCAGCAGATAATAAAGTGGTCCACACCCAAAGGAGCCAAGGCGCAGAAACCAAGAAAGGTATTAAAAGAGATTTAATCTGTCAAGTTCTGAGGTCGAATAAGATGGTTCTAGACATTTGTGACAAGCAATGCACATCAATCTAAGGAAATATAGTTTTCATTACGGTAACACTCCCAGAAGATATGCTTACTTCCTTAGAAGGAATCTTAAAAATTACTATAAATTATATAAATGTTCAGTCAAAAATTAATTACTTACACGACTTTCTCTTACGCCAAAATTACAATTTAATTGACAATCATAAAGATTTAGTTTTCTCAGCTAACTAGATGGTCGTTCAGGTAATTAGTAAATGAACCTGGTCATGTTGCTTGCAATTACTGCGTTACCGTTAAAAGTGTGGTTTTAATTTTGCCGTCCTTTAATACCCTTTTTAAACTACTATTTCCATAAAAATATTCTAAAATAATTTTAACATCATATAACATCATTATTACATAAATAGTTATTAGCAATTAAAATTTCGTGAACATAGCTGGTGCTGCTTTAGAAAAAATTAAAAAAAAAAGAAACCTATTCTGCAAAGTCGTAATTCCTTTTGACCGTTTTCGGGTCATATCTTGATATCAAAAAGGGCGGTGGCATACTAAAGCAATAGCCGTAGTTTACACTGTCTTTTTTTTTTCTTGATGCTTGCCTCTTCTGGAGGCCAGGAACTATATGCACCAAGGCTTGCAGCAAGAGAGCGCAAGTAATTCCCAATAAATTTGGTGTTTTCGTGTGCTTCTCATATTTCTTTTGTAAAATTCTTTACATATTTTGTTTTATGTTATCGTTATTCGAGTCTAAGTGAAGTCTAAATATGAAACGTCGTACCTGCCTACACTAAGAGAAAGTCGAAGCAGTTTATTCAAAAGTTTAATTTTTGTAGGCCTTCAAATGGGCATATTTATAAAACTTATTTTGTAATTTTTTTTCTCAAAATGATATTTTTTTTAATGATTAAAAAA
>KQ034108.1:238888-253234 GCA_000181055.3 Rhodnius prolixus
AATCTGGTATTAAAATGAAAATTTAGATGACAGTTATTAAATTTAATTAAATCTTTAATGCTTATAATACATATGTTTTTTACGATTATCAATAAGGCGACAATTCTACTTTGTGTCTCAACGCCCAATTCAAGTTAATTCAAATGTATGGGTAATATTTTAAATTCTTTGTGAGCTTCAATATTCCAAGCTCAGAGTTTTTTTTTTATATATAAGTAATCACTTATTTTTTCTTACTATGTTTTTTGTCTAAATGCCTAATTAATTGTTGCATACATGTAATCTACAACTTCAACTAGTTAATATTCTTCATTGTGCCAAAAATCCTTGAGAACACAGTTGTTTTTATGGTGTAAGTTTTTTTCAGTTGCCGTGCAGCCTTTTGAAAAATGTGCTTGGAGTGGTGTAAATTTCTAACAATTTTGTCCATTTGTTCCGGACCACTAGTTAGGTTGCTGTTAGAGACATTACTTCCTTAAACCGTAAGACATTAAACGAAAACAAACACTACTTACCCTACTGCCAATTGACAAGTTTTCCAGATTTTCTGTGAACTCGGAGGAATTTTAGCAATATATTTAATTTTCATATACATTATATTGGTGGCAAAACATAGAAGTGGTTCTTTAGAGAGATGCCCAAGTACCCTCTACCTCGGATCCTTCTTAAAGTATTGATAATAATTTTATTTTTAATTGTTCTTGGTGATGAAAAACGTAACCTATACAATTAAGAGACGTGGACCTCAGTCCGTTAGACAAACTGCTGTTAGTGAGAATAGAAACATACTAATGAGAATGTTAGTGGGAAGTTTCATTCCTGTAACTTTACTTGTGGGTTCGTTTTTGGCACGTAGTTTTTATACATACGTTAAAAACTCAATTATGAACAATTATATACGTTCACAAAAAATGTTTCTTACCAGCATAATGGGAAAGTAAAAATGCTACTGTACAATTAAATTTATTTGTTTCAGGACTGTTGGAGAAAGCTAGCTATTTGAAGGAGCTTGGCGTTGAGACACTGATGGTAGATCCATTAATGCCATCCACAATGGGAAATCCAGAAAGAATTGAAGACTTTAAACAGGTGGATCCACGATACGGCAACGTAGACAGTGTGAAGAAAGTATTGTCTGCTCTGAAACTTCAAGGTACAACAACTTCTTTTTAGCAGATTTATTTTCTTAATATGCTTTTGGGTAATTTTCAAATGGCTCTTCGTACAAAAACCGAGTACAGTTAAAGGGAAACTGTTGCTGAATTGACTTACAAAAATGGAAGAATAGCTTCTTAATATATCCTTTTTCACTCATTAAACCTTTAATAATTTAAGTTTACATGGAAAATGGTTATACTTCAATGAAAGAAAGAAGGATTTATTTGAAAATTAGCATAGAATACTGTACTTGAGCTTGGTCTCTTCTCTGTGAAAGCATATTGAGCGAGTACGCTCATGCCGAATATTGGCAAACAAACTAATTATTTTTGAAGACCTACAATCAACAGAACAAAAAAAAAAATTGGTTCTTATCTATTGGTCTTTTTATATACATTGGCCAAGTTTGCCAAGTAGTGTAGAATGATAATTCTTTAGCATGCTTGAATATTAATTTGATTTGGGTAAGGTTACTGCTTTTGATTGCCTTTGCAATGTTTCACATGTTAATATTTTTATAATAGTACAGATTGAGAATAGTTATTGTTATCAAGTTATATTGTTCTGTGCTGTGGGCAAGCCTCTAAATCAACTATTAAAAAAATTAAATTAATTATTCAGTATAACAGATAATATTCTGAATGAATATATTTTCTACTTTTCCGACACGAAATAGTTTTTGTTCAATGTACAAGTAATTTATTTACAAGTGAGAGAAGTGTACTTTTTACGTATAGGTTCAAGTAATGCCCTCTCGAGTAAATTAAGCGATGACAGCCAGTTAAGGTTGGATAGGTTGTTAGATGAAGTTACATAATAGTTCTCTGCATTTTATTTTATTTAATTTTAGAAAAATTTCATTTCTATCGCGTGAAATCATTGTATCCTGATGTTAGACCTGTTTGCAAAAACGTTCCTCTTAGGTACAGACCTAAGGTGTATAAAATTTCATATGTTTAAAGTTATTGTCATCCTATAATATTAAATTAAAAAAATTTTCATTGATTAAATTATCTTCCATAAGAAATAAATCATATTACCTTTTTGGTATTCTTAAAATTAAACCACTTTATTACAGCAGCTGCAAAAAAAGTCTTAACATTCAACTTTCTTGAATAAAATAATTTTTACTCTCTCAGTCAATTGTCACATGATGCATTCGTGAACCAATTCGAACTTGAAGCAAAACGCTAACATTCCAGTCAAACCTCTAACTATTTTTAGTATACCCTATTTTGGTTATAATGTTTTTATAGAAAATAAATATATTTTCTATATAATTTAAATAAATAATGTAAATAAAAATATAATTTAGTATAGACTAAATTTATGTTTTAAAATTGATGCAGGACTTCACGTAATAATGAGAATTGTGCCGAACTACTCTAGCAATAATCATACGTGGTTTAAAAAATCTATTGAGAAAGTGTCACCCTACTCAGATTACTACATATGGCGCAATGGTAAAGCCGATGGACCACCAAGTAACTGGGTATTTGTGCTAAATAATTTCTACTTCTAAATTATTTCTGAGTATAATATTTAATAATTATCTAGTTATTCTTTTAGGAATTTAATTTTTATTACAAATTTGTTGAATTTCAGTTGAGCATCAATGGAGGTTCAGCGTGGACGTGGAATGAAGATAGAAAACAGTATTACCTTCATCAGTTTAATGCCACACAGCCTGATTTGAATTTTAGAAATCCAGAAATGATTGAATACTTTTCTGTAAGTTACACACTTTTGCAAGAATTTGGTGATTCTATTTTGTCTTTAATCAGGTTTATTTTTTTGTTTTTATACCTCTTTTAGCTACTTTCCAAAAAAAAGGTTCCAATAATTTTCTTTAAAAATAGATTTTTAAGTACATACTTGAAAAAAACTGTATTACGTTTATTGAAACATTTATTCATAAAAATAAATTTTTTGGAAGTTTTTAGGGAATCTACAGCCACAATCAGCTCTTCAAAGTGTAATTCCAGCACAATGTACATATTTTTTTACCTTCTTAATATAAAGACACTTGATATATGGCTAGAATTAGTAACAAGTTTGAATCTTCTTGAATGAAGTGTAGTTTGGTGTTAACAAATGCAAATTTACAAATGAGATTTTTGACATTCTCTCGATAATGGGTACACTTGGAATGCTATCTTCTTATGTAAGAATGGTTTTTATGGAATATTCTACAGAATTAGTTCATATTCATTTTAACCTGAGTAACCTCTCTCCCACAAAAAAAGAAGAAGAATATTTCGCGGTTTTCAGCATAGGTTCAAATATTTTAATTTAGTAAGAGCATTACTATTAAATCTCTGTAAATAGTAATGTTTATTTTTAACAACATTGAACGAAATGAATAATATCTTTATTTCAATATGCAATTTAATGAGATTGATGCGGCTATGATCATAACTAATTTGGTCATTCTTACATCACTTTTGTTACTCAACTCTATTTTCATAAAGAAATCAATTGAAATAGTTTTTTTCTAATTCGGTTTAAATATTTTTAATAGCAGAAAAAAACATTTTTTCATAACTAAATGAAAGCTATGGGTAACAAGTTTTCCTCTTTTGAGTACAAAATTGCACCAAATTCTTGCTTCTTGTTGAATTAATTCTTAACTACATTACTAGTTACTTTTTGATGGACTAACTACATCCTTGCAGATCTCTAAAATAACATTACTATGTTAAAAATGTTTTTAATTGATTTAATTGTTTTGAATGGTGAAAGAACTCCAATATCATCTTATTGCAGACTTTGTATGTTTCTTTCATTCTCTATATTGAATTTACAGTTGCGAAATAGCGCCTCCATTCACTAATTTGGATTTTTTTCTAACAGAAAATCGTGTTCGTTAGAATTTTATCTAATTTTAGGAATTATAATTATACATGGAGAAAGTCGGGAGTTTTTCACTAAGAATTTGATTATCTTTTTTTTTCTAGGACGTATTCAAATGGTGGCTTGATCTTGGCTTGAGTGGTATCCATGTTGATAAGGTGGATTTCTTATTTGAAAGTCTCAATTATACTGACGAAGCCATCAACAACATCATCCCTGGCACAGTGCACGATGAATATGATTTTTTCAGGCACACTAATACAAGAGACTTGCCAGAATTAGTTGGTGTAATTAAACAATGGGCAGCTGTGGTTAAAAATTCATCAGGGTGATTGAAATGTGTACTCTGCATTATTGTTTCGAATATTTTGATTGCGATGTACTGATATTAGTTTTTGTTGAATATTTTTAGTGTATTTTCTATAAATGGGGTGCCAGATAACGAAGAGTTTGACTTAGCTAACTTAATACATCGCCCGTTGGTTATCAAGAATGGTAACTTGACTGTAGAACACTTGAAACGTTATGTAAACCATAAGCTGAAAATGAATCAACAAACTTGGACGGTATTTATATAATGTATACATAGGTTTTCAAGTGTCATGGAGAGTATTATTTGAATGAAGTTCTCTACTTTACAATAAAACGTTTATTGCTGTATGGTCTTCCAAAAAATGATGAAACTGATCTCTGTTGGTGCAGGTTGAAACTATTGGAGAAGTAGATCAACCCTTGGATACGGCTGAATGTCTCACCGACATGATGCTACTATTGCCTGGAACTTTAGTTGTACCCAGTGGAACTGAACTCGGTCTGAATCCTGGTTCAATCTTCCCTTGGGATCATTCTAATAGTAATGCAGGTAAATTATTTTCGATTTTCGTAACACTTTGCTCCATAGGTATTAGCCGTGTGGTAGTTATTATCGGTTTGTGGTAGTTTACTTGAGTCTATAAACAAAGTACTTTAAAAAATACAATAATAGCTGCCATTCCGCCGTATTTCTAGTCTTCTTACCGTTCATGCTGTTGAGATTCTTCACAGACTTTGATTTTTAGAATGTAATGCTTTCACCCAAACTACTTTATCATGAACCTTTATTGAGACCAAATTGTATTTCTTATAAATTCGAAGTTTAAATAAGCTTTGAGAATTGAAAGTCAAACTTGTGTGATGTTCTTACATTATTATTTGTGGTTGTTAAGTAGGATGATACTGTTAGTTGCCAAATCAAAGTTAAATTTCATTTCAAGTTAATTTTTTTCAGTAACTATAAAGCATTAGATGTTACCATAAATTAGTAGTATGGTTAGTTAAACTGCAATTGTCCTAACGTTGAAGGAATTTCGCCATACGATATTTTAGTCTACAGTTGCATTTTTTTTTTACCTGATTTTTTATTTATATTTCAGGGTTTACTACAGCCAACTCTACATGGAAGAAACTGCCTAGTAATTATCTTGAATCAAACGTAGAAAAAGAGAAGGTGCAAATGGATAGTTACTATAATACATTTAAGAGTCTAGTTAAGGAAAGAGCTTCACCTTCTATAGTACATGGTACTACAGAAACTGCTGTCATTAATTCTACCGTTTTCGCATTTACCAGGTGAGCAAACTTTAAACACTTAAACAATTTTCTGAGAGTGAGCAATTAGTTAGTTTGCTATTTTGGGAGTAGCAATAATTTTATGATGCTAACTTGTTGCATAAAATAATCGATTAAAAATCAGGTAAGAAAACGCTGCTTCAATTTTATCTTCAAAATATAAACCTTTACTTTTTCCACTTTGTAAGCATTTCAATTTTGTTGTGCGTAACACTGCTTGATTTTGAAACTGCTTGAATTTCGATCGACTATTTTTTGAATTTCAGTAGACTTTTTTAGAGCACTTCCGACTTTCGGACAAAGTTCTTTCGATTCAGACATACCGTCTTTTGAGGCTCCAAAGAAGTGAAAAGTATTAGAGCCGACAACTGTTCACGAAGCTGGTAAAACGTCAAATTAACTTCTCTCCTGATTAAACCCGGGTATAATTTGGCACTTGCCTAGAGTACTCTCAGGGGAGATATAGTCGAATATACCCGTTGGTTTAAAATAGCCTAGGCTAGACTGCCTCCCTACAGGCCAAAATCGTACCATCTAATGTCGTCAGTCTCGAAACAAATTAATTTGTATTAACGTACTCGTAAACTTTGGCTTAATTGTATTAGTAAATTTGTTGAATTTTCAATTATTTTAACAGAAAAAATGGCCGTAATCGGCCAGCAAAGCAAGCAGAGGTGTAATTTGTTGGAGTGAAGTAGGATGGCAAGATTTTGTTTTTATTTTCCAGGTTCTATGTATAGTTTTTATAATAAATATATTACACTATTTAATAAAGTAGAGATTATCAAAACAGATTCAGACTATTTCTGACGTTTTAAAAGACGTTTCTGTTTAAAGGACGTTTCTGACCTTTCTTAAGAACAGCTTTATTTTCAATTTTGCTTAACTATGACCAGCTTTTGCCATCAATGGCAAACTAAGTAGAATTAGGATTATTATCTTAAAGTATTCATAACACAAAACTGCTGTTTGTGATATAAACTCTTTAATTTTCCATTCTTAAAAATCAGAACAGAAAAATAAAAGAGCGGCCCATAGCCACCTCCTCGTAGGGATCTATTGTAACATCCCTCAGTTAGCCAGCAGAAACTGAAGGCTTAGAGCACATACGCAAACCCAATGCTCACAAAATAAGTAGAATATAGGATTATTATCTTAAAGTATTCATAACACAAAACTGCTGTTTGTGATATAAACTCTTTAATTTTCCATTCTTAAAAATCAGAACAGAAAAATAAAAGAGCGGCCCATAGTCACCTCCTCGTAGGGATCTATTGTAACATCCCTCAGTTAGCCAGCAGAAACTGAAGGCTTAGAGCACATATGCAAACCCAATGCTCACAAATTATCAGATCTTTGGAGGAACCATGGAAGTCTAATCTTATGGCCAGCTTTTCAGATTTTACTGTGCAAATTAATTATTACACAACAAAGTACCCCAGTGGATGCACGATCTAACTTCACAGTAAAGTATAATTGCCAAATTCCAGAACAGACAAACAACTATGTTATATTGAGCAGTATGTGAAGGATAGCGTCATTTTACTTCTTCTCTCGCCCGCATTCTGAATCCAGAGTGACTGCTACATTGAGCTAATTTCTCCCTCTACAAAATCAAAAAACTTATTGTTATTTTGTTGGTTTCAGGTTGAAAAGTGGTAATCCCGGATATCTGATAGCGTTCAACCTTGAGCCTAAGGAAAAAGTCGTGAACTTAAGCAACATGAAGCACGTGCCCGAAGAGCTTACCGTTATAGCTAGATCAAAACAACTCTGGAAACAGTTGCCATTAAAGTATAACTAGTTACTTCTTCATTAATCTTAATTCCTCTTTCTAAGTAGGCAAATGTAATAATTAACCTTATGAGGTTTTCTGAGTCCAATAAAATTGCGAAGTGTGTACGTGAGCAGGGCCCTCTAAAAAAACATCGTTCTTCGAAACATTTGATTTTTGAATTTCTCCTTTATATATAAGGCGGGTTTATTTTGAAATCCGATTTTTCGGATTTAGTCAGATTTTTACTTATGTTGGTTAAGGGATTCCAAGAACATACTTACCTGTCAACTTTAATGTAAAATACCAGTTGGCATCCATAATTTATATTTTCTCGTATGTGGTATAATTAGTATTATTATTTTATTATATTTATTTGATTATTATTTTACAGTTACATGGGACAGGTCGCAGTATTTTTACTTTGAAAACGATTGTAAAAGAATTAAATCATTTAGAGAAGTTTTCATACAATCGCCGTCAGATTTTTTTGGGGGGCTTATCCGAATTATTTATTATTTTTTCTTTCGTAATAAACTTTAATGGGTTTTATTCCTCTTTCGACGTGAATATTTGAAAATTAACAATTTCAGGGATATACATTTTGATTTCATCCTTTGTATACTAGAAAACAGCTAATTTATAATAACATGTATATAGAATTTTGGAATGATAAACACTTTTCAAATCTTAAGGAAAAGCTTTTAACTTGAAATCTCATACATAGTTCTTACCTAACAATGTGGCAAGTGATTTTAAAACCATTTTAACGTAAAAAAATGATTGATTTAACGAGTGTTTTGCAAATATTTTTTTACAAATGTATGTTAATACTCTCTGTGCAATAATTTATCATTTAATTTTCAGGACTTCTATTGGGAGTAACAGTTTAAAGATGGCGCCTATATCTTGCGTTGTTTTACAGTTTGTTCCTTTGAACACTGAAGCTTAATTAAAGAAGAACAATCATAGTTTTCCTAGAGGTTACATTATTAATGTGTAACAGTGATATTCTGTACGACAAACACTAATGTATCAGTGATGTTAATTGTAAAAATGACAGAATGCTTAGTCTTTTTTGTAGAATACGTAAAAAAAAGTACTGCTTTTATATATTTTCTTTACAGTTACATTGTACTCTTATCAAATTTCAGCTCTTTCTAAGTTTGACTGCAATACATAAATATAAATATTTTCTTTTCTTTTCTTTTCATTAGTATTGTGGCTGCCATATTTAAGTAAATACTGTTCAAGAGCAGTGTTTAAATCTCCGGAAACTGGCCACTTATTCTGATCTTTTGCCTTGTCATTTTCATTTCCTTTGAACTCAATGATCGTGGCTGCCGCGATTTTTTTTGGTTGGTGATCTACAAGCAGACCATATGCAACTATATTTTGTCATCTGCAATACTTACCTCGAGTACACGAAAATCATTAAAGTGATACTTTTCTTAATCAGAGTTTCGTATACTCTCAGCCGTGTGAATTACTACGTAGAGCTTTATCCATTCTTCTCTTCATCTTTACCAGTTTTGATGCTCTTTGAAGGCTGACATTTTTCCTCTTTAAGTGTTCCTTATTCAGCTAGGCAACACTCTCTTAGTAGAACAAGAGTTCTGTTAATTTTCAATGGATTTCTGAATCTGCTTTTCTCGGAACACATCATCTACTGCCCTTAAAAGCGGAATATTTTTATTTAAATCGACTTTTTTCTCTCTGTTCTATGTAGAAACCTCATCTCCAATGCACAATTAGAGTACTGTTTTTGCCTCCTTATTCGGAGGTTTCTTCTTTTAGAAAAGTTTGAAATCAGTTTGTAAAATTAACAGCCCCCATTATTATAGCCTTTAATTAGTGAATAAATAACAAAGAGCACCATAAGCGATTCCACTTACGGTTAAAAATAAACTAGCAGAGCTATTTAATAATGTTCAGAAATTGGAAAAGTTAAAGAGTAATAAAAAAAAATATACATGACAAAACCCACATATAGTGAAATTTTTTTAAAAAATCCAAATAGTTACGTCCCTTACACACTACGTGTTTTATTTTGTATTGCTTTTTAATGATAAATTCATGTTATCTATGATTGTATTAAACAATTAAGTATTGAAAGATAGAAAGACAATTTTGGACATTTGCTTGTAAAAACCGAGAAACATTGAGGACCAACCCGAAATGCTTATTAAAATGGCAGAATTAAAAACAATATGAGACTCGAACATTTAGTTTTATATCTAGTTTTTAAATAAAAGTGTTATTCTGAATTTAATCAATTTATTTTTAACTTGTGAATACAGTTACCAGGGATATGAAAGACAGAGCTTTTCGGGTCAATTAAAGCTCTCGTTTAAAGTTCCTCCCTGTTTACTATATTTATTAAAATTTTAGTATTCAAATTTTTCATTCTCTTCTTTATTTGTAAAAAGCGGCAAAAATATTTTCGTTGAAACAAATAATTTTGCCAATGTACAATTTTTAAAAAGTCTACGAAACAGTGAAAGTATTTGCGGTCAAATATTTTCCTGTAGCACTTTTTGACGATCAACCCTTATTCAACTGTCCTACCGGATAGTTTTAATTCAGTTGTTAATTAGGATATAACCGTAGCAGAAATTTAGTTTAGGTTCTGTTATTTATAATATTTAGCATGCCAAAAATATATTTTAAGTTTTTATATAATAATAAATAGTGTTGCATTAAAATGAAGTTTTAGTTACTGCCCCACCTGTAATTAGTGTACTTTTATATTATTGTATTTTGTCATTTTGTTTTAGTTCAAATATTAAAAACAAAAACAAAAAAAAACTTAAGACAAAGAATTCCATTAGTATTTAAAGTAAACATAAGTATTATGTTTTCAGATGATGAAATTCTGCTGTATGAATAATAGTCAGTTCATTTATTTTCAAAGTATTCATTCATTTATTTTTAATTTGAGGCGCGTCAACATCTGAGGTCAATGGTGGCCGGAGCTTTTTCAGTGCACTGGGTTTTCTCGTTATACACATATATGGCCATCACCGGCAAGCTGTAAGAGTTTTCCAGGTAGAGAAAATCTAAGGGTTGGCTGTGTTTGAACCCAGTGTCTCTGCGCTAGAATCCAGCGCACTAACCTAAAAGCCAGCATTATATGTAAAACTGATAATTTAGATCTGTTAGCTACAATTTGAAAAAAAAAGCAGTGAAGATAAACCTGTATCCAAAGTTGCATAAATACCTAAGGATTGCTTTTCGTCTTCCGTATGTTTAGTTGCTTTTGAACGAGTTCGTGTGGAGAGTGACGAAATTAAACAATTAAGTGGAGTTCCTCAGAAGTTCTAAAGAAGATTAAAATTTTATCGCCCTGACAGATCGCTTTGTATGCGAGGATAGATTCAACATTGCGTAAACAACTAGATTGCTGGGTAGGTTTTGGTCTCGTGGAGATTCCTAGTTCGATCCCTCATGTCACTTTTTATTTGTTAATAAAAAAGAGTAAAGTATGGGCTTCCGCCTTCCCGGAGCCTAATTGGTAGGTGGACGTAAAGGTCGCCTGAAACATAAGCGATTATTTTTTACCTCTACTAGATCGCATTTTGTCTTCCCGGCCTCTTCTGTTTTCCGAAAGAGTTTTTATAAGAAATTAGTGAGTGAATGTGAGAAGCACTAAGTAAAATCGAAAAAAGTCTCGAAACTTCGTTGAGATAAGAGGTCGCAAGAAAGTTCCGGTCAAAATCAGAAAACTCGAACTGCTTCAATAAAAAGATTTTACCGTTTATTTTTTACATAAATCTTTTGATTTTTTTTTTGTTCTTGGTCCCTCGTTACTCACAAGGTCTAAAACTTGTTATTTGGAATGTAGAAAGGAATTAAGAGTTTTAGGGGACACAACAAATTATGGTCTGACTGCATTAATATATTGTACTTGGGAATTACCACCATGCAATACTGTGTAATAATTTTTTGTTTTTATTTGAGACCAAATTCCTGGCATATATGCTTTTCTTTATCAGAGCATTTTCGGAACTAAATGTAGGATAGAATAAAAAGTAATTGCAGTTTTCTAAAGCAATGAAGTTAGCAGGATTCAAAGCTGCATGGAGATTCGGACCCATGCTGAAAGCGGATAATCCAATGATATTCCTGATTTTGACGTTGCAGTGATTTATCTTTTCGTCAACTATTGAAAATTGCAGAGTGCATTTGTTTCAGGGGTATTAGGAGCTGCCAGGACGTCAAGCTTTTCTCAAAAGTATGTCTTATAGTTAAATTTAAAACTAGCCAGTTTCAGTAAATATTCCAAGATTAAAGAACATTAGTCACGCTAATGTGAATTAAGGCCATAGAATTTGTGTTATTTTATACTAGAATTTTTGTTCATATCGAGCTATTTCGCAAACTATTTCATACAAGCTTTATGAATACATCGATTTACTGAACAACACTGAACTCACTGCTTTTGCATGACTTAGTAAACAAAACCTTACTAAACCGCTATGTTTGGGATAGATGTCGATAATTCATTAACACAAAAAGGGCGAAATACCTAGGTGTCTAGGCAACAATGATGGTGGGATTAAATTTTCTACAAAATGAAGCCATACAATTTCGGATCTGGTTACTTCTGTATTGTTTTATAAGCTGTCATGTATTTATGACTGTCTACAGAACCCAACCAATACCTTTTATTGACGAAATATTCCACATACGGCAGGCAAAACTTTACTGCGCTACTCAGTTTAATCAGGTGAATATTTGTTTATGTACCCTAGCTCTCAAGTTGTATAATTTCTGTATAGTATCTACATATGTGATTAATTGACAGCCTAAATCAATGCGTGTTCAAGTTATCTAACTGTACTCATACATTCCATTGAAATGAATCTAGGATTTTCCATTAGGCTATCGATAAGAGGTAAGTACTGCTTTAATGTTAGGAGCTGTAACTGGTAAACGTCGGCGTCCTTTTTTTTTTTTAAACTAAGTTGTGTTTCCTAGGAATGATTATTTTTTCGGGTGGAGGTTTTAAGCTTAAGGTGCCACGTACCTTACCTTTAGGTATAATTTATAATTTAGAAGGCGAACCTACAGTTCTACGACCTCTAGTATTACGGGACACTAATTGAATTTCAAAAATTTTTACTCTGAAAAAATTGGTTAACGGCTTGGTTAGGTTAATTTTTTTAAATCACGATTTTATTTAAAGAGGCAAATAAAACAGTGGATATATCAAACACTTGCACACCCCTGGACTCACCTAAAACGATCGAACAATAATTTAGAAGGCGAATTCTGTGCGTTGTATACAAATGGTACAGACTGCCGATGGAAAGTTATTGTGTCTTTGGGTCTATTAGAATCATACCTGTTATTGAAAGAGTTCTTGGCTGTCCAAATTGCTGAGACCCTTGGAAACCCCAATCTGTTGCATGAACTCCAATTAAAAGAGAAGGCAAGGGGTCAAGGATGTAATAGAGCCAATGCATAGCCTAAGTAGCTGTTGCCGCGCGTGGTTAGTGGCTACTAAACATAAGGACGTATGGTGGAGACAAATCATTGGCTAGAACCATTGAGGAGAAAGAAAATTGACTAGTAGCTGGAATTATATGAATCTATTTAAAAAAATAGAAATCTAGTTAGCGATTCAATTTTTTTGTGACGCAAACACTCCTGAATATCCAGATTGAATACGGCAATTTTTTTAATCGGATAAATCTTTTCCTTTGTTGATGAAGCATAACTGAAAGTAAACTAGGGTAGCTAGTAAAAAACTTCTGAATAATGCTAAGTATGATTGAGGATGGTAAGACAAAAAAGAACACCAGTTTGTATTATCGAATTAATTTTCAGTGGGACGACAAAATAACCACACTTCCTGGACTATATCTGTTCACTGTAGGCATCTATGGCCCTCTGTCTGTTTTTGGAGCAGCCACTGAGTGCAGTGTTTTTTTATTAAGAGGCATGAATTTAATTATTTCAGTAGCTAACTTTTATATAATCTATTCCATTTTGCAATCATTGGATACTTTGGTAAGTTATTGGGTTTTTGATCATTTTATTCACCTTTCATTACATATTATCTTTGTTGACATTTTCACTTTCAGAAACAAATCAAAAGAAATTATAAAGTCTGGGAAGCTTTTAATATTTCTGTATTTCCAGTGATGTATTTCTTTAATTTCTTATATTATACCGATACCTTGTCTACATTCTCAGTGCTTCTTATGTTCCGTCTGCATTTAGCTGGCAACTTAATAATAGCTCCCTTTATTGGTAAGTTTTAATTTGCTCTAGTTACGTTAATGGAATTCAGATCTCTAGTGGAAGTTAGTGATAACACTCTTCTTTCGGGATATCTGTAATTTTTGTAATATATTGTTCATCAACCCCTCTGCTAGTACTATAGTGATTGGGAATGACTTTTGATTTTTATGTGAAGGAGGGGCAGTTATTTACTCTGATTTATAAATCGTCATGTTAGTTACAAAAAAATTGCTGGCAGATCATGAACTTAAGCCTTTTTTTATATAGCAGGGAACTTCGGTAATGTGTGATCTCTCTCTGCTTAACGTTAATTTTCAAACAGCACAATCTTAATTCTTTAAGAGATATTCTTAAAGTACCAAATATTCTATATCATATGCTTTTTAAGGCGTATGTTGCTTCTAAAAGTAATGAATGAACCTTAAATGGTTTCCCGTATGTTTTAGGTTTACTCAGCGTTCTAATACGGCAGACTAATATTGTGTGGGTAGGATTCTTTTTGCTTGACGCTCTTCATCAATGTTATCTCAAATTATTGCCAAAAACTCACAATCATAAAAGGAAAAAATCGTCTATTCTCGATGTAAGTATCTTAATATATACGATATATATAGAATATATATATGTATATCTAAATGATAAGTTTTAGTGTCGGTTTAGTGGAATTCGTTAATATATATATATTAATTCCACTAAACCGACAC
>KQ034108.1:254947-317296 GCA_000181055.3 Rhodnius prolixus
AAATTTTGGCTCAGTGTTACTTGGACTGTCTCACGGTCATGTACACGGTTAAACTTACCCCAATGAAGATAAGAATAAGAGTGTCCAGCGCTATGTTAAAGATTAAGCACACAGCTTTTTCTTTTCGTAAGATAATGAGATAATATTTTTAAAGCTTGATATACAAGTCCTAGTAAATAAATATTTCTTTATTTATGAGTAATTATCATTTTGCTTGAAGGGTTAGATTTTTTTTTATGGGAATAATTTCCTACCCATTTCCGTTTCTCTATCTTGGATCCTCTTGAAGCACATTAACTCCAGTCTTCCAGTGGTCAAGCTAGATAATGACTAAACAGCATTGCTTTAATTTTTATAATTGACTAGTCTATTTTTATGTTAATTTTTGTGTTACGTTGTTAATTTTATATTTATCAGTGCAATTGGAAATTAGGGATAGTACTCAATGTGTGTTAAAGAAATATAGTTTTGTTATTAACTGGGAAAGCTAACATTTAATGATATAATAATATAATAAATTGCGTGACAATGTTACTAATGCATAGGGTAAGTACAGAGACCGGAATCGGTGAACGAGTTGTTGGAATCGATTCCAACCCTGGAACTGATTCAAATCCAACGAGTCCAAAGACGGACTCGTTCTGCCCATCACTATTGCGAAGTGTCTGCGATTTGCAGTGATGTGTGATCTGTAACTCTCCACCAACATAACAAGTAGAAATTCCCTTTCTTTAAATAAATGATTATTAAAAAAAAGAAATTGCCTTTAATTTTCCATTCTTGACTTTTTTCTAAAAATGAGTTAAAATTAAAAACGTAAATGTAACAATAATTGGTTTGAATTAATCACTGCATGTAATCCAGTGTGTAACTCTTATTCCTCGACTGTCTTCAATTCATGCAATATAAATTTTTTCACAAAGTACATCAAATCATAAAGGATATATGTATAAATTTACAATTAATGACTCGTAAAAAATATTTCTGCATATAAAACGGCAGTGTTTAGCCCGGTTATAATTTTTCTCCCACCTAATGCCCCTCATTTTTTTTTTTTTTTTTCGGTTGAAATGTGGTGATAAAATATGATAAATTTACAATCGTCAAATTAACAAAAAAAAAAAAAATTTTGTCACAAATATTATGTGTAAAAAAATCAAATTTGTCCATGTTGATTGTGTTGTTGGTTATCAATCACATGAGAAATGTAAAACTTAGCAGTTACAATTATTCAATCAAATACATTTTGATCCATTTGCTTTCATGAATTTGGTTTGTCAAATGTCTGAGACAAAAACTTTTCTTTTTTTTTAATGCTAAGGGTGGGAAAGACGTCGGCAATTCCAGCTTTGTTTTCACTTTTAATAGAGATTTGCAAACTTTTTATCATTGCTCATGCACGGCAATACCGCACTTCACTGGTTCAATTAGTTTAGTCCTCTCCCAAAAAAGTCACGAAACAGTTTTATACCAAAGAAATTAATATTGGGAGAATTAAGGAATTTGAGAAATGCTGAAGGCACCTTACGCTAATAGGTTTGAATAAAAACTTTTGATAGTTGGTTGGTTATCTGGGCTCCCTTGAGCAGAAGGAAAGTTTTTTGCGGATCATGATTGTGATGGTGGAATTGAGAAAATGTTGGCACCACCATGAGACCAATTTTCGTCAATACTGAGATAATGTACCCTAGAGAGAGGTACTTTCAAGAAATGCTTGAGAAATTTGAAGATCAAGTAAATCTTAGATGTTGTAGCCAATCCAAAAAGTAGCTTCTGAGAAGGGACCGATTGTTTTTTTTCATTTATTAGGAGGAGTTCTAGCGAAATAAATTCACAATAAACCTAGGTTCCGTGTTTTCAGGTACCCTTCTAATCATAGTAAGAATTAACTTATATTTCTAATAAAATATGAAAAGAAAATGTGGTTTGCAAAAAACACTAATAACTTTGATTTTTTCCATCGTAGCAAAAACATTTATTATATACCTCACTGGTTTCGAACTTTCATCTCATAAACCGGTAGGCTGTGAAAGTTAAAACCAGAGATATTGCGCACCTAATCACATTTGAAGATTATAGAGGACAATATTTCACCGAAATCCCTTAAAATAGGAAGTGGGAGAAATAAAAAGGATATAATTAAAAGTATGAATGATAATGGTTCAAGAAAGGAGATATTCAGGAGAGAGACACTCAGTAAATGACAACGTAAGAAAATTTGGATGAAGAAATCATTCTTTACTGAAAGGAAAGGATGAGTGAATGATAAAGCAGACAATCAGATATAAGGAGAACCTGTAGTGGGCAATAGACAGTGAATAGAATATTGAGGAAATAGGCTTCTACTTATTCTACAGCTGAAACAAGTTATCAGGAGGGGGCTTTTAAAATGTTTTAAACCTGCTTTCAACAAAAATTAATGAGATGGGAAAGAAAATCTGGCTATATGCAGTTAACAAATTTAAAAATGTTTCAATTTTAGTTTCATAAAAGAAGCGTTCAACAATTATAATGAAAGTAAATAAGATAATTGTTTTTTATGTAACTATGATAACGCACTCAAATGCTATTTAACAATGCTAATTTCATTCTTGGAAATATTAATTAATCAAAAAATTAGATTTTTTTTATTTGGCTACACTGGCTTTTAAGATAATCACATTTTTATTATTTTATTTATTTTTATTTTTTTTTTTTTTTTTAGTCATTTATGTGCTAGGTAAATTTCTGTTTATTACTTTTCTGTGACAACGGCCAGTCTGCTCCATCTCATTATTTTTAGATTATTTATGGAGGTAAATTTTAATATCAGTTATTTCTTTTATATTTATTACCTTAATACGTTCTTTAATACAATAAGATGCCAGTTCAAAAAAAGGCAAGAGGTTCGTTGTTTTGTGTGTACTAATAAAATGAGAAGTTATCTATCGTAAAGATTCTTTGTCAATGACAATTCATGATGTTATTATTTAATATTATAATAAATAGTTAACACAGGATAAATTTTACAACTGTCGCGGGAAATTTGCTTTCCAGGTAGTAATAATTAAAAAATTAAAAAAAGCCTGGAGGTAGTTCTGTAACATTCCTGCAGATATCGCGGCTTTATAAATTGTGGGAAGTTTTAAAAGGAGCGACATGCGCTTCGCACTTACTTATAATTAATGCGAAGGGTTAGCGCCCGGTCAGTAGTAAGCAATAAGAACACCTACCGTCCAGCAGCACTTCTCTTTAGTTATCGGCCATATTACGTTCAGTATAGTACATTACTTATACGATCAAAATTAACAGTACGTTCTTGGTACTCGCCAGAGTGACAACCACGTGGTTCAGTTGTGATCATAAGTTTGGAAAATTGTGTTTGAAGCATGATTTAGATTTTATCTGAATAGACATTATTTATTTTTAAAATCTTTGTATTTTATTTTACTTAATTTAATTTAATTTTGTTTTTAAATGGCCGAACATTTAATTTGTGGTGGTACGGGCTACGTGCCTGAGGATGGACTTACTGGAGCACAGTTGTTTTCAAATGGTGACGGACTGACATATAAGTAAGTAAATAATGTTTAGTCAATTAATGTTAATGTTCTTAATAAATTTATTAATGTTCTTTAATAAATACGAATAAGATTCCTCATGTTCTGACCTCCACAATTTAAAACCGGAGAGCGCCGAATGGTAAACGCCAATCGTGATTAATGAGATATTTTTATCTTACATCCTGCTAAATAAGCCGGAATGTGGCTGGAATGCATTACCTAACATAGTCTTATATAACCAGAAACCCTGGGTGGTTTCTTTAAGAAGCGGATAGAATTGAATTGAGCTCATCCAATGGTAAAATAAGAACTAAGGCATAATTGTATTTATACATTCTACAGAGCTGTTTAAAGAAATGGTGCGTAAATGTGGTGCAGTCTGCCCCAATATTCTGGTTTCCCCAACTTTGTCACCCTACTACCGACCCTGTTAGGGTAAAATAATTTTTATATTTACTTTTTTATAATTCAATTCGCATTTCGTACATGTAATTTTAGTGTATTTCTTTTAAGTAATCTATGTGAAACATTTATCGCATACCAGTAGCTTCATTAATTCCAATAAATTTTTAATTTCTTTTAAATTAAATAATTTTGCAGGTTAAAGTGGTTGGTTTACAAATTTATAATTGGTTGATGATTGATACACTCTAGCGGCCGAATTAAGAAGGATTAATTGATCACCAGGCGAATTTTGATTGCATTAAATATAAATTCTAATTGTATTAATTAAACGAGTTTATATAAATTATATTTAAAGTTATCTTTCATTGAACTTATATGTGATAATAAACATTAGGAATCCAATATGTAAATGCATTTAATTTAATCGCAGTGAAGCAAATTTCACATTCGCTTTATTTGAAACAATGGATATGTAGCCCATTTTAATTTTATTTACCGTTATAGCATTGAAGGTATTCGCTTTTTACACCTTCAGAGGCTTTTGATGCAAGGTGACAAATTTTTAAGTAACTTCCAAACCAACTGACAGCTTGGAGAAAATGACCATGACCTTTTCTGGTCCAACTAGGTACCCAGCTTGTTCATTAGTTTAGAGATCAAGGACTTGTGTGTTTGACACTTTTAATAGCAAATTAAAAATGGGCGATTTCGATTTTTTTTTTGCAGTTATAAAGGGTATAGCCAGTGCAGATCTAATTTGTGAATTGCAAGTAACTTTTTTTTTTATTAATATAATTAAACATTAGCAGAATTTGTTGCTTACAAAATTAGAGTTGTGCGGATTGGTGAACCACTCGTTTTCGAGTGTGTCCGGCTCAGTGAATCAGTTGTGGGTGGCTTAGCACACACTATACGACTTTATGCGACGAGATGGATTATAAACGACGTATTTAGTACAGAATATGACATCTTTTTCAGAAATTAAATTTCCCGTAGTAAAATTTGTGGCAAATTTTGCTTGGGTTCGTCTCCCATTGGGATTGTTTTATTTTTACCTTTTTTTCCAAAACTATAACGACATTATGTATAGTATCTGAGATACTTCACAAAACGTCTGCCTCCGTGGCCGTTGTACTGCTAACAAACCATATCAATCAACCTCTAGAGCAGACAAGTGCAATCTTTACAGGACTATGCGCCGGAATGGAAAGTAGAAAGATTACGCGGGCCGGATTACTTCAGAATATATATATATAGGTCTAGCAAAAAATTGTTAAATCGACAAATCAATGTACTTACTAATCGCACTCCTATTGAAGAGTAGTATCCTGTGGGCGTGGCAAGGGATGGAGCTTTTAATTGATATAAATAGGTAAAACTATAAGAACCAAATTTTGTATCTTGTTTGTGTAATTGGACTATATACCTATTTCCTATTAAATAACTATTTCTCTATTAAAATTATCTTTGCCGGACATTTTCTTAGGGTCAGCGGGCCAGATTCAATGTTTGGAAAAGTGGTCGCGGGCCGTATAAAATCACTACACGGGCCGGATTCGGCCCTCAGCCGTAGGTAGCTCTAGAGGAATGTACTCTAGGAGAAGTGCTGTTCCTTATTTATTTAAACTCTTATACCTCGCCCTAGTAAAACTAGTGTAACATTGTTAATTTTGCCACATTCTGAAGAATTAAAAGTTAGTAATCAATAGTTCGAATAGAAGACAAATTAAAATAAACACGTCTGCATCTTGGTCTTTTTGTTACCACGTGCAGGTTTCAGGATACAGGTGATATTTTAGTCAGCCATTGTCAGATGTCAAGTAGTGGCTGCCGATTAATAAGCATATGTCAACTCCTCGCATTAAGGATAGAATCAGCCAGAGGAAGATCATTTGGGAATTCTTGAAATAAAAGTGATTTGGGAAGATTCCTTGTGCATAGTTGAAGGAGAATGTCTTAAAAACAAAAAATGCACAGAAAGCTTAGGCTTGTTATTCCGTTTATACACTTGCAGATATCATCCAGTACTATCACCACCATCCATTTTATGGTTATTATTACATTGGCCAGCTTTGGACTTGAGCGCAATAATCACCAAAATAAAACTACCCTCAAGGTCAAATACCCTACTTCTACAAACTCCTCCAGTCTGTTTACGTATCGTTCCTTTTTCCTGTAATACTACAAAGTAATCAATAAATTTAAATTAATAATCAATTTTAATATCAATTCAGACGTGAAACTCATATTTTATGATTGCTGAAATCACTTATTATCCAGCTGCGAACCCAATCAGTGTGTTCAGTAATTAGCGAAGTTTATTTACTTTTAATCGAAACATTTTCCCGGAAAAGATCATATGTCTAATTTTATTTATTAGTATATTTTTGTTGGGGGTGTGGGCTGAGTTAAATTTTCCATATCATTTCTAACTTAAGAAAGAAGAGCACGCTGCCTAGTGACCCAATGGAAGGCGTGTGAGTGTTTCACAAGAGATAGTTTTAGTTTGCACAAAGTTTATCTTCTTTTGGGAATTATAAGTATTTAGTCTCATAATTCTGCTATTCAAAAATGTACATTATGTAATTTTGTTTAATTATCTACTAATTTTAAAATTTTAATTGTAGGATTAAGTGGCAAATACTGTAGCCGAATGGGGTGGGGTACCTTTCACACTTATTTAGCTTGTTTAACTGATTAACATAATTAGCTGAACATCATAAAAATTAAATCCCTTAATTGTATGTCATTAAAGTACTCAAATTATATTCTGGTGCAAAGATGTGAACTACTCACACGACCTCTCGTACTGCAATTGTCATATCATCCTTATGTACAAGTGATTTTGAAAATAGATGTACATTGTGTAAATATGAATGTATATATTGCCATGGAGTTTATGAGCAGCACCTAAGGAAAGTCCCTTAGAAACTTCATTTAGAAACATCTGGATTCGTCTGTCGCGGGACTGTCCTGCAACAGATTTTAAACAATATCGCGATAGAAAGTCAACGGTACAAAGTTTATTACTGTTTAAGAAGCATTTTCGATGCGAAATTAGTGTTTTTTCTGTAAACCATCCTTAATGAGAAAATATGTAACAATGTTGCGTAACATTTCGTAGTGTTGACATATTCATTAAATAATACAGCAATTTTTTCTACCCCTTCAGCCGAGCGATCATATTCAGTGTCTACTTTTAAATAAAGCTTATTATTATGATTATTATTATTCTATTGTTACATTTTGAAATTCGGCTATTACTTCTTAATTTTTTGATTGTAACTACTTTTTGTTTTTCTTTCTTACTAATGATAACATTCATAACTTATTTTTCTTTGCTAGATCTGTTGGTAGTGTTCCCATTTTCCTATTGGCTGTCTAATACTTTTTTGAAATAATTCTCTAGCATGAATCATCTTAGTTGTCTCCGTAAGCTAACAAATAGGCATCAAGTATTTCGACATTGCAGTTACCTAACAGAAAAGCATTACCCCTTCGGCGGAGGTGATCTTGCAAGTATGCTTCGTGGTCAACTATGTTAGAACTTCGTCGTGAACATGGTGCGTGGAAGATCGAAAAATTAGGATTCGGAAAAAGATTTTCCCATACACTCCCCAAAGCTTTCTCCATCTACACTATCGCTCTTCCTATGTTTTCTTTTCATGCATGCGAGTACCTAGAGGCCAGGGCGAGTTTAACAACACTCAGTGCACTAAGAATGTAACTTGATTTTTATCGATGCTTCTGTTGCGTATATATTTTGCAACCTCTTTGATTGTGCAATGATTAAAATGAAATTAAAAATCACTCGACTTTTTACGGCAAGAATTGCAATCATTTGATGGATAAACTTTCTTTAGAAGTCTTAAACTAACAATAAATGATAAATGGTACGGCTAATTGAAAATTGAGGTAGTGGGTATGAATGATTTACCGCTCGTCGCTTGCAGACTATAAATCCGGGTGAGTATTCAATTTTAAGAGTTAAATCTATGTACCCTAGAAAGCTCTGTATCATTTTTCGGAAAATGTTTCAAATAAAAGTTGTACGCATTTAAGTGAGTAAATAGTGAACGAGTAGAATACTAGCTGCTTTTGAGAAATTCATGAACAAATGGAAGTCGGAATGCGCAGAAAAGGCTTTAGGCGCCAATTTCTTTGATGTTTACTTACTTTTTTTTTTAAAGGAAAAAACTGAGTCTTTGTGATTGTATTTGCGCCAAGTTCAATTAAACCATTGGTTATTTGAGTAAGAATAAAAAATATATGTATAAACCTAATAAATTTAAAAATATAGACGTAATTCGTTAGGTTGATTTTTACCTCCAGGAGCCTCTAACGAAATATCTAATTGGAATGGTGAGATCTATGATCTGCAGAGGGTTAAGCTGGCCAACACTAAGTAAACCCCCAAAAAGACCTAACGTGTCTAGCTTGTTTGTATGTGTTGGAACAAAGATAAATTGCGTTACCGTCGGGATGAAGTTTATCCTTGATCAATCACCTCCACTTCTTACGGTTAGAGATGGGCGAAAGGACTCATCCTCAGAATCTCTAGACAGGCTTCTGCAATGAAAGCAAGAGTGAATTGGCACCAGGGCGTGGTTGTCGTTGACTGCTAGCTCACCGATTTTGAACTTGCTTAGAGACAAAACGTTTCAAATTATAGATTTGTATGAAGTTAAGCTTCAGACTCAGTACGGGAATTATCTTTTTTGGTGTTAAAGAACATGCAATAGCGTGGTCACGGATAGGTCGGTAGAAGGCCTCTGAAGTGACTGGGGCTGGAAACTTCAGTGCTAGAATTGAACACTCACAGCCAGTGGGTAAATTTCATTCCATCTGTCAAAGGAAATGCTCGCAATAGGAAAATGCGTCCAGTTTAACTCTAATAGATAATGTCAAGACTTGGAGATATAAATCCTTGCCAACTGCCAGGCTGCCACTAAAGCGATGAGCGCATGTCGGGCTAGATGCTTTCTCTCTATAACCATCCCAAATTCTGGGTTTTTATCAGAGGTCTTTACTTGGAGGGAGTGCTGTAAGCTGGCTTCTGCTGTCGGCCCCGATATGGGGTACAATACACTGTATCCCCTCATTCAATTGTAACTTCTGCGCTTTTTATTTTTGAATTATGTTGAAATACACAGACTCAAATTCGAAAATCTGCACGAAAACTGTTACTTCCTTTGACCAGTAACAATTGAAAGTAAGCACTTAGCCAGTCTAACTAAAAAATGAGAGATTGTTCTTTACAAAATTTATTTTGTTAGCACACATACTTTTCTATCTAGAATTACCTTGATAAACCTAGTTGATTTTTATTAATTTTTCTGAAATGCTCAAGAATTTTCCTTTAATTTTTCAGTGACTTTCTTCTGCTTCCTGGGTTTATTGATTTCACGGCTGATGAAGTGGTAAGTTTTGTGGTAATAGATTGAACATACTAATCTCATAGTTAGATTGTAATTGCATTTAATTTTATTTCGCAGGATCTAACTTCTGCACTTACCAAGCTGGTGACACTGCAAGCTCCACTTGTCTCTTCACCAATGGACACGGTGACAGAGTCTGAAATGGCCATCGCAATGGCTGTATGAGTTTACTATTTGTCTACTGCTGTATTTTCACGTTTAAAAAAAGTATTGAGCTGTGGTTCGGCCTCTTAAGAGGCACAAATATCTCTGACAAAAAACATTTATAAATGGTCAAGCGCGGACGCAATTTTGAACATTATGAAGAAACTCGGACATTTTTTTATAGTGCACGCTTCTCCTACACCGTTCTCTGAGAATCATATCCAATAAAGAGACGGGTATTTGGATAAAAGAAAACCTTAATTATCCGAGAAGGTAGCAATAGCTCTAATTCTCAACAAGAAATACAATGTTTTACTCGTATGATTTGGGTCGTGTTTAATATTTATTTTCCTCAGAAAGGTTCTTCAGAGAATAATGTCCTCTTTCTTTCTGAATTGTTCTTGAGAGAATGGATGGATGGGTTCCGAGCTTAAAGAAGAAATTTTTTTTTGCCGTGGTCGATTGTATCTTGTTACCTTATGCTCCAGTTCGCCCTGGTACTTGAAATACTCGTATGATAACTTTATATTCGTTTCAAGATTGAATGGACCAATCTTTCTCTTGCACGAATTTCTAATTGGAAAATGCTAGGAAATTGTAAACTACAAGTCTTAGGTTGTCCAAAGTCAGTGATCCGGATCCTTTTTCTGTCTGACACACCGAAAAGTTTTATTTCAGAATGTTCATTTTTAAAAGTTACTTATGAACTACCGGACAGTTTTAATAAATACAGTTGTCAATTTGAAAAGAGGCAGGGAATGAAAACCACGCCATACTCAGCATTTTCCGCATCTTGGCAATGAATATGTATATATATATATATATTTCTGTTTAACAAATTTTAGAAAAACGCAGCTCACGTTCGTCAAAGAAATGGCACAACTATTGCGAAACACTGTCCTAGGCATCAGCCCTCCTAGGAGCGCTTACGTGATCTGAGTTCAGGTTGGGTACTCAGAACGTAAAAACTTTTTTCTTTTTTTTTTTACTTTAAGGCAAGTCAGCATCTGAAGTCATTGTTGCTCAGAGCATTTTTTCAGTGCACAATCGGCATCTGGACAGTGTTCTCTCGTTACAGGCAACAATGTCCATCACCGGACTAGTGAGCTATAAAACTCTCCTTGGAAGAGAAAATCTAAGGGCGCGCAGCTGGATTCGAACCTAGGAACTCCGCGTGGAATGAACACTACTCTATATGTGCTCTATGTTATTTCCAAGGTCTACTATCTTAAGTGTGTTTTTGTGTTTTTCCTTCAGAATGAACTGACATAATTTTATCGTTTGACTCAAGTTTTATTTGAGCCTTTTTAAGGTGTTTTTCACTAATTATCTATTTAACATTTTAAATAATTAAATGTCACAAAACATTAACCAAACTAATTCATATCTTACCAAATCTTCAGAGTAAATGGTTGCAACTAAAAAGAGAATGGAGCATGTGGGGACACACTGACTGCACAAACATTTCAGTTCATTATATTCGATTGGCAAATTTTGGAAATAAAATAATTGAAATATATATATATATATATATATATGTGTGTGTGAAACAAGCGACTTTCTTAGGAAAACCTTTCTTCATGACACAATCCTATCTAGAATGAATTTTTCTGACTTGAGTGCATTCTAAACGTTTATCCGATTAAAATTTTATTTTGAAAATGATTCATGGACTTAATACTTAATAAAACCAACTGACTACAAACTACCTGCCTTTTTCCCTGAATTAAGGTTGTGACAAAATTACTCGCGACGGAACGTAACGTGATCAAGTTCTGACTCAATGGCTGAAGCGATTGTGATGAGAAGTTTACAGGTAATATCCAAGGGAGGAAAAATTTTTACTTTCTTTTGCTGGGTAATGAAAGTAATGCGAAAGAGTCAAATTTTCGATTTTGACTTTTCACCACAAAAACTTAGGGGCCATTATTAAAAATCATTTCTTTTTGGAATTTAAGTTAACATTTAGATTTTACAGTATTTAAACTCCGTGACCTAAAGGACTTTTTGAATATAATGTATGATTTTGTGTCCCAAGGGTATTAAGTGTATGGCAGAATTCTGAGTTTGATGAAAATTCCAAAAACGGAAATACTATTTTACTGAAAGTATTATTTACATCTTTGAGATTTCTTAAAAGTATAAGTTTAACTATTTTCTTTCAACTGTTTAATCTTGTTGCACTAATATTATACAATTTTTTTCTGATTAATTTTTTAGTACGATTCGAGAGGGGGTGGTTATTTTTACCTCTAAATATTTCAATGTAATGTGCGATTGTGCGTGTTTAAGTTTGTAAAGGGCGGTTTGATTCGAGTTCGAAGAAAATTCTCGAACTGTTGGAAGTACTACATTCCTCAATAGGATTTTTACGTTACTGACATTTTTTTTCGAAAATATTTTTTAACTTTTCTCTTAACTTTTAACGTAAAAGTTTTTATTTAAATAATTTTTCTGGAAAAATTAGTTTCGGGCATTTTGAAGTGTGTTATAATATTCCTATAGTCAAAAACTCGAGATTTGTAGTTTAACAAAGTCGTGTGAGTGTTCACACCAGGTGTGTACTTTTGCTTTACCAAAAAGCATGCAACTTGTTGCTTCGAGCAAGAAAACAATGTCGGAAGATGTTGTATAAGTTGTAAACTTGACCAACCGTGCAAACTTAAGAAATGCTTTTTTGTGATCAGAAGTGGAAACCATATTCTTACTGGGAATTTAAGCCCTAAATGATGCCAGATAGTCGAGCTATCGAAAGGTGCGAACCGAAAACATTAATTGTGGTACTGGCTTCGGTTCCCGTTCTTGGCCTTGGATTTTAGTCATTAAAATAACTTAAGTTTAATAGTAAAGTTTAGTACTATCCGCATCCGTCTACGATACACTGTGGGAATTTGTTCGTAAAGGCTGCCTGAAAAAATATGTTACTTTATTTTACTTTTTCTTTTTACAGTTACTTAATTGTATATTGTAAATATGTTGTGAATACTCCGAGCTAAATGTGTAGGACCACAGATTATATTAGATTAAATTAGGGCGGCCTCAAGGCCTATGCCACTGCGACCCCTTTGGATCTATTGTGGCTCCCCGACTTTAGAGCTCACCCTCCAGACCCGTCCGTTTAATTAGACTCTTAATTCTGGAGAGTGACTCCTGGGTAAAGCTCTCAGGCCTTGGTTTTTCCTCCCCGAGAAGTAACATCCTTAGCCATACAAGCCCCTCACACTGACACAACACGTGCAGTGCAGTTTCCTCTTCTTCCTGGCAGAACCTACAAAGGCTGTCATCTGCCAGGCCCATGCGATGCATGTGTTTTCTGAGTCTGCAGTGGCCAGTTAATAAGCCTACAATTATCCTTATAGCCCCCCGGCCTTGACGGATTAATTGTGTAGGACCACAGCTTGATTTTGTTTTTTAATTCATTATATGTTTACTTAGAAAAATTGATTTAATTTTTTCAGCTGTGCGGTGGCATTGGAATCATCCATCATAACTGCACACCGGAGTATCAAGCGAACGAGGTGCTGAAGGTTAAGAAATATAAGCATGGCTTCATTAGAGACCCTGTCGTTCTGGCTCCTTCGAACACGGTAAATATTTATAAGTTCATTGCAGTCTGTTTTCTTACCTTAACCTTTTTTTTTGTTAAGAGAATCTCACGTTTCAATATTAAGTAGCTTTAGCATCTGTCCATTGTTTCGAACGAAGTAAACTTCTTGATGCTATTTACTAAAAAATACTTAACTATTTTTGTTCTGTTTCACAGGTAGAAGATGTATTCCAAGTAAAGAAGAAACATGGTTTCTGTGGAATTCCAATCACAGAAAATGGAAAATTAGGTGGTAAACTTAGTGGGATAGTAACGTCTAGAGACATCGACTTTCTTGAAGATGTAGTCAGCCGGAAACTGCAGTTACAGAATGTAAGACTTAGAACATTTAGAAGTAAATATTTAATGCTAGTATTTTCCAGTTTTATTTTGCTCATCAAATTCCATTAACTAATTTAAACCACTTGATATACATATTCTAGCACTTGCCATTGATATAAACGTTGGGAGCCACGATTCACTAATACATTGCAAAGGAGTGGCTTACATTTTTGTCGCATTCGATGTTCGGTTGGTGAGCAAATGTTGAGAGTCGGGGTAAGGGTTAGGGGCGTACCTAAGCACGGGTCGCAGTGACAGTGGATTGTTTGGTTTTATCCCTGTTCTATGTTTTTGATCCATAACATGTTCTTCCATAAAAATTATTGAGTTTTAAAAAATGCTTAAGTTTCTTTCGCTTCAAAGAATAGACATTCACATTCTCCCTCTCTTGATGTAAATCTTGGTTACCCTACGAAGGGCATCAAGTGTATAGTACATGTTTCATGCAACATATTAAGTAAATAATATTTTTAGGTTATGACCAAGGTCGACGAACTTGTTACGGCTAGAGCAGGTGTAACACTTGAATCAGCAAATTGTATTTTAGAAAAGTCTAAAAAAGGAAAATTACCTATTATAAACGAAGATGGAGAACTTGTTGCCTTAATTGCTAGAACAGATCTAAAAAAATCTAGGGACTATCCTTACGCTTCCAAGGATGAAAATAAGCAGCTGTTAGTTGGTGCCGCCATTGGCACGAGGCCGGAGGACAAACATAGACTTAAAATATTAGCAGCAGCTGGTGTTGACGTTATTGTATTGGTAAGACAAGTTTAATTTTCTCTTATCTCTTGATTAAAAAAAAGTATTTATTTATTCGCTAGCTTTTGTTCCGAGGACAAAATAAATATTTTTTATACTGAAATACTCTTTAACAATTTAACTTTTAACTTCGATGCATTAACATCAAGCAGAAAGCCTAAAATTTTATTTGAAATACTTATGCCAGAAACATTGATTTTTGGGATATTGCGGCGCTTCCTAAATTATATATTTTTTAATTTTTTTTTTTTTCTAGGACTCTTCACAAGGCAATTCTATTTATCAGATCGAAATGATCAAATATATTAAACAGAATTATCCTAATCTTCAAGTTATTGGAGGAAACGGTAAATATTAATCGTAGTCAAGGAGCATAAGCATAAGGAGTATAAATCTTGCATAAGCTTTTTAAACTGATTAATTTGATATTTTGTTAGTGGTGACTGCGGCTCAAGCTAAAAATCTTATAGATGTGGGCGTAGATGGACTAAGAGTAGGTATGGGCAGTGGTTCCATATGTATCACCCAAGAAGTTATGGCAGTAGGACGTCCTCAGGGTACTGCAGTGTATAAAGTAGCGGAGTATGCACGACGTTTCGGCGTGCCAGTTATTGCCGATGGAGGTATTCAGTCCATAGGTCACATCATCAAAGCACTCTCCTTAGGAGCTTCTACAGGTAAAAATATCACATGAAAAAATGGTGATTTGGGCAAAAGGAAGTAAAAAAGAAGGAATGTTCTGGGTTTATTGCAAGAAAAGGCTTAGAGAACGCCATGTAAACAGGATATTTATTACTATTATTTTTTTTTTTTTCTGCGCATCGCCAGTTAAGGTCATTAATGTTCGTTTCTTCTCGTACTTATTTCCGCTCTAGTTGTGATGGCAGATGTTCTGGAAACCCATGCGCATCTAACGCAGAATCTTGACAGCAAAGTTGGGTGCAGCTTCAGGTATCGAACAAAGGTTTCCCATCATCCCTTCCGGAAGGTTTATATTTATTTTTATGATGGTATTCATTACAATGCCAACAGTATTAATGTTAATGTGATAAGATTTGAAAAAATGACATGACAAAAGATATTGTGCAGTTATGATGGATGATTCCTGTGCCATCCATCACACAGCTGAAAAAATTAAATCAGTTTCTTTAAGTAAACATATAATGAATTAAAAAACAAAACAAAAATCAAGCTGTGGTTCTACACCTTTAGTTCGGGATATTTACAATACATTTTCACAATTAAGTAATTGTAAAAAGAAAAAGTAAAATGAAGTAACATATTTTTTCAGACAGCCTTTACGAACGATGTCCCATGGTGTATTGTGGACGGGTGCGGATAGTACTAAACATCACTATAAAACTTAATTGTTTCACTGAATAAAAAAGGCTCGCCATTTATTTTAATTTGATAAATAGAGAGTTTGGTGGCACTGAGAAAAAAAGGGTAGGAGGTATACAATTTGTATAGGAGAGATGAACATAACACACTTTTTTGAGGAACTCCGACGTGGAACAAAGTGGAATGCGAAGAGCATGACAGGATAGGAACCAGTGGTGGTATCGAAATGTCGAAATCCGCTTTCTGAAAGAAAAAATTTATTGAATTAATTTTCACAATTTTTTTTTTCTTTAAACATGTATGCGATTTACAGAGCCGAACTGCTTTATCAGTTTTATCTGATCATTTGCAGAGGGAAGTATAACCCTGGAATCTTACTAATGTGTCATAAAAACAATGTACAAATCTATTAGTTCTTTAATATGATAGCTTATTACAGCATTGATAGAATATCAAGTCTGAAGAGAATTTGTTATCTAGTAATGATAAGCCAGAATAGATTTTTGAGAAAATTTTCTTGAATACCGCCCCACCGCTTTTCTCTAAACCACAGATACTGACTAAGACTTATACCTATTATTTTTGTTAGAAATAATTACGAAAAAATAATTTTTTGCGTATCCCGAATGAATTAGCTTCATAATGAATTTCTGTTTGAAAATAATAGAATATTATCCTCTATTGACTTGGTATCATTTCTGCATTCAGTTATGATGGGGTCTCTATTGGCTGGCACCTCTGAAGCTCCAGGCGAATATTTCTTCTCAGATGGAGTCAGGCTGAAGAAATACAGAGGGATGGGAAGTCTTGAAGCCATGAGTAGAAAGGATGCCAAAGGAAGTGCTATGGATCGTTATTACCATAGGTGTGCATTCATGTTAAGTATATTTCCAGTTCTTCTTACTGGCGTTTTATGGCCTCAGATTATATGATAATAGTTCTTATTAGATGGTATTCTTGAACGAATCACATAATTGAATAACAAATATCAGAAAAATCAAAATTAATACAAAACAAAAAGAATGTTCAAACTTCATTTTCGTCTAGGTATTTCCACATTACCCAAAAACAAAGTTTTATCACAGTCGATCGCTAAAAGAACTTTACTGACTGGATTGGATTTAAGTTTTTTGTGATTTTCTTGAAACAAGCTCCAACCATTTTCAGTAAAGTTCATAAACTCACTGCTTAAATCAACAAATTTCTTGTAATTCCACTTTTTTTTTAGCTTTAAATTTGAGTTTGAAGTATCTAAGTGTGACTGGTTACTCGAAGTCGATGCTTCTTTTTTTTCGCGATTTTCTACACCTTACCTTAGATTGTACTCCTAATTCCTTATTTTTGAAAATTTTTACGCTGAAACTTTAGTATAAACTTCTCATCAAAATTCAATGTCGAGTGAAATCATTTATTTAAAGTTTCGTATTTGAAAGACTGTGAGAATTGCGAAGAAATTTCTGTGAACTTTAAAAGATTTTGTAAAATTGTACCAAAGATTGTTCAATTTTTTTTTGTGTTTAATAAAATTTAAGAAAAAGATTCATATATATTGTCAGTGAGCTAGATAAAATAAAGGTGGCGCAAGGTGTTAGTGGATCTATAGTGGACCGAGGTTCCGTCTTAAGATTTTTACCTTACATCCAGTGTGGGATTCGTCATGGATGTCAAGATATTGGTTCAAAAAGCCTTTCTTCACTCAGGTAATTTGATCAACAGATTTAAATATCTTATTATTTTTTAAAACTCATTTTTCAGTTTGTTAGAGGGAAGAGAAGGGACACGCTCTATTTTTGTTCTCTCTTAATTCATCTTGTTCTGTCCTGGACCTAATTTCTTCACAATTCTAAGATAGGCATCATGGCTATTGCCTTCTTCTTTCTCACAATCTCAACAAATGTAGTCGGGACTTGTTCTTAAATCAGATTCATCCATCTTTAAAGTAGCAATGAATTATCATTGCTACTTTGTCATTGTCCCTTCCGGAAGCAGGAGACAGACGGGTTTTCACAGACACGTTAAAAACAGGTTCAGGACCTCTGAAGAGGTAAGATGTGTCTAATTTGGCCGATCTTATCTACCTCTTCCTTTTTCAGAATTATCGTTTGCCTTGATCTCCAGACTAAGAGGAGAAGTTTTGGATCTTGTAGAATATTGCAGCATAAATTTCGAAGTCAAGTTGCGTACCTGCTTATCTGAAATGTAGCAAATAATATCATAAACCACACCTGGAAGGCAGTGTGATATTCATGAATTGAAATAAAATTAATTTGTTTATATTATACATTATTTAGTAGGCTATTATTAGAACCCATTGGGTCCTGTATTGCAAGGTACAGCAGCCGTACAAGCTTATTATACCATCCTCTAGTAAAGTGTTCGAAATATAGCGTTTCCTCTTTACGAGATCCAGGGTGTTGCCCACTAGTCGTTTTGGTGACATAATCTGTCTGATTGCAATATGCCAGAGATCTCATAATGCAGCCTAGCGATTGTATCGTCGTCAAACAGGGGTTTATTCTCACCGTTTCCTAGCACAGTCTGCATAGGGGCTTTAGGTTAACCTGTGAAGAAAAGGGGCTTATTGTACCGACCCCTTACAATTTTAGGAGGGAAAACCTCGCCTTTATTTACTAGGTTAAGAAGACAACCTTTAATATTTGATATTTTATTTCTTGCAGAGCAATGATGTACTCTGGCGAATTAAAATTTGAGAGAAGAACTCATTCAGCTCAATCCGAAGGCAATGTGCATGGACTATTTTCCTATGAGAAGAGACTATTTTAAATATATATAAAAAAAAAACTATGGTTATTTTTTGACTAAAAAGAAATATATTTTATACTATTGTTAACGATTTTTCCCAATCGGCTGCTCTAAAGTGAAAAGAAGAAGCCGGAATTGTAGGAGACAGTGTAAATGCAGAGATATATCAGGCTAGATTAACTGCGTTTGGTATTTAATGTGAGCAAGGTCGGTTTGTTGGAACTTAGAAAAACCCTTAGGACTTTTCTACACAAGACTGGGAGTGAGGAGCTTAGAATAGAAATATTTCCTGCCAAGACCGTACATAGATTACCAAGGGGCGAAAGAAGGGCACAATTTCTTACCGCGACATTTGTTTTTGTATACGGAATCGTGCACAACATTCCCTCCTCCACCAATTACTTGGTCTTGCCAATGCTCTTCCCGACGACCTCGGCCCTTGTCAATGCCTCTTCACACAATCCAACCATTTTTTTTTTTTTTTTTTTTGTCTGTAGTAATGTAAATTGATTCTCAATTAAATTTTCGGCGCCTGAACATGGCTACAAGTTATCATCGTCTTTGTATTCTAAAAAATAATGCTATTTCATAGAAGCCAAGTCGAGTCAATTATAAAAATGTGGCTGAATATCCGTCGTATATCGCATGTTTATTGTATCCCTGACCGAGTTCGTACTCTGAAATGTTTAGGAATTTTTAAAAATCACAATTTATTAAAACAGTAAGAATAGTATTCCGTCTTATGGCGTTCCAATCCTTTGTTGGTGGTAGCTGACTTAACAAAGCTCTTCTAGCAGTCTCCTGTTGCAACTGACGCTGAAGATTTCTAACAACTATCCATCTGATTCTCAGCTTACCAACGTACCTTATTAGACAGCAGTTTTTTTTTCTAGGGGTCTCAGCACGTTACAAATGTCAATTTTAGTCAAATATTGTACTGTTAAATGCGGTAAATAGTTCATTGCTAAATTGGGATTGGAATTATTTATTTTTGTCAAGTATTAATGGAATTGCATTTCCAAGATCTTTTTATTTTATTTATATTTTCAAAGAATAGAAACAATAACGAAAAAAGCTGAGACTAGATTCAAATTGGACAATACCTTAACAATCTATCCTAAAGAAACAGCCTAGAGCAATTTTCCAATTATCTTGTTCTGAGCGGAACCTAATCTTCTAACAACCCAAAAATGTAACATCAATCGACTTATCAACTGTATAAAGTTCCTAGGAGGGCCCTGACTCTAGTAAGTTTAAAAACTTCTAGAAAGATACCTCACCATACGGCCTGGCCTGGCTGGTTCTAAAATCCCTATTTTATATCGTCGGCAACCCATCGAGCTCATCTTCAGAGAAGACTGCTATGATTTATTTATGTTATAAGATAGTTCTATTAGTCTTCCAAAACTTTCCAGTTAGGCTGGAGAGTAAGAATTTAAGTGCTACTTTAAAAAAAATAGACAAGGTACAACATTTTTACTTTCTTTTCCTAGGCCAGGAAAATTGGTTTATAACATGAGATGACTGACATCCACAGCATGTTTTTTTTTCTATCTTACATTTGTATATATTATTTATTTTACCATCTGACCAGCGTGAGAAGAGCCTTAGTTGCTTTTGCCCCTCCCCCAAGTACCACAAAGGTTTTCTCCTTTAAGCAGCGTATGATGTAAGAAATTCTTGAACTCCAAAGTTCCCTAACATTCCTTGGAGAGTGTATCTTTTCCTGACATACTAAACCTGTTATTGGCAAAACGGCAACACTGACTAAGTAATGTTTCTTTTATAAACTTATAATCAGAAGCGTAGATCGCCAAGCTAATATATTTGTGTTTCTGGGTTTGGTTCTCCGGCCTTGATATTGGGTTTAATGTGAATTATTATGAAAACGAGTATAAAATGTTATGTACAACATTATATTCATTATGTTATATTAACTGCAGAATGTGCAAATCATATCAGTCCACGGTACCTGAAGCTGTACGAATAGCCAGCTGCCTGGGGAATATTATAATCTTTAACTGTTTTTACTTTTTTTATAGTTTTTCTGACACTTTCGGGCTGTATTGCTATAGAACCTCTTTATACCACTTTCGCCCCTGGACAATACCTTTCCAAACACTTAGCCTTTACCTATTCAACAATTTGTGTAAAATAAAGAAATATAAATGAATTTGAGTATTCAATTAATTATCAAGATTACGTCCATTAAAATCTTCTCGTGAACCATGTACAGATATTAAAATATCACACATATGAATGGGAATCAATTGAAATAGGTTTAATTATCATCTCTACATTTACAGTTTTAGCAAAACAGGTTGGAACTGTAAAAAAACAAGCCATAAAATATTGGTAACCATGGAAATGACAACATATACTCTCACAATAAAAAGATTTATGATTCAAAATTGATTGTAGCTAATAGTCATAGTCGATTTGGAAAACTTAAAAAGACAAATATAGATTTTATATGAATTTCGGAAGCACGAAGCTTGAGTGAAAGGATTATGAAAAATAATGAATATGCTTTCTATCATATGGGCGCGTTAAAAGGAAGAAAGGAGTGGTGGGTTTTCTTAGTCGTGAAAAGTTTATTCCTTATATATGTTTTCTATATTTTGAAATTGCATTGCAGTATTAAGTTTATTAAAGAGAACATATGCACTTAATGTAATAACATAAATGACTAATTTCCTCCTGATGTTTACATGACTAAGTAAAAGTAATTTTACAATGTTAACTGTTGGTTTGGAATGGACTATACTACAGCCAACGCCACGTTTTTAAAAAATAACGCTTGAAACGTCCATTTTACAGAATTACGTGAAATAGCATTTTTTAGAAAATGTTCCAAAATAAAGTTACATATTTACATCAGGGTGTTTACCTTCAAAAGTCACTCGTCTTTTTTCTAGCTAGATATAATATGCAAATGAATGTGGCAGTTCTTGAAGACAAAATGAAAATTACAATTTGACAAATGCGAGAAAATGCAAGATAATAGATTAAATTAGTATCTACCCGCAATTAGAAGAATGACATTTAATGTGTGCCTTAATGACATCTATTGGTCTTGTAAGTAAATTGTTAATAAATTGCGGGTTTTTTAATCGTTCGGAGATGTTGCAAAGTAGCAACTTTTTTCTAACTTTTCAATGAGATTTTCTATTTTAAACAGTGTTGCCCCACGAATTGAATGGATTAGACATCTGATGTGAGGAAAACCTCCATGTTTCATCCCCTTTTACATAAGGAAGTGTCTTAAAAAAGAAAACAATACGGAAATCAAGTCGTCGATGCGCCAAAAACGAAAAAAATACAGAAATCAATCTAACTTTGATTAACTAAGATTTTTTTTTTTTAAATTGGGCCTTTTTTGACGAAAGTATATAAATGCAAAAACAAAAAAATAGATAAATGGATAGAAAACTGATTTTTTTTTTGTATCAGTGTTTACACTATTAACCAATCAACAACTTGTATCTGTTTTTAGCAATATCTGGCTGGTAGGTAGAAAACTGATAATATGGTAAAAATAAGAAAATCACCTTGAAGGAAAATAAATAATTTAATAAGTAAATATTGCAAGGACTTTCTTAGAAACATATAAAAGTTCAAAATATACGAGTACATATAAAAATCAGTACAATTACATGTTGAGAAGACGCTAAGAAGTGATAGTTTGGGGATATCTCTTAAGCGCTCTTTTCCTGAGGTTCAGCATCGTCCTAACGATAATCCATTCCGCAAATCTGGGCGATAGACTCTCCATCAGTTTGATGAAATTTAACTGAAAACGAAATAGTTTGTTTCCAATTAATTATCGAAGCATAAAATGTGAATCTAATTAATTATACGCCTATGCAATAAGATGTACGTCTATTAAACTGCACACGGACCCCAGCAAGAGCACAACAGTTGAATAGGTCGGTTAAGGTGAGAGTTATCCTGAGCCAAAATGTAAAGGAGCGCGTCTGCCATTTGGGCTCTTAGAACTATAAACGCTTATTTTTATTTAAACCTGGTTTAGATTTTGAAACCATACAAATATTATACTATTATTTTATTTTTTAAAATTAATTGGTAGATAACAGCTTTAGAAAACTTGCCGGATTTTATTAAGGTTGTAGTATCATAAATTGGATATTTTTTAGCCGCGTGTCGGGTAAACAATTGCCACAATAAAACGAGACTAATAAAAGTGTCAATGGGAAATTTATTCTTATGGGATATTGGCCTTGGGTATATTTACTGATAATTAGTTTGATTATACAGACGTAATACTTTCATTCTGTCATTTTTCTCGTTTCTAAGTTGGACTTTAATCAAAGCAGAAAAGCATCCACAGAAATGTCAATTTAATAACTTTAATAAACATCCATATAATGAACTTCGCTACACAGTGTTAACTGTTGCTATTGGTTACAATTTCAATCGAAGGAATGGATTTTCATTATTTGCGATTGATGGGTGGCCTTCTACTTGCAAGCTGTAATATGGTAAGAGTCATCAGAAATACAATTGGAAGAAGTTAGAGAATTGGCGCGAAAATTACAAAGAGGATATACATATTTAAAACATTTTAAATCAGTCTGTTTTTTCTAAACCCTGTTTCAGCAAGATTTAGCTCCAATCAAAAAGGCGAGTTCTAGCTAAGGGTGTCTTAGAAAATATTGCTTAATTTATTTGTGCTTAAGGTTATCCCTGAGGAAATCCACAACTCTCAAAATTCTGGATTACAGAATATGGTCACATTTTGAAGAGTTTGTCACAGATGACTTTCCATTCTGAATAGCCAAGAAGAATCTTTGGTGTCGTTTGCTCGCATTTTCCTCAGGAAATTTTGAATAATTCAGTTAATAATTGGCCAAAGAGACTTCAAAGCGAAGTAGCGATTTTGAATAATCTATTAAGTATACTTCAGGATTTTATGTTGTCAAATAAAATATCGCTTCTAACTATATTACTACACAAATTAATCTATAATAATAAAAACTAACGGGTAATAAACTTTTCCTCAGGAAATTTTGAATAATTCAGTTAATAATTGGCCAAAGAGACTTCAAAGCGAAGTAGCGATTTTGAATAATCTATTAAGTATACTTCAGGATTTTATGTTGTCAAATAAAATATCGCTTCTAACTATATTACTACACAAATTAATCTATAATAATAAAAACTAACGGGTAATAAACACCTCAAAAAACATCGTTATACTAACATGTAGCGTATGAGGAAAGTATCCAGTAGTATGTGACTGGATTCCCACTGTTTTTAATGCACTCGAAACATAAGCTCCAGGACTTGGTGCCATCCAGGTAGCTCGTTTAATTTTAGACATTTTTGTAGCAACAAATCCAGGTACAAGGCACTGCACGATGACTCCTCGTTTTTTATATTCACTTCCTAAGTCTCTGGTGAATTTTGATACAAAAATCTACAAAACAGTTGTTAGAAAGAGTTAGAAAAATATAAAATTAAAATGTATCATGTTGTAAAAATCAGATTTAACGTGTGAACACTCTCACGACTTTTTCTTACAACAAACTCAAGCAACTTACACATTTCCTTTAATTCCAAATTTCAAAAAAAATTCATTCGAAGTAACAATATATACCTAGTAACAAATCTTTTAAAGGGCAGCCTACCCATCCTCAAACTGTCCGGAAACGAATTTTACTCATGAAGTTACAATTGAGAAAGGAAAGAAAAGAACTACGCAAGTGAGATGTAAATACGGAGTTCAGAAAACTTTTACAAGCATTTTTGAGAAAATATATATGTATAAAAAATAGAATAAATGTAGTAAATGGTACTTGTGGTTGAGTTTTATTTAAACATGAAATTTTAGCTACAAGAATAACTCTTATTAACAATAAATAAGAGGTAGGACCGTAAGTTATTCAAAAATGGTACTTAAGAGAAAGGCCTAACCTCACATCGTTTCTCCCAGGACTGAATTTAATAAATTCTTCAAGGAACTATTATTAAATAAAAGTTATAAAGCCATATGAACTGAGTTGGAAAAATAAGAAAGAAAAAGAATAATGTGTTTAGTTTCTTATTATTTTCTTTTATTATGTTCTGTTCGTACTTTATATTGTAAACACGTATTTCTTACCATTTACACATGTTAAAATTTAATATTTCACCAGCGAGTATCCTAATTTAGTTATGTACTTTTGTATCGACCCCGGCTGACGAAATAATCCGAGCTGTACAGTATTGTGTTTTTTTTGTATTCCGTATTTTTGTACATAAATGTATTAATAAAATGCTATTAAAAAAAAAATGAACTGAGTTTGAAGAGAACCGCTGGAGTTAACAATCGTCACATTGATTTTACCTTTTTCGGACTGGAGTGTTCACGTACCACGCGCACACTGATCTAGCACTAATAACATTATTTTCCCATTCCGGAAACTCAAAACTATTCGTACTTTCGGGGAACCGATTTTACTTAACCTGAAAGTCTAGGAGTGATTGTACAAGCACTTCCATAAACTAGTTCAGAGAAATTCTTCTTATTTGTAATAAGCCAAGCATCTGTCGTTTCTACTCAGTATTTATGAATTGTATTTATTATATTATTAGACATAGGAATTAATACGTGCACTTCTCTTATAAAGGCTTCATAAATATTAGCTGAATGTTTAACAATAAACCAAACCCCAAAAAATATGTTAGTCCAAAATCCTCTATCAATATCCATTTAGCTAGTGCAATCTGGAAATGTCTGAGGCTGTAATTTAGAATTCGCCTATGTATGGTAAAACCTAAATAATTGCACATATCAACTGCCCTGCTGGCTTTACGTGTATTGTAGGTGTGTGAGGGTTTGTTTAAATTAGGCAAGGGTAAGGACTACCAAGAAGAGTGTCAGTGTAATTACTGATGCACAAACTGGTATGCACTGATTGAAAACAGATAGTAAACACGTGTTCTGCTGTTATAGATAGAGGCGAAATTATTTATTTTTGCTACAAATAAAACTAGTAAGTATCTGTAACAAACAAAACAGATGTTTTGCTGGAGCAAGCTTTTGGTCGCTTCGCTATTCAACAACCAAGGAGGTTTTTACCCTTCTAGAGGTCCAGTGGAACAGAGAAAGTCATGTTAATAACCGCATTGCCAAGATTTTCCGCTTTCACTAGACATACTACATACCTTGGAAGCGCCATAGACAGAGAGAAGAGGACTGGGAATGTCGGCCGCAGTGGAAGACACGTTGATCACCACGCCCTTCTTCCGTTCCACCATACCCGGCATGATGATCTGGCACATGATCAACATGGCTGCCACGTTCACCTGCACTATGTCTGAATAGAGCTGTTCAGCTTTTTCTGTCTCCAGGAAATACTCCGGGTGAGGATATGACAAGCCGACGTTGTTTATTAAAACACCAATTTCCAAACCAGATAATTCCTTCTCGATTGCCGTAATAATATCTTCCTTCTGTGTGAAATCTGCTTCAATAATTTTGGTAACAACTTTGTATTTTTCCTCTGCAAAACAAAAATAAGGTAAGAAATATTTTCAAATGCTGAAGTACAGTAACCCAAAGAGACTAAATTTTGTTGTTTAAAATTTTATGAGAGAGCTGTACATAAAGTTCCTAAAGTATCTTTTATTTTATTGTCTTTTTTTAATTTTTTTATTTATGATAACAGTGTCATTCAAAAATGACATTTTTTCAATTTAAAAATATTTAAAAAATAAAATACTTTTTATAAATGTTTAAAATATACCCCATTGTGTTCGAATGTTATTAGCTAACATTCTGCCAACTGCTGGCTCCATAGCTAGATACCATTTCTTGGGTTGGGGTTAACAAAAATATATTGCACAAAAATATTTTTGGTGTCAGCGAATTATTCTATTTTCTGACGTAAAGTCATGAACGGAACAAATGATAGACAGGAGGTAAATCTACAGTACTGCGTAAGTAAGAGACAAATCCAATGCCATTAAGTTCTACTTTTTCTTTAGTCTGACGAGAGTTTCGAGCTGAGCTTTACAATAAAGGTCAAATCTTGCATACGATTGACCAATGCTGGTAATACAATCTGTCCAATTATTGGCAACAAAAGTCAGAATTCATGGAAATCTATCGGGATATTCTTGCTTTAAATTAATCATAAGAAATTCTAATGACATATGTAAAAAAAAAAAATTGCGTACCTATTTCGCTGGCCACTGATACTAATTTTGTTTTGGACCTGCTTATTAAAACAATGTTGACTCCTTTGGAAGCAAGCTGAAACAAATATAAGTTCTGATTAAAGAAACAATCAACTATAAAAATCTAGTGTGAACACTTACACAACTTTCTCTTTTTTCTAATTTTTTATATTAGAATTGTATGAATTTGAGTTATGCTGATATCAAAAAAATATTTCCGGTGGGAACTCAAAAACCGAAAATCCGCTCGATTTCAGGTACCTCATGCTTGAGAATATGCCCTAAAGAAAGCCTAGAGAATATCGTGGCTTATTAAGGCTTCTGGATTATAAAAATGAGATTAACGATATAATGATTGCACTGCTGAGACCTTTAGACAGGTGATGATTAATTCTGCACCTCTATCTTCAAGGTCTGTTAAGTGCTACGAGGTCAAGTCATGGCTAGTTTGATGAGAATTGGTAGACAAATAAGGCCTTTTTTGTTTGGTTATTCAGGATGTATAGGCATTGAGGTGAGAGACTTCCTGAACATGGTGAAATTCTTTGGAACCCTACTGTGGTTTACCAAAATAACACACCAGGGCAACCCTCAAAACATGACTGGAAAACAAGTCGTAGAATGGAAGGTTGAGACCTTAGACCCATAATTCATCTACAACTATTCGGCTAAGTTCACTATGAAATTATTACGTACGAACAGCCGAGTAGGTTTTTAGCTGGAAGAAGAGGAAACGCCAAGTACGTACATGTTGAGTCAGTGTGAAGAGCTTGTATGCCTCTGATTTTGGTTCTTCAGAGAAAAAGTATACCCATTAATGTTGTAAATAGTACAAATATCTTTGTATTAGGCTGACTCCTCGTCAGTTTACATTTCTAGATACAATGCTATACATGAAATCGTTTGTCATTTGACCAAACTTCTGATGTATGAGATCTACAGTTTTTTATTTTGTGCTCCCCTGTGGTTTACACGATACTAGCCACTCTGTTATCCCTCTTATAAACACGCTATCCAGCATATCTGCGGAAATGGCCTACAGTTCAGGGGCGTCATCCTATCACGAAATAGCTGGATGGTTGTAGGCAATGATTGATCATGCTGCCTACAAAAAATCAAAAAAATTGAAATCGCTAGGTAAACTATTCACTCAGATTTTTGACTCCTTAAACGAGCACTAAAAAGTTTTCTGCTGTTGAGACACCATCTTAGAAACTAGCTAGCCATGGAGTAATGCAGTGAATCCGCTAGCAGTGCATCAGAAACTTGGCTGCTCACGGTGTATCACTAAGTAATATGAAAAATAATTTTCTCTATTAGTACTTAATTGTTATAAAACAACCACTTCTCCGAAAACAATCGCAAACTCAAATTTCATAGTATAATTTTAATTTTTGCTAAGGGACTCCTTGGCATTCGCGAAGCTCGGGCAAATTTGGGAGCCCCAATCCATAAATTGTTTTTAAAATTATTCAAGGATCAAAATTATTAAGTTAGGATCTTAAAGTGCCTTTTAAACTAATATTACTGATCACTGTCAGAGTTAAAAATACACCTACTTTTATAAATTAATCACTGAAATTAAAAATGACTTTGAGAGTAAGGTTTGTGAAATTCTTTCAAACAATAGAAGTACAAAAAAATACTTGGAAAAAGTTATACTACATACAAGAATTTTCTATCTTATTTGATATACAAAAAAACTTTTTCTTTGTTTTACATTTTCCTCATTTTCTTTGTTAATTCAATTTTCTTTGTTATTTTTATTAAATCAGTGTTCCTCCAGGGTCATCATCGCTATAGTGATTTGATTTTTATGGTAATTTTTTTATTATTATTTTGCATATGTACGAGTACTTATAAATTTTATTTCATTGTTCTGTTTTTCAAAAACCATTTTATATAACTATTGTTTTACCCAATATCTTTGATTTTGTCACTATATGAAATTAAATTAAATGAATAAGTACAAAAAACAACACAAATTTCCAAACAATACATTAATGAGGTCGACTAGTTAGTGCAATAAAATAAAAACATTAAATTAATAAAGAAGACCAGGATTTTTTTTTTTTAAAGACTTTTTGTACACCAATTAACATTGACCCAAATAATGTATCAAGGAAATAGGAAGTAAAAACTATTTTTCACTTATTTAGGCTGCGTTTTTAGGTTTATTTTTCCTGTGTCTTTTTCAACAGTCACCATCGGATAGGTAGGTAAGAGGTGCATCAATTTTTAAGAAAATCGTACCACCTGAGATCTAAAAACCGTAAAAGAAAATTAATCAAAGTATAACTGCCGAGTGCTTCAACGAAAATCTGTTTATTATTTTTATAAAATTTGCTTGAGGCACCAAAAGTTAATAGAACTAAGGAGAATTGCCTAATTTACATCGGAAAATTCCATTCAAAACAGATTATATTTATTTGTTCAATGGCCTTGCACACTATTAGTGCACTACAATCTATCACTCAAAATAATATTTTTCAGCCAAATTAAATCTTTTCCGTTCAAAAATAAACTTCTTACTTTCTTAAAAGAAATTCAAGTAGAATTCGAGTAATAGAAAATATTACATTCGCGCTCATATTTTGAATTTTCATCGAAAATTCAGAGTTTTAAGACATGATGAGTACGAAAACAATGTTTTTAGCGCGTGATCTGAGTTATGTATTTGTGTGAGTGTTCACCTAAAATTACTAAACCTTTATTCTTATTCAGGTTGAGTGCAATGTAAATGCCATGTTTAAGTTCTTCATGATTACCTCTAAAATGACTCCAACGCTTTTTATTAACTTCGACCACTACAGTGCCACATGAAGAACTAACATTTCATTCGAAACTTTTCCCCAGATAATTGTTTTTAGAGGTTCTCAGGGAGTGAACCATCTCCTTAAAATGCACCTTCAGAACATGTTAGTGATCTACGAGTATATGATATCCAATGGTATAATTGAATTCCAAATTCGAGGCATATTTTTTACCGGAATTATCAAAATATAGTTTGAGGTATTTTGTAATTTTCGCTAAATTCAAACTTTTGTTTGAAATATTTTTCCCGGAAAAGAAAATAAAAAATTGGTTCTTCGGTCTCAAGGAGAAATAGATTTAATTCTAAAACTGTAAAATATTTTCTTTGGGTTGGGTAGGTTTTAATTTTTAGTTTTAAACACTTTTTAAAAAATGAAAATTCGTTTCAACGGGTTTTGAGCGAGATGATAGATATTACATTTTCCTTAATAGGGAAGCCTAAATGCGACCTATCACCTAACAATATATGCTATTGAAAAATAAAATACATTGTGCGAATTTCGTGATTTATCCACATAAATGGAAATTTGCTGCTGTTTTCTATTTTTTTTTTAAGATTTCCTCAAAAACTATAAAGTTTCTTTAAAACTTAATATACCTATTCACTATTCATTCAATCGCTTAAGTTAATATTACTATTGTTTTCCCATGTAAATTGATATAATGAGAGTTATGGGAAAAATAGTTTGTTGTCACGCTATCGGTGCTCATTTCATTTAGCTAGAGCGTTCTCACACCGTACAATATTTAAGCATTCAAGGCAACAAAATCCTATCTGAAGGAAATTGGTTGCTTATACCTAACCACGAAGTCAGTAACGGTAAATCGTGTGAGGGTGTCACACACAGATTCTTATACCCTCTTAAACCCTAAGAAGTACTGCAATCGTGCAATTTTTCTAAATTGAGTTCTTGTAAGCTTAAGATTTCAGGACCTTCTTAATTCTAAAAAGTGGTTTTTAGAGATTGGTGTGTGTGCCAGTCTCTTAGTAGAACAGCTAATTCAAAAACTGAAATAGTTGATAGTTGAAATTCGATATTATGTACAGAACCACCTAAATAAAGTTTAGGTCAAAATTGATGGGCAAATTCACTAAATCGAATCCTTTTCTGTGATTTTCCTCAAAAAGTTTCAGCGATTGTCTTTAAAATTAATACACTGACTGCATAAATATAGATCTTAAAACTTTTATTTGAAGCGTTTTCTCAGATGTCTTCATTTTAGTGTACTACTGACGAAGCAAGATAGTTGTAGATTGTACTGAGAGATCTGTGTAGTGTCCCCCTTAAATGTTAGTATTTTTACCGAAGGCAAGCTCTGGCTGCCAATTAGAAGTTAATAGGACTTAAACTAAAAATGACATCAAAAAATGTATAAATAGTGAGGGATAAGAAATGCAGTTTAATATTATCAAAGCAGGCAGATGAAGTGCCGGCAAGCTGAGACTGGCAAATTAACATCTGAGTTAAATTAATAGTAAAAATGACACTAATTAATTACCTTCAAAGCAAATGCTTTGCCAAGTCCGTCGGTCGCTCCGGTCACAACTAAAACACAATAATTAAATAAATGCATTTCGTTACCAATTTCCAGACACAAACAGTAGGTAAAAAAACAGTTACTTGTTAAATTTTGGAAATTGGCCACTTCGTTAGAATATTTACTTTCAAGTCAAATCTAGGGCGGAATCAAGTTCCTGCAAGTACTACTTCATAGAACGGATTATTTAGCTTTTTGGCGATCAATTCTTCACTCTGGTAGATTTTTTTTTTTTTTTTTAATGGAAACATTTTCCCAGAGAATTGATTATTTGAGAGGGGTTCTCGAATGAACTGCAAACTCAGTTATTGCCCCGCTAAGTTAATGCAATTTTACACAACAAATATTTAAGGAAAAGCAAAGTTTACTAAGTCCTCGTAGAAAGTACTTAAAGGATATGAGAGCGTGTCATAATCTATTAACACTATCTTAACAGTCAACAGTAGGTTGCAAATAGGAATCATAATAATTGCAGTAAGGGAAAATCTTGAGAGTATCCAAATATCTGTATGACAATCTCAATTTAAATTTGAGGTTACAAAACTTTCTCTCTACAATTATAAAAATAGAACAATAATTTATGTTAATCTGAAACAGTTCACTTCCGGCGACCTTTATTGTTATCTCTATTTTTTTATTTATTCGCACCACTTGTTTTCAAACAGAGTCTTCTTAAGACTGCATTTCAAAGAAATAAGAAATCTGAAAATTTTCTGCAGCATTATTTCATTTGACAAATAATGGAACAGTAATGATGATTTATTTTCATTAACAACTTTTTTGTGGTGTCACGAATATATAGCAGAGACTATTTTTTTCAGAGTTCGGTACTAGAATGGGATATCTGCTATTTACTGCATGATTCCTATCTTTGTTCCAGTGGAAATGTTCTGGGAGATACTCCATTTTAGGCTGTTGAGTCGGGGCCAGCAGGCAACATGCATTTCCATTCCACTAGTATGGAAGTAATGCTACTAGCAATCATGCGTTTCCTCTATGGTTCGGTAACTGGCCGCGAGTCCACATCCGGACCAGACTCAAGGCAACTGCCAAATAAATCTGGCCCTGTACCTTTTTAAAGACATACCCACAGTGGAGGGACATCTACATAATTGACAATATTCTGCGTCGCTACTTTGCGAAATGAGCTTTTTGGCACTTAGTGATGAGATGAGTTATGCATCTTCCCGGGAGATGGGTTTCTTCTACTAGATCTAAGGATTCAGTACAGGATCTGAAAACATGAGCCACTCCACCAAGACTAATCTAATCCATTCTTAAATTACATTAAAATGTTAGGAAACCCTAAATATTGTACTTGCTTTGCAGCAGAGACAGTCTTGTTCAAACAGGAGAAAAGATACTCGCCGGGGTGTCCAAGATACGAGCTGGGATTTGTATAAATATTTGAGAACATTTCCTTCTAGAACCGAAATTCAGAAGCCTATTAAATAAGAGTAGATCCTCACATACAATTAATCCGTGGTCCCCTATAGCAGGAAATCTGGCAATCTGCGAAGAAAAACGAAAAATCTATAACGTCCTGTCTGCGAAAATAAGCGCTAGAGTATAAGAAAGAACACTAAAATTCAGCAATAGATCAATGAACCGGATCTGGTACCTTTCATAAGAAAGAATCAGCTGAGTTGGATGGGTCATATGAAGTGAATGCTTGCACAGAGTATCCACAAACACTGTAGAAAGCAGGACCGGAGTAGCATACCTACATGGTACTGTGTCATTGCCATGTGGCACCTGATCGGTACTTTGATGTAAAGCCTGCCTAAAATACTCGCCATTACTTTGCCGTCAGGCAGACCAAATATAAAGATTAAGCTTTCCATAAGTTTTTGTTTTGAGCCAATATTCACACGTATACATACACACAAAGCGATTAAAATAAATAAATAAATAAATAAAAAGTGATGAGCGTGAATGATATAGCATATATTCCAATTCTCAGAACCTGCCAAAGTTTTCTGCACTAATTTTAAAGATAAATGATAGGCTCACATATGTGAACAAGTTGTTTTGTAAAAGTTTATTAAATCATACTCGTTTTCATGAAAATCTCAAAAGAAGTGCAAAATTATGTTAACTGATACCACAGTTTTCTGACTGATTTTCACCAGTATCTTATTCACTTATCTTCGTGGACATATTTGGTCCTACTTACACAGTTTCTGTATAATGATATAGAACTAAATGAGGCGATTCCGAAATACTAGAAAAAGTCACAAGATAAGTTTTGTGTTATTGTGATAGATACTTTATAAATTTAAGCCAATATCTGAAGTTGAAGCACATCCCCAAACAGGTCAGAAGGATGAGGAACAAGCATGTTAAAGTTCGCTAGAACATTCTGGAAATAATCTGTTAGTAAAAGTCCTTTGAAATCTCAAAGAAGCTCAAAATAAAAAGGAGTAAGGAAAGTTAACGATGCAAAAATGGAACGGGATAATTGAGTGGTTTGAAAGTTAGGTGACAAGCAAATTTAAGCGACAAATAAAGTTTCCCTTTTAAAAATAAAACTAATAGAAAGCGTATTGCTGATATAGTTGTAAAATGAATAAAAGCAGAGAAATATTTTATACCAACCTGCCCATTTGCCCATCTTCTCCAGATCAATGTTCAGTCTTAACAAAGGGGCGAGAAAAAAATACGAAAGTAATAAGATTGATTTTACTAATTTGTAGCAAACTATAATTAAACCGAGGATGCCTAAATATTCGAGAAACGTGTACATTTTCGGTATTTTGGCTTTCCTAGTACGAGCTTTATCTGGACTGCGAGTCTGACGGCCAGCGCACTGATAATGCAGTGAAATTGTAGAAAGTACTGCTTTAGCGAGGAGAAAGTGCTGGCTACGAACTCCGCCGAGCTTCTACGATATTGGCCGAGCTTTTCCAATCTATAATACTAAATTATAATGCTTTCTTAAGCTGTCATGCTAGTCAAGTTGCATAGAAACGTGGCGATTTTGTCAGTTATTTCAATTATTTGAATTGAGGTCTCCTGCGTTCGAAAAAAACTTCAGAGCGTATAATCTGAAAGTGAAGAACGTGTTTGTGAGAGACTATATTATTATATAAACAACTTAATTATATCATCAACTATTTTAAAGATGTTAGAACCGTGACAAAGCCAAGTACCTGTATTGTTTCAGAAAACTCAAATCAGAACTCTCTATAAATGATAATGCCAGAGTGGTCTTGCCTCTTTTATTCATTGCGTCAAGGACTAGATTGGGAAGCAAGAAACTAAGAAATCCGCTTGCATGAATCCTTTCATAGGGAATCTGCAAAGCACTCAGACTACACGGATTGTCTTACTGCCGAACCTGGCTATTCACGTCCTGTACCGTCATTTTGGCTAAGCATATAGCTTAGAGGAGAAAATCTCATTGCATCGTACAGTTCCGTCAGTTTAATACTATTTTACCTTCTCTTAAATGCAACTGACAGCGGTATTCTATCTGTTCTCCCTTCTTATGTGGGGGCGTACTATATGATTGCTCCACAAGTTGTGGAAGTGTTTCTCTTGCACCCAGATTGTAAAAGTGGGCGTGGAGTGCCTTAAATAATCATCGCCTCCATAAAGTCGTAAATTTACTCAGCCCATCATCTCCAGAGGCCTTTATGTCTTACATTAAACAAGTAACAATACCTGTAGCTATTTCCTGACTACCCTTAGTTTATTTCTTTCTAGGGGCCTTTTACAGTTGACTGTTTAGTGATGGACAGTGCTGTGTCTAACGATAGTACACTGTCCGGTGCCCGGGAGTGCACTGACAAAGGCTCCTGCTGCAAATCCCTTCAGATGTTGATGCGCCTTAATTTGAAAAATTGTGATATTAATGACATTACTAATAAAAAGTGGTGTACTTGCTGACCAAACTTTGCTAATAAAATTTTTTGAACATAAAGAAAAATTTAAGAAAATAATATTAAAAGACACATTTTTTTTAAAATGTTATTAATTTAAAAAATAAAACATTGTACAATTGTTTTTATTTTTTCTATTTATACATATTTTTATAGTATTTTATTTATGTAATTTATTATATAGTTGCCAAGTAACAGAAAGCAAATTGAAAATTTAAAAATAGCAACTTGCAAAATCAGAAGAAGTTTAATGAATACATATGGAAAGTCAAAAGGTTGAAAAAGGACCAAAATCCCTTAGGGAACATGCCAGCGAGTCCATACATTCGAGAAATGTTATGCGAGAAGCATATAGCACCATCCGAAAAACCAAGTACGAATAGCCTATCTATTATTGCTTACTAGTCTAAGATTTATATATTTTTTTTGTTTTTCTTTATTAGTGATAATGTATTTATTAGATTAGATTCTTGTGACTGGATTTCAAAGAATTTTGGAAAATACTCTATTGCCCGAAAGTAAATGCGCCTATGTTTAGTTTACTCTGCTGTTTTGCCACAATGTTGCTCAACATTCCTTAAGAATTCGTATTTCCGATAAAATTACAATTTGGCGAATCTGAGACGATCACAGTATTATCCCAAACTGTGATTATTTCTATTTTCTTTCTTTGAGATTTCTCTATTTTCCTTTGAAGGAAAGAAGCTAATAAGTAAGTTCTTGTTAAAATATGTAGAGTTTGTTAAAAATTGAGTAGCACAAGAAATTGATTCGAAAACTTTTTTTAATTTGCAGTTATTTCGAGTCGTTTGTCCATTTAATTAAAGGAAACATTGGTGCTGGAATATTCGCATTAGGAGAGGCTTACAAAAATGCTGGACTGATATTAGGATTTAATGGGACATTATTGCTTGGCTTGATATGCACTTACAATATGCACCTAATAGTAAGTATTGTAGTGGCTTATACTCAATTTTTGCTCAAGGCAAGCAATTTACAATCAAATTTTCACAGTTTTTTTCGCTATCTGAGACACAATAAAAACTGCATTTTACAAAGGAACTAAGAGAAAATATCTTATTCCATTTAATGCAAACTACTAGTAATGTTTATTAATAACGTAATTTTTGCGACAAAAAGCTTTGGAGTTTATATACGTACATAGAATATTATTTTAGCGAAAACATTTTTGAAAGGACTTTTTTGTTCAAACAATGTCACACTATTGAAATCTATGTAGTTCTATTAGTATTCTGAAACTATGTAATGAAGCCCTGTCATGACGTCAGTTTGTACTTCATAGAATATCTATATTTTTTCTTGCTACTTCTTTTCAGCAAACATTCTGAACTTATTCGTCTTGCAATAGATTCCTCTCAAAACAAAATGAATAGTAATTATAGTTTTATATATTGTACAAAGTTAATAAAATAAACATTTTGTTTTAGGTGTCCTCCTCCATCTATTTACGAGATACTCTAAAACTAGAATACTTGCCGAACTTTCCAGATACTGTGGAACTAAGCGTGCTATACGGCCCCAAAGCTACAAGGAAATTGCATAAATTAGTGAGGTAATCTGTTTTCAAAATTAATCTTTTCCTAAAAACAACTTCTTATTGTAGTTTTCGAAAGCCTGTGTAAACAAAATGATCTTTTCGGCAACAGAAATACTATACAGCTCAAAATCTAAACGTTACAAACAAAACTTTATTATTATTAAAGTAAAAACAGTATTTTTCATATCATACACAACTATGGATATGTAAATGCTCAGGCGGTGCAAATAATAGAGCTGATTGACATCTTGTTCAGAAAAATAGAATGTTTTTATTTGCCTTATGGTTCTAGATAGCACAAACATTTACATTTGACAAAATTTCATTCATTGACTTGAATTCCAATCCGAATTATTAGTATTTTTTATTTTATTTATTTATCCCTGGTGGTAAAAATAAAGTTTAGATATTACAAACAATCGATAAAGTCTTTTACCAGAAAACTTTAAAAATTCGAAAGTATACTCCGTAAAGTTGATATATTTTCTATAAATTTGGAATTTTCGCCATACTTTTGAATGGATGCTTTGAGTTAGTTTCCTTTAAGAACCCCTCAAAAACGTTCAGCTGGAAAAACCTTTCAAATAAAAGCGTTAGCTAATTAGGTGAGTAAATAGTTTACAGATTAAAGAAATTTGCTATCATATAAGACATTTTTTGTGTATTTAAAATTCAATTTCATTTGTAGAGTACTTGTGAAAATATTCATAGTGTCCACCCAGTTGGGGTTCTGTTCCATATACGTTCTGTTCGTCGCCAGCACTGCTAAAGCTGTAAGTAATTTTTAAGTCAACTGAATTTGTTTTTTAATTTGAAGTAATTTTCGTTTCGCATTAGGGTTAACTTCTTGGCTATTGCCATCCTAGAAGTAATAATTTATACTTAAATAAGTGACGGTTCATGCCTTAATGCATTTTTGTTTACATTTGTGAAAAAAATTAGTTATTTGAGTCAGTGGCTCAATCATGGGGGTTTAAGGGGTTGAAAATGCATGAAAAAACAATTAAAGCAATTATTGTGAGGAAACGTTCTTCCACCTGTTGCCTGCCTTTAAACATAATTTTCTAATATAAAATATTAAGTTAAGATTACATTTCTTGGCGGTTAGGCAGTTGCTGTCTCGCCCCAGGGAATCTGATGTGGCACTTCTTGTTTGAGAATCGCTCCAGGCCTGTCTATTTGGTGAATAACTCTTGGGTAAAGCTTAAAGACACGAGTTTTTCTTCTGTTAAGAGAGGTACTCTTTCAGGACGTAGGTACTCTACTTCTGAAGAGCCTGCACGGGCTATCCATTGACAGACCCATATTGATACATGTCTTTACTCAGTATCTAAAGTGTACAGTGGCCCGTCAGAGGCCTGCGATCATCGAATGGCCTTCCAGCTTTGTTAGAGTAATACGGTAATAAACTTAGGCGAATGGCTAATGCATTTTCGCCTGTCACTAGCCACAGGATTCACACTCTCACTGCTACGACTCTCTGTGCGTCAACGCCTCCTTGGCTGCACTATGCGGCATTTCGAAATGCAATAAATGACACAAATACATATTGGAAATTAAGGAAGCTCTTGGGCCTCCCACACTGTATATGTTGATTCTACAGGCTTTTTAGCGTTTCAAAGAGCAAACATTTCGCTTTTTAACAGAAAATACCCATCATCAGTCAATTAAATTCCCTGTTCATTTTAAAAACAACTTCATTTTGCGGAACTAAATAGTTTAAGATTTGACAGTCCAAAACAAGATTAGATAGGTTCATAATGTTAGCGCGATTGGTATGAGATGTTCAAGGAGGCAGTCTGAAAGGCAAAATAATAATCACGGTATTAAAACTGTCCGGTAGGACAGTTGTATAAGGGTTGATCATCAAAAACTGCACGAAAAAGCGTAACGTTGAAAAACACCCAACTTTGACAAATTTTTTCTCTTTTTCTATAAAAGATAAAATTCCCAAATTTTCTTTAAATTATAGGGCAAACCCTCCTTTATAACTGTAATTTTTTTGCAACCACCCAGATCTAATAGGTTTCGAGAAAAAAGTTGCCAAAAATGAGCAAAAACGGCTTTTTCAAAAAATGTTCTTGTTCTTGTTGTTGTTGTTGTTCTTCTTCTTCTTCTTCTTCTTCTTGTTACCTTTTTTGTAAACAACGTAGCGCCTAAACGCGTGAACCGATTTTCATGAATGAGGTGTCATTCGATTCGGAATTTTATGTAGATGTGCCTTTTGGGGGTCTCGATCCTGTACATTGAATGGGAGAGGAGTTAGCCCCCTTTATGTAAGGCCCCCTCCAAAATTATTATTACTAATTACTCTGTAAATCTTGGCCCGATTTTGATAAAATTTGGTAGGATGATAGGGTTAGGGCTCCCCTACGTAACATTAAAGCGACGATCTGCTCTTACACTTGTTAAGGGGAAGTATAGCAATCGTTGCAAATTATCGACACGTGAACCGATTTGCATGAATGAAGGGTCATTCGAATCGAAATTTTGTACAGATTTGCACTTTATAAGTCTCGACGCCGTGCCTCATAAGGAGGGGAGTTTGCCCCACCCAAATAAGGCCCTTTCTAAAACTATTATTACCAATATTTCTATAACGCTTAGTCCGATTTTGATAAAATTCAGCTCGAATAAGTGGTTAAAGCTCCTCTACGTTGCTGATGCTCTTGCACCTACTAAGAGGAAGTACTGCAATCGTTAAAATTATCAATGAGTGAACCGATTTAAATCATTAAATTGTTGTTCGATTAAAACATCTTTGCCTCTTTGCCTAGAAGTACTGCAATCGCAGTTTATTTTTCTTACTCCTCTTAAAAGGAAGTACTGAAATCGCAGTTTAATTTTGCTATTTACGTACAAATACCTTCCTATGTTATTCAAAACGCTTTTACAAAAAAATTGTTATTGAGGATGGTTTGGGGGAACGCAACTATAATCATTCTTTAAAAAGATCTCTCCATTGGTAGTTACGGTTCCGACTTAACACCTTATTAGATTATAATGATAGAATTGTTTATTCCAAATTTTAAATAAATCTGTAAAGAAGATATGTAACTTTGTAAAATAAACAAAAAGGAAAATCTATCCAAAAGGTACAAAAATCTCCTTAACAAAAACTTACAGTTTAAAATGTTAAGTATAAGGGTTGATTAAACGCCAAAAGGTACACAAATCAGCGAGTACCCAACATTTCATTAATACTTCATTAATAGTTAAGTAATTCTACTGCATTAATTTTCATTAATAAGTTATTTTTTAGAATTTATTAGATGTCACAGACCCTTATGCTGGCCACTTCATTTATAATATTTTTTTGTTATAATTATGATAAATCACATAAATATGTACATGCATGTTAAAGTAGAAAAAGACAAAGTTAGAGTAGGCTACTGTCTAGAATTCGTCTTACCGAAATATTCGTGAGCACAAATAACACACAGTTAATAACAAGTAGATTATTCAACAACAATTATTCATTTCTCAATTGTAATTTAATTTAGTCCCCCTAATTTTACTTATAGGAAAATACTGGAATAATTAGCTGCCCTAAAAATATGCATATCTTATTTACTTTATATTACATATATACAACATTGTGAGAAGAACAGCTACATTGAGAGTGTACTTGAAGAAAACTATATTACTATTTGCGATAAAGCCAGATAATTATTATGTATTATTATAAACGTTTGACTACTTCATAAAATAACAATTGCTTTAATCGAAGAATGAACTTAAACCGACGATTTTTATTTAAAAATACAAATAAATAAATAAAATAAACAAAATCATTGATGTATGTTGGTGTAAGCATTTTTTAAAAAAGTTTTTGAATTTTTTAGCCTCATACTTTTTTTTATTTTTTGTAACGTTTTTCTTTTTAACCTGTAATTAGTAGTTTCATTATTATAAATAACTAGATATTACAGTCAATCTACAGTGCTACTTGAACATATATTTTGTAGACGAAAATGGCCAGCATAAGGGTCTGTGACATCTAATAAATTCTAAAAAATAACTTATTAATGAAAATTAATGCAGTAGAATTACTTAACTATTAATGAAGTATTAATGAAATGTTGGGTACTCGCTGATTTGTGTACCTTTTGGCGTTTAATCAACCCTTATACTTAACATTTTAAACTGTAAGTTTTTGTTAAGGTTTAATTTAGATTTGTATGTTTGAATACTTGATGATTCCTGTAATTACATGTTTATTTTTTTTACAGATAATACTTAGCCATGCGCCCAGAATGCCGGAAGACCTTCGAATCTATATTTTAATTGTGGCAGTCCCAATGCTATGCACAGCTTTGATACCAACTTTAAAATTTTTAACTCCTGTGTCACTTATTGCGAATTTGCTTATTTTTTGTGGTATCTTTCTCAGTGTATATCTGTGCGCAGTGCAAGGATTCCCATCAATTAAAGACAGACCTGCAATCGCCCATTACTCTACCTGGTCGTTATTCTTTGGTACAGCAATTTTTGCCTTTGAAGGTATTGCATTGGTAAGTTTATACGCATTATTATAATTTAAGGTAAGCCAACATCTAAGATCAATAATATCTGTAGCATTTATCAGTGCGCTGCTAGTTTCCAGACTGCGTTCTATCGTTACAGACAACATTCTCTGCTCATTGGACAGTGAGCTGTATCACCAGAACAGCGTTTCCCACCCTTTTTTTGGCTCGCGTACCATTTGGTCGTACATCATGGTAAATTCTACCAATTTAGTCCAAAAACTTGGTTGTTACAAATTGGTCTGTATTTGTAAGAGAGAGGTAATCTGTCCGTTGAATTAATGATAAGTATAACTGGAAAACCAAAAATCGCTTATATTTCAAATTTGCTTTTTAGTTTAGGTTCTACCAGACCCGACTAAAAGCTTTTGGATAAAATCAGTTACTCAGTTTCTGAACCGAAAGTGCCACTTGAAGACTTTGATACACATATTTAAAACATTTTACGAGATAACTTTATTTGCATTAAATTTCTTTAATATTGCAGTCAAATAACATTTAGTAAAAATTATATGTTTAAAAAAAATGAAAGTAAACTACGAAAATCTTGTGAATGATTACGCCGAACTTGTTTTGTTTCAAATGATTCCTTCAAACTGACAATTAGATTTAGATTTAAAATGCACCCAATAATTTTTGGAGTTTTCAACAAACAATTTTTCTTTCTAGGTAATCCCACTTAGAAATGAAATGAAGAACCCCAACTTATTCCAGGTATCATATGGAGTGTTGAACACGGGCATGGCAGTGGTCGTGCTAGGAACTGCCTCAATGGGCTTTATTGCCTATTTAACATTTGGCGATGAAATAAAAAGCAGTGTTACTTTAAATTTCAACCGGGGCATGTAAGTAATAACATTGAATGGTGTAAACGATCATTATTTTGTTCAAATATTTAAGCTCATTGCAAGAAAGAAGTGCTAGGTGGACTGTTTTCAGCGCTGCTTCTGTAATGAGGGTGCACTCTTGTAGGTTGTCTGGGACAAGACTCCCAGTCGCCGAAACTCATATTTGTTACCCTAATTAATGAATTTACAAAAATAACTTTTTTACTTCAGAAGTTTCATTGACCTTAAGCTCATCGGACACGTCTGATGTTCACAAATACGATAATGTGTTGATCTTCTGACTCTAAGGAGGGATTCATTACATACCTATTATGTTTCCTATAATTGATCTATTGATCGTTTCTATCACGTCATTGTCACGATATATTAGTGATTTTATATCGCTTTGAATAAAAAAAATTTGTAGATATTAAATAATGCGAGCACTTTGTGTTGATGAATTCTAAGATCGCTGTGGATAGTGGGATTGAAGAAAAAATATAGAGCGTTAACAATTACTCCATGTACGAGTATTCTTAAACCTTCTCAGAAATTAGAAAAGTTATCTCTCTTGTGTAAGCGCTACTCTAATCCATATTTTTTTATATATCTAAAAAAATATATATAATTAATTAACTATGTAAATTGTTGAAACACAATTGATACCAGATTTTGCCTTTTCAGATTGGCAGAAAGTGTAAAGATTTGTGTAGCCACAGGCCTAATGTTTTCATATGCAATTCAGTTCCATGTTGCAGTGGATGTTACGTGGTGGGATTTTTTAGCAAATCGAACTTCAGTTAATAAAGCCTTATGCTGGGAGTTGTTGTATAGAACTTGCTTGTCTCTATTTACCAGTTAGTATTTCTTTACAAATATTTGATGTATGTGTGTGTTGATATGTTAATCAGCTATCACAATTTTGTAAGCTGTCACCATTTGCAGTGAGTTTAGAGGGACAGATCAGGAGAATAGTATCCAAGACAAAACGAGGAATCGTATGGTTTATTAAGATGAACTTAAGATCTTCTTATATTTACTTAAGGAGATAACAGAAAAAGTGAATAAAAAGAGAATGAATGTTTCAATGAATTGACAATGGCATAAATAATTGTCTTATCTTTACAATGAATGCTTAAGAGAAATAGAGTAATTTTAAGAGAAATGTGCTACCCGAGCAAAAAAATTAACATTCATGCCAGTTAAACAAATGCATTTATCAGAACTGCCGTCTAAGCCCCAACCTTCTTGAAAATTTTATCAAGAATGCTAAGAGGAGCATATGTCTTCTGGAACGTAGAATCTCGCGCCCACTAAATTTTCTATACTGGCTTTTTTCCAAAAACCTGAGGGTTACTGCTATAATAAATAACAAAGACTTTCAGTTCAATTTAAGCCTGTTTCAGAGGATAGAAATAACATGAACGAAAAAAATTAAGTATTCGGGTCAAAAAAGAAGTTATTCCGGATGATGCGAATAATGAGGTTTGAGGGCAAGCCAATGATGCAGGTGTAAATTTTAAATACCCTGCAGCTTACCTAACCTCCTTTGATAGAGAAAGAAGACTTTGTTCAACGTATTAAAGGAGGTTTCCTCAACCGTAGGTAGGTGTCAGATTATAAAAATATCTGTCTTATGTAGACATTCCCTCCCTATGTGTGTGATTCTTGATTCTTAATCAGAGAGTAAAAGTCAAATCCAGGCATCAGAGAATGATTTGGAGGGACCGCGTTAAGGACATCACTTTGAGAGAAAATTTAAATGTCAAACCGGCTGAGTTTAATGGAATTGAAGTTAAAAATAAAAAATAAAGACTCAGATGGTTCGGTCATCTGCTGTGAATGAATCCAGAGAGAATGTGTGATTTCTAGATGGAGGTAAGAAGAATGGTTAGACTCTGGTTGCATAAGTTGACGATGAAAGAAGTGCTAACCGAAAAGAAAAATAAAATTAATAATTTGGCTGGAATAGGAATGAATGAATAAAAATTTTCAAACGTAAACTTCACACAGCTTGGACCTTCAGAAATTAAGACAAAGACTATAATAGGAATTTAGTTTCTGAAAAAAAATGAGTTTAAATGCCAAAGTTTCGATCGTATTATATATGTCAAAGCTTACTAAAAAGAAAAAATGTACTGCACATAGCTCAACACGAAATGCGAAGAACAAATGAGTGGTAGAAGGTTGTGTGGTGAAGTGCTAAACAGGAAAAAAGAAGATTTTTAGTTATTCTCTTGAAAAAAAGACTGTAGAATTTGGGCAGATAATTAGTTTCTAGCATTTAAAAGAAACAAATTTCCATCACTCGGTCTCAACAAATATGTTACAGATACCAACTCACATTCACTGTACAACTGAATTAATTTTTTTTTTATTCAAGATACAGGCCGAGAAAGTTCTGCCACAGTCGATGGATCTGTACCATCTTTATTTCTTTCTCTTTGCTCCCTTCAGAAAACATTGTATCTGCTACAAGGCTACCTAAAGACGCTGGACCCTTCTGCGATATCCCACGGAAGTTGCCTGGAAAACCATTAACTGTAGAGAGTACTAAATTTAATAAAATATAAAGTGCATTACTTTGTAGAGCGAAATGATTACTTGTCAAGAAGACTACCTGCAATTAATTTTATTATTTTTCAGTTCTAGTTGCTGCGACTGTACCGTTCCTAGGATTAATTTTGTCACTAATTGGTTCAATGTTCAGCACAGCACTTGCTCTATTTTTTCCTGCCATATGCGATATCGCATTACGAACATGCCCCGTAGAAGAGGGAGGGCGTCCATCATCGAAGGCAATAAAAGGGATTAGGTACGTATTGTTATACTTTAATTGAGCTCTAACAATATAACGCCATTTTCATTTTACTTTAGGCAGTAAAAATTTAATTGTTTCTCAATTATTATGAGCCGTACCAAGCTGCTCTGTAAACTTCGTTAAAATTTCCGGCTTAATGGTGCACTTAAAAAACTGAGTTAAATCCTGTTATAGAATTAAATTCAGCCAATGAATGATCTTAAAAGTCCCTAAACAGGATCTCCTTTGATTGATAAAAAACTTTACCTCGCCGTTGTACAAAAATTGCTTGTCCTCTAGGAATGACGGATTAACGTAGGTCGTATATTATTATTATTATTATTATTATGTTAGCTGTACGGATGAATCCTAATTGGATGGTAAATCTGAAGATGCAGCCTTATTTGACAATGGAGATCACAAGGAGGTGTCTCATAAAGGAGTGACCCGTTTTCAGGCAGATATATGTGCATTCTTGAATGCAATTCGGATTTGCGGGCCACCTTTAAAACCTTGAATTCACCTTTAAAAGAACAATCACATTTAATTGAAACATTTAAGAAACATGAATTGCAAGAAGGCTCTGGTGAAATCAGTTTTAACTTTAATATTGGAACCATACTTCTCGGTTTGGTGCTATCAAGACGCATTAATGTGATTTTTTTTTATGATTTAAGGCGCGTCAACATTTGAGGTTATCGGCGCCTGGAGCTTTGTTCAGTGCACTGCCAGCCAACACTGTCCATCACCCGACAGTGAGCTGTAAGCTCCTAGGAGAAGAAAATCTAAGGGTCAGCAGCTGGATTCAAACCCGGGACCTCCGCGTGGAAATCCAATACGCTAACCGTATAGCTAATCCTTTCCCTACTGTTATTTATAACAAATCTACATGTAGTTGAGGTTAATCTGAACGTTCAGTAAAATTTAATGCTAGAAATACATTTTTCAGTGACATCTAGACAGTGTGGTTTCACACCTATTTTCTTAATTTTTTAATATACTGAATACTTTTGTGTTTTGATCAATTACCGTCATGAGAGGCTATTTCAGTATTCTAATATTAATAAATTATTTAAGGTTGGTCCCAAATTATTAAAATTTTGACTTTAAATTTAAAATTATTATTATCTCTAGGCTTATAAATACTATTAACCCAAGTAAGAACCACTATAATCAAGACATTGTTGCACGAAAAGTAAACTTGTGTATTCAAGGCGTCACAGCAGTATTGTGAGGCATGGACAGCGAAGCTAAATTGTATTATGGTTCTGGAGTTGGTTCCCGTTTTAGCCTTGGATTTCATTTAACATATTAATATGAGAAAATTATAGTAACTTACATTACCTATTTGCCTGCCTACCTCGCACCAGTTTAGAAGTTGGATGAAAAGCCCGCCTGGAAAAATAGGCATTGCTGTCACCTTTACTTTTTACTCTTTACCTTATTTGCTCTAGTTTTGAATATACTCTTTGAATATGAATATGTTTTTTGAATGTTCCTTTAACTAGGTTTTATTAAGCAATACACTGTCGGACAGCATTTTCTGCATCTTTTTATTGGCAGTAGAAGCGTTTTCCTAACAAAATTTGCTCACAGAAAAGATAGTCAGTTGATTAGAGAACTATTGAAAATAGTGGATATGGCAAAACTTCGGAGCCTTGTTGGGGCAGATTTTGGCCATCGTGAGTAAAGCGTTATCTGAAAAGTTGGACCTTTTTGTGCACCAATTTCCGTCAAAGGCACCTCATAATTTGGCTGGACGGTTTAATTATCTTCTATGTTTGATTTCGAGCAAGGCTTTAGGATTTGCATCTACAGTAATGTAGGTGACTAGCTGTCCACTTTTCAGTCTACTTTTCGTCACACTTCCTTAAACATTCGAAAAAAATTTATTATTTGTGTTTTGCAGAATAAGAGAGGATAATCAAAAGAGTATTTTTGTGAAGGAATTCGTTCAAGTTTTTATGTCATCTTTCATAGTTTTTTGAATATATTCTTTTCTATAACTGCTTTCAGTTGGCATCTTTCGATATTCAAGCACTACCTCCATTATCTTCAGTATTATCCATGTTCCATATATACACAAATAACAACTTTGTGAACAATCCAGATAATGGGAGCATAATCTAGTAAAATGATGACAAAATATTTGTTTCAGATTATTGATGGATGTTATAACGTTGTTGACAGCATGTATAGGCTGGGTGACTGGGACCGGTATAAGCCTGTACAATCTGTATGAAGCGTTCAGAAGCAAGCAATACGAATGAATGAAACCAAAAATTTATTTATACCTCTAGAGCTTTCGGTTTCAGATTTTCTAAATTTCAGTAAAATCAAAAAAATTTGAAGTAATATCCAAAGAAGAACATAAAATTGCATCAAAATTTAATATAAGTACTACAAAATTTAAAATTTTAATAAAATATTAAATTTGTTATTAATTATTTTTGTTTATATATGTATATACATAGAGGGAAGTGGATTAACCTTTCTGTAGAGACTGGGCGTCCCTACATACCCGAGCCCAAACTATTGTACAAAAACCACCCTAGAAGCTATCCGTAGTGAAGTTTATGCAAAACAATTATTCGTTTGTTTCAACTTAGTTTTTTACTGAAATTAAGAAGCTTATGCAAATCAATTCTACAATATTATATTATACAATATAAACAATATAATATATGTATATATTATAATGCCTATATTATTCATTGGCATTCTTTTTATCATCGCACAGATTTTGAGAAGTTGAGGCAGTAGAATTAATCAATATTAATCATCGGCATCATCCTAAGAGCTCATCGTACTGAAGACGAGAAGTTGATGCAAAAAAATTGATCAGTATAAATAATTTTTGGGCATTATTCTAGCTGTCGCACCATACTTTAAGTTTTGAAGTTTAAGCAGTACAATTCAGTATAACAGATCAGTATAACAAAATCATTGGCTTCATCCTAAGAGTTCATTGTTTAAGCAAAACAATTGATTAGTATAAATTAATCATTGGTGTTATTCTAGCTCATGGCTGTATACTTTATAAAGTTTTAGCATTACAACTAATCAGGGTAAGTGAACCATTGGCTCCCATCCTAGAAGCCCAAAGCATTGTTGTTAAGAAAATCAATACTTTAACTTGCATGTTTTATTTTTTGATAAAGGATTTGGACCTTGGACTGACGAAAATTCATTTTATGCTTCTAAATATCACGATACTTTCAAATTAAGTAATATAATAATTCATATACCAATTTAAAACAGAATGAATGTTTGTGCACATACGTTTTACTTATACTGCTATACCGCTAAATTTTAATGCAATTACTATTGTAATTTATTAAGCATATTGTAAAGAATGATGTCAAAGTGTTTTGCTATTCGAGTTCCATATGTGCACACTTGAATAAATAAAACTGTTCATTAAGAAAAGAGTTCTCTACAATAGCGTATGTAGAGCATGTAATGGCAGTTGCCAACCGAAAATTTTTGCCCAATGAAAGATATTATAGAACATCACGAAGTGCAACTCCACTTCCGATGCATTTAGCGCATAATAGCATAATGTCTAATGCCATTACACTTACAATGCTATCCCAAGTGTAAGTGATACTCATAAGGCAAGAAAAAATACGTATGTATCGGGACCTAAATACAATTTGACTGGATAAAGCCATGTTTGCGCCAATTACATGTATATTTGGATCGTTGTAGCTCCAGATCCATTTAGCTCTATTCTTCTGGCTGGACACATCTTTTTCCTGCAGTAAACCCAATTCCTAGAATATGTCATTTTTTAGGTGGAGTTTGCCCCCAAATACTTTAATTCGTTAACAAGACAGAAGAAAATATTTTTATTTGGAGATTGCACATGTCATTAACAGAAGAACAAATTGTAGACATTGGCTGTTGAGCGTTAAACTCATGCCGGAGTCCTCCAGTCACACCAGTCGCTAGTTCCAGTTTCTGGAATGTCGATTTCATTTCCATCTGTGACCGAGACAAAATTGCCTTGTGAGCCTGGGCTAGTACAAAATCAATAGGCAATTTAAATATGGAGTTGATAGAATACAAATTACTAATACTGCAATAAGTATATTTTTGGACAGAATGAATGTTTATTTGTTAAGTAGTTATGAATCCACTTAAAAAAATCGATTTTGGTTATAAATTATAGTCATAAAACAGTTATAATGTCCACATCACCCAGGATTATTTAGTAATAATGAATTAAAATTAGTATTCATCGTAAAAATTCAATTGATAGAATTGTTGAAAGTGAAATCGATTGTAGTTAGTTTGCGTGAATAATTCGAGAAGGTAATATATTTGTCGAGTGAGGTTTCAAAGTTGAATTGAAATAATTGGAGTAAAATATGGATGAGATTTTTTATGATACAGAATATAGGTTGCATCCATCGCTGAAGAATGTGATAGATCAAACTACTTTAAAATGGGTATTTGTTGGTGGCAAAGGAGGTGTAGGTAAAACGACTTGTAGGTTTGTATTTAATGATATATTCATGTAATTTAAAGAAAAACATGTATTTTTCATTTAGGTTTTACCAAACTAATATTTTCAATTGATCAGAAGTTAAAAGTTCATCATTCTAAATTGCATTTTTATGATAGAAATTGCATCAAATTAACCCCTTTCAGTACTTGTTTTTAAGTGAAATTTTTCCTTTTGGTCTTAATCATTTTAACAATTATTTGTGCTAGGTTCGCCCTTAGAGTTCCATGATGTGAAAATAGTGAACACCTTCTCTCATGAAAAATTCCTTCATTGCATAAAATGTTCTTACTAAACTACATTTGAAAGCTATCAACTACATATATTAAGAAAGCGCCAAATCATTTTCTGAAGATAGTTTTCGAAAAGTAAGAATTAAACAAATTTCTCAAATAAAATGACCGACCGCAATCTGTTCTTGTATTCGAAGAAGACTGAAACCATAAGTGGATAAGTCGGGATACTTGCTAGAGGTGGTAATAATAAATTTTGACTTTATTTGCTGCCGTAACAACAGTACCGGTATTTGACTTTTACAGTCTTTAAATAATTTTTTAAAAAATGGTTATTCCATTCTTTTATACTACAGAATCAGGTAAAAAGAGGCTTCTAGAATAATATATAGAATATTTTATTTGCTATCTCTTCAAACTTTATGATAGATTCGGCCATTGCAAGAATTATTTACATAAATATCTAATCCAAATTTGACACAAAATTTAACTATCTTAACTATCTAAAGGGAAACATATCAAGCCAGTTTTTGAAATTTCCACAGAATCAAAGTAGGTTGTGACTACATTATTATACTCCTCTACTTTAGGGTTTTACAAATAATTAAATGTACTTGTGTTTTTACAGTTGCAGTCTAGCAGTGCAACTCTCGCATGTACGCGAATCTGTACTGCTCATCTCAACAGATCCAGCTCACAATATATCAGATGCATTCGACCAAAAATTCTCGAAAGTTCCAACATTAGTGAAAGGTTTCACCAATCTCTACGCAATGGTATGTTTACCCATTTAGTTATTTTATTCAATCTCAATATACATATTACATAAGGGGACTTTAAACTATAAAGTAATAGTTATTTGTCCAGGAGAGCTTTACTAACGATTAGTGTCGTGATTTGAGGAACTCTTCGAACATATTTGTTATAAGTTTCCCGCAGTAACCTTTAAATAACATTGTAGGCCATTAGAGGAATCAAACTCAGTACCTCAATGTGCCGTTGCTTTGCAGGTTGTAGCGAGCGATTAGTCTGTAAATATGTTATGCGTTTTGAAATAATATCTAAAAAAACTTTTTTGTGGTAATTTGTATACTATTTCTTCATTTGCCTAGCACTTCTGTTTGAAAAATTTTCCCAGAATAATTTCTTTTGGGGAAAATGTGTTTACGTCCGGAGTGCTGGATAATATCATCGATTTTATCCGTCCTAACGAACATTTTTATTGTTTCTTATAACTAAAATTCCAAGTTTGACGAATAAGTTAAACTAAAGTAATACCAATTTTTTTTCAAGCGGGCTTTATGTCCAACTACCAAATTAGGTGTCGTGGACGAAGGAGACTTTACTTAAATTTCTTTTATTGACCATTAAATAAAATCCAAGGCCTAAGAACCGGCTATCGAACCCAATACCACAATACATATAAATATTAGCTTTGCGGGCCTCGCCTCTAACCGCTCGGCTACCGTGGCGCCTACTAGCATTTAATATTCGTCTGATATTCTCAAAAAAAAAAAAAAAAAAAACTGCAAGTTTGTGGAATAAACATTAACCAATAGTACAAATTTTCAGTTACATTAAATTTTCTCGAGAAGTTTTTTTTAAACAAAAACAAAAATAACAGGAAACACGTTCTGCTCAGAAACATGATATATAAAAGGTTACGTACTTACCAGAAAGAGAAATGACTTAAATAATGAGGAGGTTTTTCGGCAATGACCAGAGGGCTCTTTTGTAAAAATATTGTAACTTTATGTTGTAGATAGCTTCATGAGGTATTTCTAAAAATATCTCGCCTTTTAGGTGTCTTTGAGGGGGTTTAGAGATGGGGAAGAAAAAAAAAAAAAGTAATCGCCTATTTTTTCAGGCAGGGCTTAATGTCCAACTACCATTTACTAGGTGTCGTGGACGGAGGCGACTGGCATACTTAACTGTAAATTTCTTTTATTAACCATTAAATAAAATCCAAGGCCTAAGACCGGGAATCGAACCCAGTACCACAATGCATATTAGCTTTGCAGGTCTCGCCTCTTAACCGCTCGGCTACCGAGGCGCTTCATAGACGGGGAAGATAAGATACCTATTAGGCTCAAGTTGGGATAAGAGGCTTCTTCTTTTAAGTTTTTTCTTTTTTTAAGGAAGTAGACCCAAATGCTGGTTTCAATGAATTATCTGAAGAATATTACGATGAAGAAGAAAATTCAGTAAATATGGGAAGAAGTATTATGCAGGATGTGTTTGGAGCGTTCCCTGGCGTTGATGAAGCTATGAGTTATGCCGAAGTAATGAAGTAAGTATTGTATATTAAAAAAGTTTAACTTGTTACCACAGCAAATAACAATCACTTGACTGAGTTATAAAAAACTATCTGAACTCTTGAATGCTGATTTCACATTTTTTGAGGATTTCTGAATTGAAATAATGCGTCTTCTTGTGATTGGTGCGAATTTAGTTAAATTTGTATTTTCTACAGCTAAAAGAGGAAGTAATGCGATTTTTTAAATTAACGAAATTAGTTTTTACCAGCGTTACTTGTTTTGCGGTCCCCTAAGCATGAAAAAAATGTGGTGCGAAGCACTCCGTACAAACTTTTACTTGCTGCATATCAGTTTTTATAAGCTCATTAATTAAAGTGAAATGGTCTTCGTTGTTTCCAAAAATCATACTACTGCGCTTTAACTATTTTCTTTAAAAATTCTAACATATCTTAAAGTTCTACTATTAGTGGTAGATTACCCTGAACTTGCAACTTCGGTACAGGAAAGTTTAATGTTGCAGCTTTCCCACTCAGGGCCTCTAAAATAGTGTTTTAAATAATAAGGGTAGATATTTAATGAGCAGTAGTTTTGTAAAATTAAAAAATAATGTAGCCATTTTTTGAGAAACTGACAAAAAAAATCAAGTCACACAAATCAAAGTTCTGGTAGATGTATTTTATCCGAAATTCAAGTGCCCGATCTTATGATAGGTACCACGGAGCTAGCTTTGATTTTGGTTTTTGAAATATTTTGTTACATTCACCAATTGCTTCGAGTATTTTTTCGCTTGCTTGTGTTTTCAAAAGTGAATAATTTTGTTTTAGGCTGGTGAAAGGAATGAATTTCTCGGTAGTAGTTTTTGATACGGCCCCAACTGGACACACTCTACGGCTCCTCTCGTTCCCTCAAATTATTGAAAAAGGTTTAGGAAAAATCTTGAAATTTAAAATGAAGATTAATCCATTCATAACGCAGGTAAGTTTTTGTTTTGTAACAGACAGTTATTAAGTACAAATTTATTCACATGAGGTAATAATTTTGATTCAGTGATTATGTTCTGATATTTTGGAATAACAATAATCCTAGTGAAGGACATGGAATATCAGACTTGACATCCCGTCGGTTGGAAGGATCAAAAAGTCGGCGAAAATGATTTACATCTCTGATGATGGGTATATCTTCGTTTATGGTTTTAAAAAGTACCAAAACATCGTGAAACAATAAGTAAAAGAAGAAGCTCTACCGCCATGACTCTGTAAGGTTAACACCCTTATTTGTTTCCTGCAACGACTCTTGACTATTTCAACCGCTCGAAAACGGATACTTGCTGCATCTAGCAGTGAATACTATTGAAGATTGGTGGTTTGGATGCAGCGAAATTGTAAGAAAATTTATTGCATTGTATGAAGTCATGCAAGTAGTGGACAGAAACTGTTCCTGGTTAAACTTCACTTTAAATAACGAAATATTGCGCAAACTAATATAATAGCCCATTCCAAACAAAATTTTTAATTCATAATTTCAATATGTCATTTTTGTGAATTATGGTAAGAGAAGGTCATATATGTGATTCACAACAGATTTATTTGTTTAATTATAATTAGAGAAGATGGTTACAACCATTTATTTTTCAGTTAAGTACACTGCTCGGGGTGCCAGATTCAAATGTCGAAGTTTTAACTAGAAAGTTAGAGGAAGTCCTGAGCATTATTAAGCAGGTTAACGAACAGTTCACTAATCCAGTAAGTGATCCCTAACTTTGTGTAAACAATTTATTAAATCATGTTTGTTTCTTCTAGCATGCATACCACATACCTGTAATTTACAGAATTATTTTTCCCGACACCTTTACCTGATTTATTTTTTAAAAATCTCTTTCTGGTTTCTGGCAGGGCCCAATTTTAGAGCTTCTTTGGAACTTAGATCTCATATTTTGTAAATGTGGCAATTTTTGGGTTGTAAATGATACCAGGCTCTTCTACAGAGCTGAGAAGTGCAATTAATGAGCTCATTAAAGCAATTACATTCAATTTTTCTATTTTCAGTCCAGTTCTTTTAACTCCTTAAAACAACTAAATTTTAGGATCAAAGTTAGTCATCTGAGTAAGATATCATTTTCTTAAAAGCTATTAATGATATGCGTCTAGTTTCAATGTGTGTAGTCCTGTGTCTACATAAGTTCTTAAATAAAACTCTTCCTACTACGTTCCAATATGTTGAAGCCCAGATTCTGAATCGTGCAGAAGTAGCTGACACTACTGCATCAAACATCTTATTGTGCGGGACCTAAGGTTGGCAAAGGATAGAATAATTTCTGTATCGATCTGAGAAGCAGTCTTCTAAAGGTCAAAATCAGTAGCAAATTCATATTTCGAATTCGCTGCAAAACTCTTAAGTGCACGTATTTGCTATCAAATTTTAGGTCTGATTTGTCAAAAAATTTCCATTTAAAGCATTACATCTCATTACGCTTTCGAACTGAATGTGTTGTCTTTGAAGTAACAGTCTCAGATTCCTCGAATTAATTACACATGGCTTGATAACCAGTTGATAACCGCTCGGATGTTTGAGAAATTTGCGTCCCTAGAATTCGTTACCATCTCTTATAATTTCAGCAGCACAAATGTGCCCCAAGCTCTTTCTGCAAAACTGTTTTACCTGGGATTACCGAAATTCGCTCTTCGGATTAGTGCCCGATTCACCTTCTTCTGTCCTGGAAAATTGGTTCTAATGTAGTTATGTTGAAAGAGTGTAAACTGGCTGAACAGAAAAATTTTCTTTTTGTGTAAACAGCTTGTTCGAAAGAACATGCGCAGCATGGCCGTTCCTAGAACATTGAAATGAATACTGTTAACACAAAACGAGCACGGAATACAGTACAGCTCTGGGTCTAGTTTCTATTCGTTAGGTGTAAACATAGCTTAATATTGATACCTACTTCCCAACAACCCTAGAAGTTATAACGTTGTGTTGAACTTTATGTAAATAAAAGGAATTGTTAGATCTTAGATTTAAGCTTTATTATATTTAGGATAAAGGTGAATGCGGTGTGTGTGTGTGAGTATTATATGTTTAAGCAAAAGGTATTATCAAAAAACTAATGTGTTCATCTTTTATTATGTTAGAGTTTCTGTTAAAGGGAAGTTAAAGTTAGCTCTCCTATAAGGTGCCCACTTCAATATTTTATTAACACTTGGTTTACACTAATGAATATATGAAATATCTTAAATAAAATTCCGATTGTTAGAATATCTGACCAGCGAAAGCGGTATTTTACGGAATGGCTTTGTGCATAGTGAATATGTTAATATTGAATAAAGTCGTGTGTATTCAAACCAGATTTTTCTACTTCCAGTAATCTTCTAGTAATAATTAAACTTTCGTTAATCCAAGCTGAAAGTTTGATAGGAGTCCTGATTTGCATATATTAGAAATCATCCAAGTTCTAGATATGGAATTATTAAATTTAAATTACAAAAAGCCAATTATATGTTTATTTTCTGTTACAGGAACAGACTACCTTTATCTGTGTTTGTATTGCTGAGTTTTTGTCTATATACGAAACAGAAAGACTGGTTCAAGAGCTTTCCAAATATGGAATTGACACACACAATATTGTCGTTAACCAGCTGTTGTACAGCACTTCTTCCTGTACTATGTGCTCAGCTAGAGTTAACATACAAACTAAGTATCTCAGTCAGGTTTGTAGACCAACAAATTTCAAGTATGAGTTTTACCTTAATTTTGAAAGCGCCAATGCTTTAATGACTTCCCTTATTAGGCTTGTTTTTTTTCGGCGCATCGACTTCTTGGTCATTAGCACCCACTTTCTTAGTTCTTCTTATTTCCTTATACTACTGTAGCTGGGATGACACATGTGCAGACCCATAGCTTCCAGTCACAACACCTTGCTTAACAAGGTAGGGTGGAGCCTGGGTCTGCAAAATTGTTTCCACACATCCCCTCTTATTTCATCGACCTTGTCGACGAGGGGGAGTGTGGAATATAATTGTGTCATCCCTTAAATCAACTAACTTTTATAATACATATCTAAATCTGAATTAATAATTTTAAATATTTTCTATTATACTTATTGTAGGCAAAACCAAAAGTATTATAATTTCTAAGTTTACTATTTGCTTGGGCTTTACTGAATACTAAATCCGAGGAGGCTATTTACTCTACTAGTAGCTGGATGTGCAGTACTTTGAACTAATATTCCTGCACATCCTAAAATAAACTAGAACTAAATATAATTAACCTAATGGGGTTGAAATACTCGTATAAAATTTCTTTCAACCCCGGGATAAAAAATCTAACCTAAACATACATACGACTTTCTCGCCAATAAATACGTTCATGCCAATAAATACATTCACGCTAATAAATACATTCAAACTAATAAACACATTCACGGCAATAAATACATTCGTACCAATAAATACATTCATACTAATAAATACATTCTCACCTATATACAATACACTCATCCTAAGCATTCACACTAGGGGAAAGTACTCGATATTCCTTTCCCCTTTATTAGGCTTGTTGTATAAACTTTTATACTGAGTAAGTGGCTGACTCTGTTATTGGAAAAAAGGGATAGTTCAGGTATTCAGCGCCAGGCTACTAAATAAACACCTGAAAAAAAAAATAAAAATAAATTGCATTGCTTGAATTCACTTTTCTTTCTATATTTCTTTCTGACCCCATAAATTAAAAGTTATTTTTGATTACTCTTAATTTAACATTATTTTCAAGTACGCTCACATTACTGTTCTGCCTAGATTTCACACGGTTATTATCGTTCTAGTATTTAAGAAACAATTAAAATAAATTCAGATATACTGTTGCAGATTGCTGATCTGTATGAAGATTTCCATATAACCAAACTGCCTCTGTTGGACCATGAAGTAAGAGGGCCTGAACAGATAGCTGCTTTCTCTAAAAGACTAATTGGCCAAACGGATTCCTAAATTTTCATTTTTTTTTTTCCGTTAGCTTAAGCGCAAATTGTGATGCGACTCACAACACATTTGACAAGAGCGTCATGACATTGACGCGTCCCACAGTAACTCGCATTTCGCGTTTCACAACGCAGTTTCAGGTGTCGAAACGAATGATTCGCAAAGAATATATTAATTTAAATTTTATAAGTACAATGTTCAATTTTATATATATATATATATATATAAAGTAATATTAGGATATTACTTTAAAATTGTTATTAAATTTCGAATTTACTCAATTTAAACAAACTTGAATATAGTCCAAAAAAATCCTATTTTAGGTGAGCCAAAATGTTTTCTCGTAAATGATCAGTGTGAAGTTTGCCTTAAAAAACTGTCGTTGAAAAAGAATCGTTGTGCTGAGTAGCGTCGGATTTTCACTTTGTCGCCCCATTAATTTTCGTTGGTTAGAAAAGAAGTGCTGTTCTTAGGTTCTATTGTGCACATCTCAATTTGCGTCTAGCCTTCAAAGCCTTTTAAGGCTGTGTCTGTCTGAGTATGGAAGTCTCTTGATCTGAGACTAACATTTTGGCAAATGTTCAGTTTATTTGGTTAAATTATTATATTTTTATGCGGAATTACTCCATGTAATTTTGTATTTATCATTTTTACATTATTTTTGATTTTTATAAATTAAATTTGTTTTATATTAATTTTTTGGGAGATAGTATTTAAAATATTATTGCCCTTTTAAATTTAAAATTTAGATTTAATTATTCTTTGTGTAATTATTTTTTTAAATGAAATATATTCAGTAATAAACGCATTTTTTGACCCTTTTTTTCCTCACTAAATATAATTAATGAATTATCTTTTTAGCATAATTATAATTATTATTTACAAAAAACATTTATATAATATAAAATCCGCCTCCGGCCATAATTTCCAATTGTACAACTATTCTGGAGGATCTGGTCTGTCAATTATTTTTCGGTTGGCAGTAGAATGGAAATACTAGAAAGCAACCAAAGTTTGCGTTTTTAGCTGTTTTACTATAAAGAACATAAATAAGCCACCAGTTTATTCATCGAAGTATTATCCATCGTTCTTAATCAATTCACCCTAATTTTTTGAAAATAATTTAATTCATCTTTGGAACCATGGCGGTAAAATATTTTATTGGCTAAGTGGTAAAATATTTTACTGTTAATTTCTTTTATTGTTCTGGGCTTACTAATAGAACACCTCATGAAGAAACAAAAAGCGAAGGGGGGAATAGATACCAGTACCTACTCTGAAGTATCGATTCCCAGTATCGTATGAGGAAAAGTACCGAGTATTCGATACTGTTATCAAAGCTGAAGATTGTAACGTGCTTGTACCTGACAGAAGGCAGAAGGTTGTAAGCAAGGTAATTATCGCATCTAACATTTTATGCTTATATACGCACTTAAGAGTAAGAATACACTAAATGGTTCTTTAGTTCTGGACATATTTAAAATTTCCTTTCTGACTAGAGATTTCTATTTTTTTAGATTTGATATGCCGAAAGAATTATCAGAATGAACGCCAATACTCGTCCTCTAAGGCTTTTACTGTCTGAAATTAGAAAATCTGTTAAGAGAGAAAAAATCAAAGATTTCCAACCAGTCAGATTTATACTTAGTCAGTACAGACGTTTTCAACTTAGCGAAGCCCAATATTGTCTTGCGGCGAATGAAATGTCCGCCTTAGCCCACTCATACACCGTATATCTAAATAGCCAGCGTAAGTATCGCAGTTTGGTAAAATCATATCATGGAACTGGTGAAAGGAGTGTACAAAATATGGCAGATCTTGTTGGGTTTAAACTGCCAACCGATAAGAAATAGTCACTTGACTTATATCTTTGTGTTAGGTTACTTACTCCATTCGTACATTGCAGATTGTTGTCCTGAAGCTCATTTCAGATTACAAGGTATGATAAATTGCCATCCTTGGTTAAACTGTACAGAGATCCGTAATATAAAAATCAGTAAGAATATAGGATACGGAACGCTTAAAAATGTTTTTAAAGCTAACTGGCAAGATCATGTTGTAGCCCTTTCGATCCTTAAACATATAAAATATATTTCTGATTTTTCCGTCGGATTAGAGATGTTAAAGTTATTGAATCCGAACCCTCACATAGTTCAGTTTGTAGGATATTGTGAAGATTTAAATATCATTGTTACAGAATATCAAAATTACAATAATGCTATCAATCTTAAGTATTTAATAAATGATTCAGTGGTTGCAGTGAAGCTTTGTCTGAATTATGTAGAAATATTAGACACTTTACATGCAAGTCCTTTTGGAAAGTTAGTAAATTGTGATTCTAACAGCCTTTATAAACTTTTAAGCCAATTCCTAATTACAGACAATCTCAGGCTGGTATTAGCTGATTTAGATTCAATGCAAATAGTCACAAATTCAAGTGTTATATGTGGTTTAACCAAACCAAATTATGAACAGTTAAATAATGAGTTTTTATCACCAGAACAAAAACATTTTGGGTGGTTTAGTGAGAAATCAGAAATATGGAGAGTACCTGATATCTGCGAATACTTTATAAAAAGTATTGATAATGTAATACTAAAATTTATGCTATTTGATATTCACAAATCTTGTAAAAATATAGATCCAACGAAACGACCGTCTGCTAAATATCTTGTAAACAAGTATGAACATGTTTTGAATGAATTATTAGAACTATAAAATTTCCTGCCATGTCGTGGTAGTAGAAATTATATATTTAGACTAAGATGTTTTAGAAATTCGTGTATTATTAATTTAGGAAATAAAGTTGATTAAATTAAAACTTAACAAATTTAATTTTAAAATTGAGTCCTACCAAATTTTAGTTATCTATAGCTAGCTAATGAGGTCCATACTAAAGTGTCGATGCAAAGTGCTGAAGTGTAACCAACAAAGCTTTGGAATATGACAAAATTGTGGTAATTGATGAGTGAAATCCTCAGGCTGGAGACGAAAAAGTTCTTATGTATTTAATAAATGATTCAGTGGTTGCAGTGAAGCTTTGTCTGAATTATGTAGAAATATTAGACACTTTACATGCAAGTCCTCGCTTAAGATTATCACGTTATTGTACCAACGAGGCAGGGAGAGTATTCGGGTGATGGTAGGCCTATAGAAGGCTTGCGGCAGAATTAGCCAACACATGTACTGCTTGGGCCAGATAATAATTACATCATGTTTTGACAGAAAGAAGATATGGCACTTCGAGTATTATTTCCTGTCAGTGTATGGCACTAAAAACTCAGGCCTTCAAGGTTTACTCAGGATCCCTCTTCTGAATCATGTATAATCAAACTGGCAGAACTGGAGAGATGCTTCAGCGATTCCCACGAAATTTAAGCTTAACTTACGTTAATATTTGTATCAGAGAATTGTGTAAACAGAAATTTTCAGAATTCATGTTACCTAGTGTATGAGTTAAGTCAAAGATTTTCCTGAATAATGAATAGTCCAGGTTACGCTTACATTTTTTAGCATGTTAATGGAAATTTTCAATGTTTTCATATAATTTCAGAAGACACTCCTTGGGTGCGCCTATGATTCGAGAAATATTCATAGGTGACCATCGTTGCATTATTTCCTGTTTCTTATTCACACTTGTATTAACCCCCAAGTACTTAATTACAAGAAACATCAATTGGTTCTCCTTTTTTTAAATACATCATTCGTAATGAAGAGGTCACTATCTCCTTGGTAAGAAACTGACGGTTTGTGGATGAAAGAATCTGTCTCCATCTGATTGGAAAGGAAGAAATAGTGGTATCCCGAATTGATCAAATTAGTAGACAGTCTCAAACTAGTTTTTCACCAAACAACTTCCATGGATTTTAAAATATATCCGTCTTAGATTGATGTTAAAAGTTGTGGTTGTTATAATCTGCAGCAGTTTCTTAAAAAATAGTATTCTTCAAAAAAGGCCAGTTTCAGTCTATTTTTCGCCAAGCTTTCGTCCTAGAAACTAGGTCACCTTCAGGGGCTTAGAATACTGACAATTATACTTCTCTACACTGTTATATATAAGGTTGATATGTCTTCTGTCCTGCTAAATACTCAATAAAGCTGGTAGAAAGACGTCTTACAATGACCACTTGATATATTATGCACCAGTTTATATTTTATTGGATTATATCAAAATAAGGTGGGATCAAAGCCAAAAATAAGCAACTTAAGAGCCACTTGGGTTATATGTAAATTCCCTCACCTGTACAAAATTTAAGATCAATTACGTTTCTCAAAAGATGTTTAATTATGCTCTCAGCAGAGTATTTGATATGTTTGATGGCATACTCAACCAAACATGATTACGATTCTATTTAAATGGTATCAAGAAAATGTACAAGGTTTTATTTCAGTGAATACAATTTTAAAAAAAGGAAAATGATAATGTAAATCTTTAATTGACACTTATAATATACAAAAACAAAAAAGATGGCTACGAAGTGTCCATTGCTGTCGTGGCCGTTTCTTCTGTATACTTGCCTTTGTCTTTACCAAGCGCCAAGGCCCTGCCACGTGCTCGCCTATCTAGAATTTTCTTGCGATCTTTGTCCACCTTCAACTTCACAATAACCGTCTGTAACGGTTAATAATAATGGTTAACGGTTAACAGTCAATAACAGTTATAAATATCCCTTATCCTAAAGATTTAAGTATGCTTCAAAACATCAACAATCACATTACCTTGGATGGATGAATTCCAACATATGCGGTAGCTCCATTAGCTTTCTCCCTTTGAATTCTTTCAATGTAAATTACATATTTCTTTCTATATACTTGTATCACTTTGCCAACCTGTTGGCCTTTATAATGCCCGCGTACCACCTAAAAAGTTAATATTATTTACTCACGGCATGTCTTCAACTGGTCTAATAGTAACCGACAATAAGACAAGGTACATGTATGTGGGATGAGGCACCTGTCCCCAGACAAAGAATTTCCTAATCGATTCCTGTGTTTTCCAGAGAGTACAAGAATTTAGTTGCTTGGGCTCATTAATTCCACATATAGCATCTCTCATGGAAACAATAAAAGAATTATGGCTGCAAAAATAAGCATTTTGGATTATCAAGTTCAGAAGAGCAACCTAATCTTCCGGAAGTCCAAACTTAGGCTCTACAAGACGATCATTCTATTAGCCTGAACATACGATTCTCAACCTGGGCTTAGTGAAATAAGGTAATTTCTGTAGGAAGGAAAATAACGAAAGAAAGTATGAACTGTACGAAGAAGCTGGTGTAGCGAAGAATATTAGGCTGAGCAGATTGAACTGGAGAAGAAATCTAAGGTTAAAAGGAGAAAAATGAGATGTCAAAAAGGACTCAGAAAAGAGAATTGAATACAAACAGTAAAGGATGGCAGACCAAGTCTCTGGTAGCTGGATGGTGCGAAATATCTTCTGGGAACTCGAAATTGGAGTACAGATGCAACTATAGAGGCAGCTGGAAAGACTTTTTTCCTGCCAGGAATGGCAGTGCAAGAGTTAGAAGGATGGCGAAGATTGTTAACTAGTTCGTTATAGCGCAAATCACGAGAGAATGTTATACTTTTGCATCTAAAACGCACAAACAATATTGATAATGTACTACAATTTATATGCAGACAGTTGGCAAACTTTGGCGAGCACCAAGCAACAACTGGACAAGCAGAACACATACAAATAGGGGTTTGTCCACTTGTACCTTCTCCGCACCTAGAAACTCTATTAATATCGGTAAGTTGTTATGCTGATCTCACGTTATCTCCGGCACTAAGAAACTATCTTTCCTCTCGTTGTTACTCTTCCTGAACCTGATCAGATTCATATGCTGTTACTTCCGGTCCCTCTATAGAATTGCACAGTTAGTCTCGTCCTAGGGCTACGACACAAACACACAATGCAGGTAACTTC
>KQ034108.1:317576-336547 GCA_000181055.3 Rhodnius prolixus
CTAAGCATTATTCCACGCAAAATTTATTACCTGCACTTCGTCATCTTTCCTCACAGGCATGGTTCTTACATTATACTTCTGCCTCAGTTCTTTAGACAGCGGCGCAGACATCAATCTTCTTCGGATATGTGAGGGCGCCGTAAAATGTCTCTTGCGGTTTTTACGTCTTGAAGAAGTAACAAGTGTGTTCCTTTTCATTATTTGACTACTGTAAAACAATAGCATTTATGAAAACAAAATCGTTACTCCTAACGAATAAGATTAAAACGTTTCTGCTAATGCTATTATGGATGAGTTTTTATATTGTATAGAAAAAAAAGGTCAAAGTTGCGGGCTTTTTAACAGTACGCTCTTTTGAAAACATCAAATCTTCCAGAAATGCCCGACTGGTCATTTTAAATTACTGTTCATAACAACTGCAATAAAGCTGAATCTTCACAATAAAACTAATATAGAAATGAGAAATAAGGGTCAATAGTTCGATATTTTGATTGAGTACATATCACCTTTCAGAGTGGACTAGCCACTACTTCAGGGATCTTGGCATCCCTGCAGTTAATCTTATCTACCAACTGTCAGCCAATACCATTCACAGGGACCTCTGCGGCAAGTAGATGTGTTTACTGAGTAGGACACCTTATGCCTACCAAAAAAGGTCAGTTACGAGTTCCCATATCTTTATATATTTAATTGCACAAATAAAATATTGCTGTAGGTCAACTCTGAGACAATTACTGTAGAGAAATTGTATATAACTATTGATGCGAATTTGTCGCAGTTTAAGTATTTTCCGACCGAAAATAAGTCAATGTAACAATTCTAAAAGTTTTATTTGAAATTACTGACAAAGTTTTTAAATTATCAGGGATGTTGAAGCTTATCTATAAAATAATTTATATGTAACTAGTACATCTAAAATGAAGTAAAACATTTTTCCAGTCAAGAAAAAAAAGTATATAATTTTTCTAAGTTCCTTTGCCAATAGTTCAAATTTACATATAATACTAGAGGCTGATTACGGAACATCAAAGGTGTTTCAAAAAATATAACTCTCACTGTCGAAAAACAAATCATTGGTCAAAATAATAAATCGAAATAAAATTAGTACATAAGCAACACAACTTAATTTTTTTTTACATAAATAAGCCAAGAACACGTGCTTCTTTTATGAAAGGTTATAAAAGTTTTATTTTAATTTTGTAATTTAACTAAGTTCACTTCTTAAATTCTGGTGATATTTAAACGTAAAATGTATTAGCTATAGTGTAGCAGTGTATAATGTACCTGCATCTAACGTTTATTTCAAAACATGGTAGCTTGGGTACTAACACCCGTTTAGTAAGTTAGTGGTCCTGTCTTCTAATCAACAGTTCAGTGTGACAAAATTACCAAATAATATGCACGTAATAATACCTGAAAGCACAACTGAGGAAAAATGATCGGCTTCTGCCAGTTCTTCTTGATCTATCCTTTAATACAACTCCGCACACGAGAAAGACTGCTGAGAGCTGACTAGCGCTGAGGTGTTTCGCTTCCACATGTGACTTGATAACACCTTTTCATAAATGAAATTTAAAAATACACTTTATATTATATCACTATAAAATGATTGCCATATCTACACAATTTATAAACAAAATTAAATTAATTAGTTTTTAAAGACATTCATTCACATAATTACTTGGAGATATATTACTAATTTTACACTCAAGAGTTTAAAGTTGTTAAAAATAATTAATATAGACTATTAATATTTTAATTAATAATAAACAACTATTTATTATCAATATATAACTAAAATATACTTCCAGCAATGTGAATTAGGTTTTTATTACCCCCCTCTTAAATGATTCAAATTTTACATTAGGCGAGGAGACAATTTTCAAACGTTTCCTTCCTTTATTTATTTTTTAAACTGCACCAGGCAAACAAGAAATGTGGGATGAAATACTCAGATTACTTTTTCTTATTGTGATAATTCCAATATTAATAGCAAATGAGAAGCCGTCCTAATGCAAATTACATTAGTCTAAAGCCTGATGAAAATGAGTTTGTGCTGATATGTAAGCCATTTTGTATCCATTTATCAGTCAAAATCTTAAAAACCTTGCAGAACTCGTTCCGTTAGCTATAAAATTAATATAGTTAGAACTCTGTAAATCTGCCCACTAATTGTGGAACAAAGTTGGTGAATATTTTATTTTACTGCAACTAGCAAAACTTGGTGAATTCTAAACAGTTGCAAATCATGAATTTTCAACTCTGTAAATCCGCCCACTGAGACTGAAGATTTGAATCCAGCTGCGCGCCTTTAGATTTTTCTCATCCTCAGAGCCTCCTACAGGTCACTGTCCGATGAGTAGACGATGTTTCTGTAACGAGAGTGTTTTCTGGTGTTTGCCAGAGTATTGGCAAGAAATTGTTTTTGTTGTTATTGTAAGCAAAATATCACCTAAACGCGAAAACTAATTTTCATCAATGAGATACCATTCGAATCGAGATTTCATGTGGCATCTGGGATCTCGACGTTGTACATGCCGTAAAAAGGAATTAGCCCCCAGGTGGGTCTCTCATATGTATGAGAGGGGTAGCAAATTTAACCTTAGGCATCTTACTCTTTAAGGCTTAAAATATCTAGTTCTCTCGGCATCTTCAGCGTATTTACATTACAATGCGAATGCTTGGTAATGCCACAGGGAGCTCCAAATTGGAATTGGCAGAATTTACCTGCCTATAGGGAACGTGAGCTACCCAGCTAATGTAAGTCCATGAGTGGTTAGGATTTCAAAATTATCTGATGATTATGAAGCAAGTTTAGATAAATGGGGAAAAAATTATAAATAAATTTAAATAAAACACATTCTTATTCAAACAGGCTATAATTAGGGCTGAAGTATGAATGAAATATTTTGTGGTTGCTGATTTGAGTATCTTTTGCAGATTATTGCAAGTGTATCTTTTACACTTAACTTTGTGAACTGTAAGTTTTTTTTAATGAGACATAAGGCTGAAATTGAAACAAGTTTAAAAAATTGGTCACATCAATACGTTTTCTGCCTAAAGCTAGCGAGTTATATATGTATGGCCAACTAGCGCAAACACAATTGTAAAATGAATCGTAAGTGCTCGATAGAATTCGTTGATTAACGTTGTGAAGATCCCCTCCCATTCTCGAACATAGCTGAAAGTTAAACGGCTCGCTCAAGAAAATAGTGCGCGTCCAGTGTAAAACACTGGTCTACGGTTCGCCCACTGGTGTTCGCGAGTCAGCAATAACTGACCTTGTCATATCTGCTGCAGTTGCCTTATCGTTTTATAATACGTGTCCCTATGAAGATATTTAAATTGAATTTTTATTTGTGATCATGCATTAGTTATTTTTTTATTTTACAAGTTTGAGACCTGACCTGACATTGTGATCTAAGAAGTATTAGCATAAAATTTATTTTGATTTTTCTATAATTTTTTTAAAATATTTTCAAACTTATCGGCGCACTTGAAGATCATCATGAATAATTTATGCAAGGTAACTGATCTCTGTTCTTATCAAATCTGTTTACAAGCCCAAATTTATTTTTATCTATATTTTGTACTTTTCTTACCGCTGGAACGAGGATATTTTCTTGCAGATTTTTAGAACTCATGTTTTTGGGTTCTTTTGACAGAAAACAGATTTGTTTAAGAATTGGTCCATGAAGGTGTCTGTCGATAGGATCCTTAACTCTAAAACGGAAAAACAGTCCAAATCAGATATTTGGTTCAGCTGCCACTTGAGCCACTAGTTCAAAATCAATCTACCAGAATTGCCACGTTACTCAATCAGTTTTTCTGGTTTTTTTAAGATTTACACGAAAATTGGTTCAACAGTTTTCTTTAAACTTCGTTTATTTATTTACTTGATACATCTAGGCCTATCACTATTATTTGCAAAATTCGTCTGCGAAAAAAGGCATTTTATGGTTTCTACTGCTTTTTAAATAATAATAAGAATCAATTTACTTTACATATTTACAAATTTGATTAAAATCGTTCTATTACTTATATTCAAAATATTTGTCCACGAATTGTATTTAAAGCGAGATTCTTATGCAGGGTAAATGCCGTTTTAGTATATATTAAAGTGCAATGATTTTGTATCAAATGTGTTGCCAAAATATCAGTTAACGAAAAAGCTGCTATTCAGAAGAATAGCTTTTCAAGTTTTCTGTATTTTAGATAGTCCAAAAAGGTTTGTTAGGAGGTTGGTCATATCAAATGTGGTCTTATCATTTTTGATTGAATCTTTTTATTTTTTAGAGGACATTGTTTTAAGTGGGGTTGTGAGGGGAGCTGTGACATTATTTTCTTAACAGTAGCCTCCTAAAACCAGCTAAAATCTCGTCTTCTTTCTAATTTTCCACAATCTTGGGCTCTCAAAAATAAGCTAAAGCGTGTGATGAACATATCTTTAGAATCCGCAGATGTGCTCACCTCACCCAGTCATAAATATCTTTAAGTTGGTTGTACAGCAGTCTACAACTTATCCTTTTTTTTTTTTTAACTTATCAGCGCTCTTGGAGACCATGCATTGTCCTTTAAAACTTAGTACCAGGTGTTGGTCTAGTGGTCAAGAGAGTTGCTTTGTAAGAGGGAGATCCTCAGTTCGAATCCTGCGCATGACTACTTTTTATTTGATAGAAAAAAATTGTTTATTATAAAGTATGAGCTTCCGCCCCCGTCCACGACACCTAATTGGTTATTGGATGTTAAGCCCCGTCTGAAAAAAATAGGCGATTACTATTACTAATTGTCATTATTCTTCTCCAATGGTGTTCATGTCTTTGTCTGGCCCAAACCAATAAGTTAGATCTAAACATTCAAATAAAATACAATGTTAGCAGATAAGTTATTAATTGTGGCCTAAAAGAGGAATTCAGGAGTTCTCAAACCTTAATGTTACTGTAATAGTTGCCTGGACTGGTTAATATAATTGTTTATAAAGTAAACGCACACTGAATATATAAATGTGCTTGTGGAAGTGTAACATAGAGTATTTACTAGCCAGATATCATGTGAATGTAGCCGTAAGTTAATATTGTTTTCTGTAAAATAGTTATATAACGCAAGTCCTTCATCATTCAATAGGAAATCAAGGAAATCGTAGAATTTAATTCAAGGCAATTATAGAATCTTGGAGTTTGGAATTACTTTATAAAAAACATTTTCTATATTTCAAATTATTTAATGTAAAGTTTGATAACAAAGAAGACATTCAACACAGAGGGGGGTCTTTTTTTGCTTACATCAGTCGTATGTATAGCCAGCTCTGTATACAAAATTTTGGTTAGATCCTTCTAAGTACCCAAATTCTTCTTAAGTAAAAATTTAGTTGGGTATTCAGATTAAACAATTAATTTAAATTGAATATAAACAGACTAAATTAAAAGTAAAAAATTCTTATTGATGTAAAATTATAAAACTTTTCTCTGGGTAGAAATGGATCCTTAAAAATTTTAATTTTTATGCCCCGAAACGGTCCTGATGTAAAAAAGTTTCATGCTAACATTATAGCCCTTCATAAGGTAGCTGTTACACTATTTACAAGGACTTTAGTTAAAAAAAAATGCAGAAAACAAAAAATTAATTCTATTCAGGAAATTTGGGTCACAGATATTGCGATTTACTTCAAATTAAATTCATCTTCATTAATATTATTTATCAGGAAAATGAGGTTCCAAGAGTACAGAAAGTGGCCTGTCTGAAGGTTTCCGGGTATTACACATTCCATACCCTACTTTATACCTGCAGCCACCCAACTTACCCTACCATCAGCTGTATTTAGAGGGAAATGCAACATTTTTCTTATTATTCTGTTAATGTCCGTCTCAGACCTCAGACATTACTCAGTGTTCTGTTTTTTGGTTACTTAGAAATATTAGCTCAAAAGTTTGCTATAAAAAAGAAAATCTGTTTTATCTTCTCTTTTAATATCTCGATTAATTTGTCCTTTAAGCCTCTGTAAGTTTTTCTGCTTGTTCTGTGTGGCTCAGTTATTTTTTTATTCAGAGCTCCTGAAAATGTGTATTTCTAATGCTCTTAAGTTAAGAAAATTTGGCACACAATTGTGCAATCAATCCTTTTCTTTTAGAAAGGATGAGGTTGCTGTACTTATATTTATTTATTTAATTCTGTTTTATTCATTCTGAATTAACAATGGCCTTGGCTGGCGTATTTAAAAGTTCTCTGCTAACCTAGTAAGTGTATGTCAAATCCTGAAATACGAGTTTAACAAGTATTTATCAACGTGTTGCTCCAATGAGAGTGGATATATAGTACTTCTAATAAATACTCTTTTGTAATTTTGTCTACAGGCTTTTTAAACCAACCCCTCCTTAGAGGAAGTATTACACTTTCACAGATTTTTCGATTTTAATGTTAGAAATAAATAGAAAATTCAATAAATAAAATGAAAGCAATCTTTGCTAAAAAAAGGAACCCCTTTTTTGAATATATACACATAAAATGGCGTGAAACACGACCTAATTTTAAGTTTGGTGTGGTAGAAAGTGCACCTTCAAGGGTATTTTTCAGATTTCACTTCTTTTTTTTTCTTTGAAACCCCAATCCAGTTTGCACTTTGTCCTCTGAAAATTTGTGCTTACAACTGTGAGAAGTTTAGTAAGAGAAAGTATTGTTAAGAGTTACACACTGTTTTCTCTATTTCTCTTCTTTTTTTTAAAATTATTTGCATATATAAAATATTTCTTTTGGGAACTGATAAATATGTGATAATAGTATTAAAGTAGGCGTGTCTGCTTTATCTCAGTTTCAAATTATCTCCTTAACAACACGCCATAATTCGCCATAACTCCTGTATTTTGTGCCAATTATTTAAAACCTATTCTCATGGAAGAACTAGCGTAAGCAAAATTGGTGATGTAACGTTGTTCTCTTACTCAAATTTACGCAGATGAACTATTGCGATCACAACCAAGAATTTTCGCCACTCTTTCTTGATAATAATTGAGCACTTCTCCAGGGAAGATGCCTGCACCACATGTTGTTGGGTCACAGGCTCTCTAGAGCATCATCACACTCACCCTCTCTTGAATTTCCAGAGGCCTACATTCTTAGAACAAATGTATAAGTACAAATTTCCTCTTTCCCAGGAGCTTCTTACTGTTCACTGGTCCGCCGATGGACTGTGTTGTTTGTAAAGAGAGAAAATTGAATGGAAGCAGGTAATGCATTGAAAAAAGCTCCGGACGCCAACAACCTCATCGGTCTAAACGACGAGCAACTTCTAGAAGGAGAAATTTCTTTTTCATGTACCAATTCTTCTCTTGAAACGCTGAGTTCTCGCAATTGGATCATGTATTGCTATTCCAGTTCATCAGTGCTTAACTATATGTTAAGATGACAGATTATTTTATTGTTATTTAGTTTTGAAATTGAAGTTTTCTTTTAATGAAAATAAACTATGACAGTTTCAAGCCAAACTTTACTTCTCCTAGTTGAAGTTTTTTTTTTGCACTTTGTAATTATTGTAAGTAATATTTAAATGAATCTTAACTTATAATCTTAAATTTAAGAAAATTGGTGCGTTAGAAAACATAGTAATTAAAGAAGAGAAATGCGTTCACACAATTTTTCTTCTGCCACCAATAATGTAATAAGAACTCATGAATGTTAAATGGAAATAATCGCGGTTATTAATAGCTTCAGCGACGCATAAACAATAGTTTTAAGTCATATATATTAATTAACTCGTGGGAATAAATAATATCAACACACTAATGAGGTGGACACTGAATAAGGTAAATGATAACTACCAACCAGGTCTTATCTTCTGAGGTTGCTATCTTACAGTGTGACACATTTCTGCACCATATAACTTATATTCCTTCGGAATACATTTCTACATAAAGGCTCATTTTGAGATATATTGTAATTTATTTAGAGAAAATCTCCCCTAAATAGGGAATAAATGTTCTGGTGGCAGATAATAGATATTCACACTTAGTTTTTACACATTTTCATTAGGATTCTTTTAAGAGGAAGATAAATTTTCTGCCGCGTGTTTGCCGCGCTTGGTGGATTGAAAAGAGGGTCTTGCATGTTGAGGGAGAACCTGACATACGGGCGGCATCTTCAGCCTTAGCTTTTCCAAAAATTCTTGAACAAGATCAGCCCATTAATCACCTTATATCTCCTTTAAAAATTGAGATAGAAAGCTAGAATTGTAAAGATAAATGAGTACTATAAATGTACATATTTTCGTAAAGTTTACAATGTAACTTTTTGTTTTGTAAATTTCATTTTCGAAAAAAACCTATTCGCAGGTTTATGTTGATCCAAATGGGCTCACATAGTTGATTCTGATGTTTCAAAAATGTGTTTCTGTTATTTATTACACTGTAAGTCAATCATTTCCATTTGGAGATAAACAAATTTGGTAAAATTAGGGCGAATCTCGCGAAATAAATAAAGTTGGGCCTACAGGCCACGGGTTGGGCACCCCTGCACTAGTCGAAATCAGTGGTCTTCGTGTTTCAATTAAGTGAAAATAAATACTACGGCCAAAGTGCATTCTAAGTTCACTGTCAAGCCTTAATATGCACCGCCCCTATTTTTGTTCAATGTAGTAATTGTACGTAGGATAAGAATCCTTGTAAATTAAAATATTGTGGAAAAGATGACAAAATTGTTACAAATCAGACTTTTTGAAAATTTTTGTACTCAAGTTAGTTAGTGTCTGTTTTTAAAAGACTACGGAAGAGTGCGGTTCTCAGGCCGAATTATTGATGAGTATTAATGGTAGACTGTTATTAGCTCATTAGAATTTGAAATGCATTTCAGTTGATTTGAATTTCATTTTTTTATTGAATTTTTTCCCCCTAATGATAAGCGTTTTATAAGCGCGATCAGTTTTTTATGTAAAGGAATAAACATGAATAATAATACACTTGAAAACTGTTAAATGAAGCAGAAGTTATAAATAAATAGGTTTAATGATTCTGACCAGTGGCATTTTTTGGACTGTCATCCCATATAATGTTCGCCTTTATCCTCTCGGTTTCAGCAATTTCGTAGCAAAACTCTGGCAGGCCAGATCTTATTTAGCCCAATATTAGATGAAAAAAAGGTCATGATTAAAATATTTGTGAATTACTTTTTAGACATTAATTAAAATCTGGTTTTGTTCACTTTTGTGGCAAGGTCTTCTTTTAACCCACTATTATCTGTACCATCATATCTATTAAAATGCCTATCGTAGAAATTGAAGGTTTTATCGATCAACTTAATGGCAATTATTGACAACCTAAAAGCTACTTTTTTATTCCTTTTGTAATAAATCACCTTGAAACTTGGTCTTATCGCACTATATGTTCCTAATACAAAACAGAATGCCGCTATCGATGCATTTCTTATCATTAAATACGCAGTCTATATTGTATATAGATTATGCAAATAATCTGTTATCTATTTCATTTTTGAAAAGAAATTCCTTTTTATGTGTTATATTTTTATATGTGGTACGAGATAATTGATAAAAGAATCTGATAGCTTTCTTCTTATTTTACAGATTTCTAAGTTATAGAAAAGAAAACTTTATTTATTTTAATAAATTAATAAAATCTCGCGGAGGTCACATGACTAACCCTAACTACAACCTGTATTTCTATTTTAGCTGGTAAAAGGAAATCTGCATTTGAAGGTAACCTGAACCTGGTTCCATTCTGTTTGCAGAAAGGGCTTTTTACGTCGATTTCATGTATTTATTTTTTTTTACTTCGCTATATTAACGAACTTCTCTGAACTCAATACTGAATGAATACATTATTATGAAACTTTTTGCGTTATATTTGGGAGAATCCCATTAGAAGTAACTCTTGTGCTTCTTCGCATCATTTTGTTTTTGTTTGTTTGCTTTTTTAATGTGTTATAAGCAAGAAAGTTATTTATTTCTGTAATTTGCTATTTTTCAGGTTGTTAGATCTGGGATACAATACAACAATCTGTTGAAGGGTCTGAGTGCCGGAGTTCGAAAACAGAACAAACGACTATACTGTGCGGAGGCGGCTCTAGCTCCGCCGCCAGTCACCACTCTCACGGACGATGAGCTAATGATGAAAGATATGGGTATGTTTAATTACGAGCTTTGTGATATCTATCTGGGGTTTTTATTTCTAAACTCGTTGTGGCCTGGAGAGGTTAAAGATACATTTCACTAGCCAGAAGTCAATCCATTTCCTAGCTTTTAGGATTTTGTTTAAATTGGTGTTTTATTTGCGAATATGTTAGATGTGTAACTTTTATTTGAAAAATTGTTCCCCAAAATTCGATGAAGGTTCCATCTGAGTGAGGCAGTGGGTAGATTCCTTCTTAAGTGATTAGAATTAAATATAACTCAAAGTTCGGAGTTTGAAGACAAGTTAGGGAATGAGAACAGTAGTATGAGAGTCGTGTGATTATTCTTTTGTTATTGTGGGTGGAGTATTTTTCCATTTTGATATTTTTTTGGACTAAGCGACATGATTATTAGAGTTTATCCTACTTTCAGTGGTTCATGATGATCGAAAATTGTCAGACTTGATTTCTATCTGATTCTTTAACTGGCCGTGCATATTTCAAAGAATTTAGACTTTTGTTCTTCAATAGATTGTTTGTTTCAGGTCACAAAAATCAAACAATATGCATTCTAACACAATCTGTACCCGCTTGTTCTTCTTCAATCATTCACAGATGTGCAATTCTTTGAAAAACACTTCTTTCCTCACAAGAACAAGAACTGTGGAGCACAAAAGTTTGTCTAAATAATGATAATAATTATTTAAAATACCTGACACTAAGTAGCCTGTTTTTGCGGAAATCGGTAGAGCCGTTTTCCAAAATACAAGATACTACTTTGTGAAGTTACACTTTGTTTTGTTTCAAAGCTAGAATTATAACATTATTCTTAGTGCCTCTTAGATTAATATAATTAGTGAATTTTTTTCTAGTCATAACTGCATGTTGTGCTTAGATTGCACTGTTCCGAAGTGTGGTTAGAAGACACCCAAAAAATAGATTTTAATGGGAGGGGATTACAGAAAATAACAGAAGAAGTCTTTGATAAATGATTACGCTTGTGGCTGGAAGTTAATTTATTGATAGTGAGATCTGTTTGTTGGATGCTAGACCAGCCTCACTTAAGAACCAGTTAACCTCGCTATCCTTGGACAAGTTGAGGCGCCAATGAACTTTCTGGCATTCAGCCAGAGAATTCATTGCAGCAATCACCGTTTTCTGTGCAGAAGCACAGTAACTATCTTTGCAGTACTTAATGCAGTTTTAAGACTGAAATAGAGATGTCAAAGATTTGAAATATTTTGATGGAAGTTACTGAAATGTAATTGAGGAAGCACATAGCAGCACTGTAGCACTGAATGTAGTGAGCTTCTTTCGGCAAAAGCAGTCCTTAATTCTCAGCAAAACAATAATTATGGTATAATTCATGTAAATGCAACAAATAATTTAGATATTATATAATAGAATAACTGTAATATAATTGGCGGATATCACACCTCATTAATTATAACGCTTTAACTCTATATAGAGCAGCTGTAATTTAGATTGAAGGTCGTTCAAGGGAAATGAATATAAAGCATTAAGGCTTTTTGATTTATTTATTTATTTTACTACTTTCCGTTTTATTTGCTAAAAGAGGAATTCTTCAATTTCAGAAATGTGTGTTTCGTAGGCCCTGAATTGGAAGTAAATCCTTTTAGCTAATAATCTGCGTCTTATGTAGAATGTATTAACCAACATAAATCCAAGAATGCGCTAAATTCCGTTCGAATACTCTTCTGTTTATGGCCAAAATCATGTGAGAGGTTTCTGGAATCTGATTTGAGATCAGATTCATGGACAAAAGCAGATTGCTGTCTTAAATTTTTTTTATTAAAACATTTAAGTAAAAACCTTTAGTCTAGACTGAGAATCAAATCTAGTTAAGTTATATATCTTTGCTTTGCGGCTCTCCTCTTATTCTGACCGCTTTAATCAACTAATGTGGCGCCTTAAGCTTGCCTCTAATGTGCCCCTCCGGAAGAATTGACTGTTCGACCATCTGCTTGAAATCAAGTAACAAACATTGCTGGAACTCCAGGTTTGAGAAAACTCAAACTATGTAAGTTTTTAGAATAATTTCTTGATAATGGCTGTCTTGAATTACTTTTAACGTTGCAGGCTAACTCTGGAGATTAATTCTAGAATCTCTTTTTAATTACATTTGAACAAAATAGAATCTTGTTGTTCATAAATCAAAAAAGGATGAACTTTCATTCCCGTTATATTCTAAATCTTAGTTTTAGCTAATAGAATTGATAATAATCAGGTTTACCATCTGTTACGAATCTATCTTCCATCAAATCATCATAATCAATATTTCTGACTTCATTCCAACATTTAGAATATGTTTACAATAATTTCAACCGTGTAAGGGTTTTCTACCATCCACACACCATGTGCCTACCTTCTAGAACGTTCTGGATCCATCAGGATAAAAAAAAAAACACACAGCCTAACATTTTAATGTGGTGTCATTAGATAAATTCGTTAATTAGAAATGCAATAATTGCATAAAAGAAAATGTTTTATGCTAGATTGATAATGTTTGTCACTATGTCCCCTCAAGATATTGAAGTGAAGGGGGAACTGTTTACTTACGTCATCCTATTGTGCAACACTTGTTTCAGACGCTAATTAAAATATTTACTCTTATCGAGGCAAATATAGTAATTAAATTCTCACAAAAACGTTTCAATATTCAGCGCTCATCTTCTTCCAGTAAACTGCAAAAAAACAAAAAATCATTTAGTAAAGACGCATTTCAGATGGAAAATTTAGGCCAAAACCTTTTCACCTTTTTGAGGTGGTTTTTCACACCTTTTACAATTTTTGACGCGAGCAGTCTGCGTAAAAGTGATAGCCGGCCGAATTTCTAAATATAACTGAGAATTTCAAAATGTTTATTTCAAGAGATAAACTGAATTTCGTAAGTAGGTACGATACGTATTTCGAAAACCACTTCTTTTAACTATTTTTCTTCAAATTTGAAATAATCTTGATTGAACGTATGAATGAATGAAACTTGTATTTCCAAGGAAATACAATAGTACTTAAAAATGTTAGCATCATCATGTCTGTTAGAATAGAATCCCTGACAAATAGAAATGTTAAGGACACTGGCCTCCAGTGGAAAGAAGTTGCATAGTAATCAAAACTATGTTCAGCCCAGCTCAACTGTTAATTAATTTTCTGCTATTATTTAATAATTCCAATTTTCTGCTAGTATTTAATAAAAAATAGAAAAGTAACGCCCATTTTTTCAGACGGGCTTTACATCTAACTTAGGTGTTGTGAACAGAGGCGACTAGCAAACGTACTCTACAATGAATTCGTTACTTAATTATTAAATAAAATCCATGGCCTAGAGTCCGGGAATCGAAGCCAGTACCACAATATATGGTAGCATTGCAGATATCGCTTCTAACCGCTCGGCTACCGTGGCGCCTACTAGCATTTAATATTCATCTGTTATTCCCAAAAATTCTCTGTGGCATTTGTTGATATCTACGTCACAATTTTAACATGAGGTGTTAGTAGAAAAAACTAACCGTTTGTCTAACCATAGTTTGAAAGTTATAAGTTCGTTGTTACAAATAGAACACTGTATTATATGTCGGGAGCAAGATACATGAATATAACTTAACTATACCTATTAATAATTTTATTTCGTATTAAAAAGTTTTCAACTGTTGAAACCACGTGGGTTCTACGTGGAATCGAAAGGAAAGATGACCTTGATCTGAATATAACGTAGCTATGGTTTTTCTTACTTGTTTCTGGGGATTATTTTAATTGGTTTGCTTAGATAACGTCAGTGCAAAACCTAGTGGATGAATCTAGCATCTTGGATGAAACTGGTTATTACTACTTCTAATATAATATCAGTAATTTAAAAATGTAACTAGTAAAAGAAGATTGGGTACTTTTACTTTTAGCTACCACTATTCTCTGACATTTAATACCAGAATCTAAGTAATAACACATGCATATTATTTCCACAGCGCCGAACGTTTGGTCTATAGTTTAAATCACTAACGTTCAAAAATACTACTTTCTGATCTCATCTAAATGATTTCCACCTGTATGACATTTATGCCACTTATTTGAAACTTTTTCCGAGTAAATTTTTGTTTTGTCATAGTAATCAGTGTCCTTAAAGTTTGAATTGCAATTTTACAGAATAGTTGTCTAGATATTTTGGGAAATTTATTGAAAATGGCTGAAAAATATTTTTTTTAATGCGAGCTAACTGCGTATATGTGAACTATCACTTTTAGCCCAACCAGTTCTCTAAAAAAATTTACTACTTTTGATCTTTTTTAATTAGTTTGTTTAGTAGTTTGTGGTCTAAGTCACTGCGTTCTCACTCTGTTTTTGAAATTGTCTTATTTGTATTGGGGTTCCTTTTAATTCTAAAATATTCTAAGTTGTGTCTTAAATTTCTAATTACTTAATTAGTGATTATTAGAATTGAGAATTTACTTTGATATTGCGTTTGTCATTAATCGTTGTAGTGCTTACTGACTGAATCTCACTTGACAGACCGACTAAGCAAACAAATTAGGTATTTGTGTCTCGCCGGATAGAGTGGGGTGAGCAGACGTAGCCCAAGGTCAGCGCTAACCACTCTGATGAAAACATGTTCTACTAACATATGCTGTTCGATTTTGTTTTTGTTTTTTCCTTAGCGGTTTTTAGACCTGCAAAGAAAGAAAAAACATTTAAATGTTAAATAAACAGCTTGCATTCCCAGTTTAATAAACTGCGTGCAGATCTTTGTCATACTAAAAATCAGAAACCTATTTTAAGAAAGATGCACTTATTATGCCCTTCAAATTGATGTTCTACCCTATACTACGTGTTAACTTCGCTTATTACCCATATTGTAGACCCATCTGTGATTTATTTTATGACCAGTTTGGTGGTCCGCTTAAGGTTTCGGTTTGCTGAGAACTTTTAGAAAAATCAGTTGCCCTTTACAAATGTGTCAAGGTGATGGTGTTGATGTATATGATGGAGCTGTCCTGGAATTAGTCAATTCCAAACATTTTGTTTTCATTACTACGGTATTTGCGAGACTGTTCGATCTGCTTCAATGTTCGCTTCAGAAGACTGTTTGCAAACAAGCCATTTTAATGGGCATTAAGCATTTTAATAGGTGTCCTCACATGCTAGCAACAAAGTGGATTTTACGCCTTGGAACTACTAAGTATTTACCTGGAGCAGATAGAAGGATGCATGACTATTCATTTGCGTTCGGGTAGCTGAACTTAAACGTAAAAACTGTACATTTTTTGCCATATAAGTAAAAAAAAGCTTCACCGAAAGAAATTTAAATACCATAACTAATTCATAAATTAGTAATATTTATAATATTATCATTATAAAATTAATAAATTTTGTATTGGTACAGTTTCCAGATTTGCAACAGAAAGAGTGTTACCGCTAGTTCGAAAAATGGATGATGATAATAAATTTGATCCAGAAATCGTAAAAGAGCTTTTCGAAAACGGGGTAAGTGCAATAATAATCATAATATAAAAATAATTTATTGCTTTAAGAATTCTTCTGTTAGCAAGGGAGTTGACCTTCCCTTTGCAAATTGAAATAATGCTTTATTACAAACTTGATTGTTTTTTTTTGTGTGCTATAAATATGATATATTACAATCAGGAGCCGTGATAGTCGAATGGTTTTAAAAGCGCGGACCGCAAAGCTAAGATGTGTTGTGGTACTGGGTTCAATTCTCGATCTTGACCCTTTCCATTTTTTAACACAATAGCAAAAGAAATTTATGGTAAAGTATGTTAGCTATCCGCCTTCATTTACGATCGGTAGTCGAACGCAAAGCCAATAGTCAGAACAGCCAGTACTTTACTGCACTATTTAAACTTTGAATATACTTTCTCCGAAATCGGTCAAGGTCAATAAAAAACATAATTTTATAAAACGAAGAAAGAAATACGGACATTAAACGAGATCAACGGACGACGAACATTAGTCATTTTAATTCAAATACTCCTATTTACATTAATTTACATACTCCCATGAGATAAAAGAAACATATGTTAGTATCATTTATAATCAAGAAAAATTTTAAGGTTGGCTGCATTCTTCCTTAAAGTAATACGTACCGTTTAAAATAATTTAATAAACAGCTAAAATAATTAGTGCATTCCTATATTAAGTACTCAAACAATTTAATATTAGGCTGTTGCGTAGTTGGCACATCTCATCTTCGTAAAAGTAGTAAATTCAGTAGTCATTAACAGACTTACTTACTATATTATTGTTTGCTAATCTTAGTTGATTGTTAAACCTTAATTTATTAATATTTATAATTAGAGAGCAACTATTCAACAATAATCTTAAGCACGTATGAAATGTATATTTTGATATATGTTCTTGTTTTCAGTTGATGGGGAGTGGAAGTTTGATTCCGAAATACGGCGGCACTGGAGCTTCCTTCTTTTCGACAATCCTGGGTTGTTGAAGAAATTTCTAAAGTGGACCCTTCGTTGGCCATTCTTGTAGATCTGCAGAACACACTTATCAATAGTCTCATTATCAAACTGGGCACACCAGAACAGAAAGAGAAATATCTTACTAGGCTGGCGACTGATACAGTAATATTTTATACTACTTCTTAACACATACTGTGCCCCTAAGACTGACTATAATTCACTTAGCTGAAAATGTAGAAATGAAAACACATATTTTGTCCAAGAAGGGAAGAGCACGGTTAGACCCTCTCAAATTTTGTTAAATTTGTATTGCTTTTTCCTAGATTGAAAATAAATAATACGTATACGGCCGTTAAGTCTGAGTGGGCCACAAAAAAAGTTTAGGTCATAAAATGACTAAAATAGATTTTTACAACACATCTACTGTTCCATCATATCGGAATCTTTCTTAAATCATTGGTAAAGACAAGATACAAAAGGTTATTGGGATGTAAACAAGTATGAAGGAATACTCGTTTAATGAAGTTTCGCCTTAAATTGGGAACTAAGGCGAATCAGTGGTATAATATCTCGCTCCACACTAACATAAATAATAAAACACTATACTTGCGAGTAGTTCAATTTTATCTATGTGTTAGTTCACGAAATGCAGTAAACTTTTCATATTTCAAATCACTCTCTAAATTTATGAATCAATATCTCGCTCCACATTCATCAGATCATTATGAAATTATAAACAATTACAGACTATATCAGTCTCTGTGCACGAATAAAATATAAACACTGACGTTGCATCAGTTTAGATCATGGCAGCTAAACTTATATATAATTATACGAATTTATGGGCAAAATAATGTGCAATCGACTCAATATTTTTGCATTTTTAAGCCTCTGGTCCAATCTGGCTATCCATCTAGAGAGCTCGCGCTTTCTAGCATCAGCTACAAGTCACTTTAATAACTCAGCAAAAATACTTTTACTATTAAGAAATATACTTACTTTATTTTGTTTGAATTTGATTTATTTGCTTATGTGAAATTATTTAGTACACCACAATAAAACTTCTCGAATTTTGTTTATTGGATCAAAAAAAGCATTTAAGCACAATCACTTTTCTTCCGAAACTTATACATAAATAACGTAGCTGAAAACCCCGACATCATTAAAACAAAATATATAGTTTTGTTAAATTACAATTATTTTTTTCAGGTTGGTAGTTTTTGTTTAAGTGAACCATTATCTGGATCAGATGCGTTTGCACTAAAAACTGTAGCTAAGAAGGACAAAGATGATTTTTTACTTACCGGTTCTAAGATGTGGATTTCGAATTCTGATCTTGCTGGTATATTCCTAGTTATGGCTAACGCGGATCCATCTAAGGTAGTCAGCTTCATTTTCTTCTTTCTTCTTGAAGCTTTGCTTCATTTTTTTTTAATGAACAAATTTCTTGAAGCCTTTTACGTTAAGTAAGATAGTTTGTAACATTCAGAGAATTAAGATGTACTCTCTATTCTTACATCTTCTGCTTTTCCAGGTTTTGTATTTGTGTAGTTTTGTATGTCTCATTTAGGAGGGGGAGAAAAGTACAGCGATGTTTTCCACATTTTAATTTACTCTTCTCTTTCAGGGCTACAGAGGAATAACCTGCTTCATAGTAGAAAGAGATATGCCAGGTTTTACTGTAGGTAAAGTTGAAAACAAATTGGGTATTAAAGCATCAGGCACTTGTATGCTTCACCTAGATAATGTTAGAGTAAGTACAATCCAGATTATTATTACAGATATGGATTACCAAATACACTCTTTATTACAATTTTTACTCCCTGCCAAGTAATTCAGTTGCACTTATATAAATTCAGGTGCCAAAATGCAATATACTTGGAGAATATGGCCAAGGATACAAATATGCTGCGGCGTTTCTTAATGAAGGACGTATCGGAATTGGAGCACAAATGCTTGGTTTAATGCAAGGATGTTTCGATGCTACTGTACCTTATACGTTAGAACGTAAACAGTTTGGACATCCAATTTTTGATTTCCAGGTATGTTAGCTAAAAAAAAAAGAAACAACTTTTAGTTTTAAGTTTGTCTCAGCAGATATTGAAGAGGAATGGCAATGAAGCCAAACTCTTTACGGCCTAAAAGATTTACTACTGTTTCCTTAGTTTCAATGTCAATAGAATGTACCTGTCTAAAAACTGTGCATTTGCATATGTAAGTTATATATTGTAAGTGATGATCTTGGTGTCCCGCAGCTATCCAAACCTCACACCTATCAATTCTCATAGAGCAGCAGGGAAAGTTGATGAGTGCAATTACTTAGTCTTACATCGACTACAGACAATCTACAGCCTACCATCACACACCCACAGAGTAGGGAGAATCAAAGTTGGACTGTGATTACGCTAACGAAAC
>KQ034108.1:342762-365114 GCA_000181055.3 Rhodnius prolixus
TTTCTGCTATTTGGGTTTTTGAAATATTCTTTTCTCACGCAGACCATATCCTAAAAAAATGTTTACCCCTTTATTCAAAGGTGTATTTTGGAGGTAATTCAATTTGGAAAATTGAACACTACCGCAGTACTTACAGGAACTTGTATACACCAGCATAGTGATAGTTTAACCAAGCTATTCAATACGTATAAGCAATTTTTATCATGCTGTTTTGTAGTCAGAGTTGGTGCTTCCTTGGGGCTACCCATTGGAGGAGCACCAAGTGGAGACGGAGGATGGCTACATCTTGACGGTCTACCGAATACCGTACGGCGCAAACGGAAGCGAAAGCTTGCAGACGAGACCAGTCTTGATCCTGCAGCACGGCTTGCTATGCAGCTCAGCCTGCTGGGTACTCTCAGTACCGGCCAAAGGACTTGGTAAGTCAACATCACACCACTTCCCGCTGCTCTATTGAAATATATTAGTGTCCTAACAAGCAGTTATAGGAGCCACATCCGGGTGAAGGAAGTGCCACTATGTTCCATCTGTAATATGGAAAAAATGGACGCGGAATATTTTGACTTCTTTGCGGCTCACGGGGTGGAACCACACGATATAATGGTTACGCAGTACGTGTTTTTTGAAAATGGAACGTTTCCTGTTTCTTTTTACATTAAAACATATAAATTTATCCTCCACTTTTGTATGAGATACACGCGAAGTTGAAGATCAGTTGACAGGGAATACAACGTTACTGAATGTCTGATCAATTTTTTGGGAATATTATTAAAACTGAAGCAGGTCTCCTATAACTTTAAACTATATATATCGACTATTACACACATAGTAATCAGATTTACGTGTAACGTCCTTTACGAACATTGATTTAAGATAAGCACAAGCACAATGTGTTTATTTGGTAATAATTAACGAGTTGCTAAAACGTTAAGAACATTGATTTAAAGGTATACAATACCGTCAATAATTTTTAAAAGTGTCGCTTTGTTACAGTGACTGCCCAATATTGTATGTAAGGTTTAGTAAAAATTCCAATTTGGAAATGGATTTAGAAAATATTGCGGTCTTACGATCAGAAATGCGGAAATACAAAAAAACAGGTTTTTTTAGCGCATGGCTTATAAATTCCGTTCTGACGCTGTTTGATCTCTTATCTGAAGATATTCAGGGTTTGCTGAAATCCCCAACCGGCAGTGCGACTTAACTAAAGCGAGTTTTCACTTTTCCAATTTTCTTGACAATAGATTTCTTTTAATATCCTCTGCAGTTATCTTTTTAAAACGTCTGGCACTTGTGTTTGAAACTTACAAATAAAAAAATTGGATTTAGAGGTAGATGGGTACTGATGATTCTATAGTTATCTGTGTCTTCTCCAGCAGACGGAAGTAAAATTCTTTATGTATTAGTCATAGTTTATTATCTATGACACAAACTCGAGCTCTTTTATTGTTAATCTTCTTGCAAGGAAGAGGAATCACTTTTGACCTTAAATGAAAGTGACTAATTTGACCCCTGATATGTACATGACTAATTTCTTGATTATTAGGTTAATATTATTAATATATTTTATTAATATATTGTTAATAATATATATTCGCATATTTGCTGCGTAAAAACATGTTATTAAATAATGGATTGGTATTAGTCACTATTAACGCTTTGTCAAACAGGATTAGGATGAGATTATTAAATTTGATTTGTTCTTTCTTGTTTAATCTCGTTTAATCTCTGGATCAGCGTTGGATTTGAAAACTAATATTGTTATTTGTTAGAATAAAATCTGGTGTACCGTAAACTAAACCATAAATTTTCTTCAGATCTTTTACTTAAAGAGGGCTCAAATTATTTTATTCTGATAAATGACTAACCTACTAGATAGATTCTGACTTTCTTTCCCAATACATACATCTTTTAGCTAGTCACAAGAACAAACAAATAAGTATACATTTGAAACATTCTCCCTAGAAATTTTGTTTGTGTGTTAGGACTTTTCAGGAAATTAAATCTTTTGTAAGCCTCTAATGTTGCTTCTCCCACCTACTCATCACTAAGATATTTTATAAATGATTTTCAGGATTTGTTCTTGCTGATGCGGGATATGATGTATGGATTGGAAACTCTAGAGGCACAACTTACAGTCGAAAGCATAAAACTCTAAATCCAGAAGATCCCTTAGATAAAGAACAATATTGGAATTTCAGGTAACATCAGTTTGGAATAAACTAAATAATTATAAGTATCCTCTTAGTTGGCTAAAAGGCTAAGCCTACAAAAACTATTTGTTGTCATTATCTCAAAACATCCTTTTTCTGTCCAAACTAGCAGATAATTTTTGTTCGGGAATTTTTTTGCCTCAATTCCTAAGAATTTCTTAATTAATCTAAATCTTTCATTTTCAATTTCCTTTAAACAGTTCTCTCAGTATAGATTCAAATTTTCTACTATGATGTCATCAACATAGACTAGTACAAACAATTTTTCATCTTTATCATCCATCGTATACAAACAATTGTCTCTTTTGCACGTCATAAAACTTAAACTAATAATAAAATAATTAAATTAAATACCAACATTTTGGCTAATTTTTCAGATAATACAGAATTTTATTCAGCTTGCATACATATTTACCCCCTCCATTTTCCAACAAGCAGCTCAGGCACTTCTATAAAAATCTCTTATTGCAACTCACCATTCAGAAATGAATTTTCTACATCAATTTTATGTATCAACTTATTCTGATGATTTGCTTCAGCAAAAAGAATCCTAATTGTAATAAATTTCGCAGCAGGAGTGGTTATTACATTCATTCTGTCCGCCCTCTCTATCAGATCTCCCGTTTGAGAAAATTGAGAACTCTATATCAATTGTTTCCATAATTCAGTAAAGTATATTTTTCAGATTTCACCTCAAACTTAAGCCTAAAGGTTTTTGGAACATAAACATGACGTAAATACCCAAATATTATTAATTTTTTCAGTTTACGACCGTACCAGATCTCGGCGGAAATCTTTCCTTGCACTGCTACCGTAGGGCTTCTATTAAGAATATAGACCAAAGTGTATATTGCTTCTGACCAATACTCTTTCGGAACCTTCTTAATTTGAAATGCCAAAGAGTACGCAGCAAATCATTTGGTTTTCGCTTGGCTCCGCACCAACGGCATTCAGCTTCGTAATCATAAAAATTTAGAAAATGACTCTCCAAAATCTATTCTTCTTTTAATTGGTTTTAGTAAAAGTCTTTTGTTTGAAGCCAATGTGTAAATTAGAACCCTGAAAGATTGAAAATTACGGCAAAAATGGAATGGGTATAATTTGTCAAATATAACTATTATTCCAGGAAGATGACAAGAAATGTCAGTGATACACTCTATAAATATTTGTATTTTGCTCTCATAGTTTCCACGAGTTGGGCTATTACGACTTGCCAGCTACGATCGACTACGCGCTGAATTTCACAGGCCAGAGCAAGGTTTACTATGTGGGACACTCGCAAGGAACGTCTTTGTTTTTTGCAATGGCATCCACTCGACCAGAATACAACGATAAAGTTGTTGTCTCATCACAGTTAGCTCCAGTCGCTTTTCTTGACCACACCCGGGGCGCTGTACGTGTGCTTGTTTCGTTTTCCAAAGTATTGTCGGTAAGTAGTGAACAAATTGTTAATATTGTGTGATATGCAACTACAACAGCCACATTTCGTTGCATTGTTAATTTATTAAGCTATTGTGGGTGGTTAGAAGAGGCAATGATTTCATAAATATTTTTGGAGTGGAGAAAAAATTAATAATCTTAAGGCTTTACTTCTCTAAGTGATCTTCACATTCCTGCGGCATTTTTCCACTTATCCACGGTAAAAAAAATAACAATTATTAGGGCACTCAGCCAACTTTGAAATCATAAGTTTTGCTCTATCATTCAGGAATTTAGCCAGTTGATTTAGGACTGAAATAAATAATTAAGACAATAGTAGTAGTATACTACTGTAGGTACAGTATAAACTGTAAAAGTATACTCTCAATGTAGTACTCTCAGTATAAGGGAATAAATAAGAGTTATGGCTACTGATTAGCGAGCCTATTTTTGCTAGGTAGTAGACGGTGCGTTTTTGTAATCTATCCAAATAAATAAAATCTAATAAAAAAAAGAGCAGAGTTTTATTTTACGTTATTGAGTTTATTTCTGTCTTACAGTTAGATTAAGGTGGGTACGGGCAAAAACACGATTCAGAAATAAAACGCCGAGCTTATAAGAGGTTGATCAAGGGGGTTCAATTATTTTAATTGGGCCAAACCTCCCTCCCATAATAATGTTAAAGTAGGAACCAATCGAAAACGTAGTTTGAGGTCAATTGCTAAAAACGCTTTTTAATTGTAACCCTTCTTTATTGTTCCTCTGTTATTGTGTTAGAAAATGTGAAAAGGAAGAACAGTATACTACACAGATATAATTGGGAATTGGTGGGGGCTTTATAATAACAGTATGTTCAATTAAAAAATCAATGTAAAATTCATCAAAGAATACCCCTCTGTAAACACTTCAAAGAATTGATAACTAGCTGACCTGCAAATAATAAATTTATCCCTAACCTGTGGAAATCAACTAGTCAGGTGTGTTATATATATTTTTGAGCAAAAGAGCAATTACAGATCGATGGTTAGATAGTACCTAGTGGATTAGGAAGGCATAATTATTCTTGTCCTATTGTTTAGGGATTCCGCTTCAGAAATCTTATCTCGAAAACTACTCGATAGATTTTGTTTATATTTCACCTGTATGTGAGGACTAATATTGCCTATAATTGTATAAATGTTAGTAAAAATCTATCGACCAGAAAACGAGATATTTTGAGTTAAAGTTCGTTTCTGTTCTATTAAGTGAAAACTTTTACTCCAAATATCTCTAAAACTACTCGACAGATTTTGTTTATATTTCACCAGTATATGGGGACTACTATTGTCTATAATTGTATAAATTTTAGTAAAAATCTATCAATCAGAAAACGAGATATTTAGAGTTAAAGTTGGTTTCTGTTCTATAAAGTGAAAACTTTAACTTCAAATATCTCCTAAATTACTAGATTGATTTTGTTTATATTTCACCTGTATGTGTGGACTACTATTGTTTATAATTGTATAGATTTTAGTATAAATCTATCGAGCAGAAAACGAGATATTTAGAGTTAAAGTTTGTTTCTGTCCAATAAAGTGAAAACTTTAACTTCAAATATCTCCTAAATTACTCGATTGATTTTATTTATATTTCACCTGTATGTGGGGACTACTATTGTTTATAATTGTATAAATTTTAGTAAAAATCTATCAAGCGGAAAACCAGATATTTGGAGTTAAAGTTGGTTTCTGTTCTATAAAGTGAAACATTTTAACTTTAAATATCTCCAAAACTACTCGATAGATTTTGTTTATATTTTACCTGTAAGTGCGGACTACTATTGTCTATACTTGTATAAAGTTTAATATAAATCTATTGAGCAGAAAACGAGATATTTAAAGTTAAATTTTGTTTCTGTTTTATAAAGTCAAAATTTTAACTTCAAATATCTCGAAAACTACTCGATAGATTTTGTTTATATTTCACCTGTACATGGAGACTACTATTGCCTATAATTGTATAAAGTTTAGTAAAAATCTATCGAGTAGAAAACGAGATATTTAGAGTTAAAATTTGTTTCTGTTCAATAAAGTGAAAACTATAACTTCAAATATCTTGAAAACTACTCGATAGATTTTGTTTATATTTCACCTGTATGTGGGCACTACTATTGTTTATAATTGTGTAAATTTTTGTAAATATCTATCGAGCAGAAAACGAGATATTTAGAGTTAAAGTTTGTTTCTGTTCTATAAAGTGAAAACTTTAACTTCAAATATCTCGAAAACTACTCGATAGATTCTGTTTATATTTCATCTGTATGTGGGGACTACTTTTGTTTATAATTGTATAAATTTTAGTAAAAATCTATCAAGCGGAAAACCAGATATTTAGAGTTAATGTTTGTTTCTGTTCTATAAAGTGAAAACTATAACTTCAAATATCTCTAAAACTACTCGACAGATTTTGTTTATATTTCACCTGTATGTGGGGACTACTATTGTCTATAATTGTATAAATTTTAGTATAAATCTATCAAGCAGAAAACGAGATATTTAGAGTTAAAGTTTGTTTCTGTCCAATAAAGTGAAAACTTTAACTCCAAATATCTCTAAAACTACTCGACAGATTTTGTTTATATTTCACCAGTATATGGGGACTACTATTGTCTATAATTGTATAAATTTTAGTATAAATCTATCGATCCGAAAACGAGATATTTTATGTTAAAGTTGGTTTCTGTTCTATAAAGTGAAAAATTTTAACTTCAAATATCTCAAAAACTACTCGATAGATTTTGTTTATATTTTACCTGTATGTGGGGACTACTATTGTCTATAATTGTATAAAGTTTAATATAAATCTATTGAGCAGAAAACGAGATAGTTAAAGTTTGTTACTGTTCTATAAAGTCAACATTTTAACTTCAAATATCTCGAAAACTACTCGATAGATTTTGTTTATATTTCATCTGTATGTAGCGACTATTATTGTTTATAATTGTATAAATTTTAGTTAAAATCTATCAAGCGGAAAACCTGATATTTAGAGTTAATGTTTGTTTCTGTTCTATGAAGTGAAAACTATAACTTCAAATATCTCTAAAACTTTTAGATAGCATTTGTTTATATTTCACCTGTATATGGAGACTACTATTGTCTATAATTGCTTAAATTTTAGTAAAATCTATCGAGCAGAAAACGAGATATTTAGACTTAAATTTTGTTTCCGTTCTATAAAGTGAAAACTTTAAGAGCATGATGGTACTTTAGAGTTACGTAGGGAAGCATTATCCGCTTCTTCGTGCTAAATTTCAGCAAAATCGGACTAAGCGTTGTAGATTGATTAGTAATAATAGTTTTAGAGTGGGCGTAACCTGTGTGGGCAAACTCCTCTACTAACGATAACAGCGTCAAGACCTATAAAAATGCAAATCTACACACACTTTTTGAACTAAATAACACTTCATTGACGAAAATAGGTTCACGAAACGATAATTTTAAATGATTGCAAAATTTCCCTTTAATAACTGTAAGAGGAGAACGTCGCTTTAATGTTACGTTGGGGAGCCCTAACCCTTTCACACTGCCAAATTTTATCAAAATCGGACTATGATTTACAGAGTTATTAGTAACTATTATTTTAGAGGGGTCCTCACATACATGAGGCTAACTCCTCCCATTCGATGTATATAGGGGTCAAAGGCACATCTACATAAAATTCCGAATCGAATGACACCTCATTGATGAAAATCGGTCCACGCGTTTAGGCGCTACGTTGTTTACAATAATTGTAACAAGAACAAGAACGTTTCTGAAAATGCCGTTTTTGCTCGCTGCAAAAAATATAACGTTATAAAAGCGGATTTGCCTTAAATTTTAAAGAAAATTTGGGAATTTTATCTTTTATAGAAAAAGCGAAAAAAATTGTCAAAGTTCGGTGTTTTTCAACATTACGCATTTTTGTGCAGTTTTTAACGATCAACCTTTGTACAACTGTCCTACCGGACAGTTTTAATTATTGAAATTTTATTGTCAGTGTAGTTGCCAACAAATCATTCAAAATTCCTGAACATTCTTTAAAGGCTTTCCAAGATCAATTTTTACAGCCTCAGCCTCTTTTCTCTCTATTTCCTCATTTATTTATTTTTTGATATTTTATAGTACGTAAACATAAATGATTAAAATTTATTTACAGTGGCTTACCGAACATTTGGGAATATATGAAGTACTATCAAACAATTTCTTCTTGGATCTGTTAGACTCTTCGCTCTGTAAACAGACAGCTATTACCCAACCTATCTGTGATAATATACTCTTTCTAATAGCTGGTTATGATTCTCAACAACTCAACACTGTAAGTTCTTACAAATTTACGAATTAAGCTTAGTCTAGAAAACTGATAAAACCAATTAACCCCTACGACCTTCTGCTAATTTAGATAGAGTTTACTTGCTGTCGCTAGATCATTCTGACACTGCACGTGTTGAGAGAACAGTGAGTGTGTATATTAGTACAGTTCTGAACTTTTCAAAATCATCAGCAGTTCTGTAACTAGTTTACTTGCCCTTGGAAGTTTATTTCATTGCGCAGCTTTCCTTAAAGCCTCCTTCATCTAATGGCCGCTTTGAACATGGTTTTTTTTCCTAGGGTCGTGTTACTATTATTATTTGGTTGGGACGGACTAAGTTCTACGCCAGGGATCGGAAACCATTTTATACTAGTGGCCCATAAAACTAAAAAGCTTCTACAACTAGCGGGTAGTAACAGAATTATTGCGACGCAAAAATTGAGTGCCAAGTAACCTCTGTAAAAATTCAACTTTCTATATCTTTGCCACCATTTTATCACCATATTGATACAGACTTTAGAATGAAAGCTATAGATATGTGTCCAAAAACATTTTGGTTAAAGTATCCAGTTCCTCATTTTTTGCGATTCCAGATAAATCTATAATCCAGACAAAAAACATCCTTGACTTCTAAAACTTGCTAGTTAATAATGTAGTGCCTGCCTAATCACTTATTAACAGTCCAAAGCCGAGTTTTGTACTCGCTTATCTGAAAAACAGCAGAGATTTGCTATAATTCACCATAAGAAATTTTCAAAACATATCTCTTGTACAAAAATAGAAACCTTAATCCTTTAGAAAATTCGTAACACTTACGAAAATTATCACACCAAACGACCCCAACTTTATCCAGTTCTCTAAAAACGTAATCTCCTGACTCGCACAAACATTTTGTCAGAAGGAAAGCAGAAAAAAACAAATAACTATTCATGATTTACTTTTTTGTCTTCCTCAAATCTTTTAATTTAGCTCCCAATTATGTTCACAGAGCCTGGTGGAGATAATCGGAGACCACTGTCCCGCTGGGGCATCCACCAAACAACTAATCCATTACGCACAACTTGCAACGAATGGTAGCATTCTAATATATTTATTTATTTCAATTAATGTGGTGTGTAAAGCGCTTACGTCTTTCCCTAAAACTTTTTTTTTAATTTCAGGAGAAAAATTTCGACAGTTTGATTACGGTGATGAGAATGAAAACATTTATGGTACTAGTGAACCTCCTGAATACGATGTGTCCAAAATTCGAAGCCCAATAGTGTTGCACTATGCAGACAATGATTGGCTTGCAGGAACTCTAGTAAGTAGTGCTTACTTATTGGAACAAATCTCAAATGGCCTCGCTTTCCCGTTGTCCTGTTCCTTGTCAAGCATAGTTCATATATCTTGGAATAAATATGCATGCTACGAAGGATAAAATCAAAGATATGTCCGACACTGCGGACTTAACCACAATTTTAACCGTAACAAAATACTTCGCCTAATAGGTAGGTAAAATATCTCTTAGGATGGTTTGCCGTATAAAGGTTATTCGTCCCATCAAGGCGTGGTGTTGAATTTTGATATTGAATTCAATATCTTTAATTTCACTTATTCTTGCTAATTTTATTAAACAATAATTAGAGAACTTTCAAATTTAAATTACGCACACGGTTCTAGTACTACGCCTGTAGTACCTGGAAGAGGTAATAGAGGAGCTCCTGTATTTTAATTGAAGTTAGTGTTTCTGATAGGAACTGATTTTTTAATTCATGCGAAGCCCAACTTTTGTAATCTAAAATCTTCCAAGCTCACTGTATTTTGTATTTTATTTTTTACACTTCAGGAGTGTCATATCTTCTTTTTTTTCAATTTCAGGACGTAGAAAACTTATATTCTAAATTGCCTGAAGGCAGTAAACAAAAATTAGAAGTACCTTACCCATATTTCAATCACCTGGACTTCATGTGGGCCATCGATGTCAGACCTCTACTCTACGACCCAATGATTGAAATCATGAAAAAATATCATTAATTCTGTATAACCGTGTAAATATTTGCTTGAATTTTGTTTTGCTTGTACAACTTTCACTGAAGTACTCGTCATTCTAATGAACTAATTTTCTTCAAACTTGCTAATAAATATTTTTAAAAAAGATTAACTTTTCTCAATTTTAAAATTGGATTGAACTTGTAAGAGTGTACATATACATAGACATCGGCATTAACTCTTTAATAATACGATTTAAAGTGGTATGACTATGTGTTTCTACATTTCGTATTTACATTTTTTCTTGTAATATTTTTATATCAACCAGTTATTTATAATAAAATATTGTTGTTAAATGCAAATTTTACTTCAAAATATTATCTATTAAATTAAGATCTACTTCAGTATTGAGATATAAAACTGGAAGTTTATTTCTTAAAAACATGTCAGATAATGTGCAATAGAGCAGTCAACTGCAAAACTGGACGTAAGCGCGGGTTTATCCTGCAAATGGAAATTGCTAACATTAAAGTTGCTGAAAGAGCGTAGGTCGAAAAGAATGAATTGGTTAAACGATTAAGTACAGCATTAATTTGTAGAAGGGACAAAAACAGATTATGATGAAGACATAGTACCTTAAACTTGCCCCACCTTCTAAGCAAAAACTCTTAGTATGCGAACCAAGAGGAATCCAATAAGTAGATTTCATTGTAAAAACATTTTCAGTCCTGATAACAAAAGTGTCGATTGTGGTTCAAGAAAACGTATAGTCAAAAGCTGTTCATTAAAACATGTATTATATATACAAAATTATTAACTAGTGAGTATTCTCATGATACTAGTAAAGTGCCTTTCATTAAATGTGGACTTGCAGTATTCGAAAGACCATTGGATACTAGATTATCTGCTGACTTGTAACCACTAGGGTTCAATGTCTTCCATTTCCAAAAATGTTCACCTGTAACAAGAATAATATTTTAAATGAAATGGAATTTAAAAAAAGAAGCTAGAACACAGGATCAATGGTAATTAGGAAGAGTAAGTTTTATTACTGAGGAACTTTGTACCCATGAGATTTCTATAAATGAACAGCTCATTTTTGGGGTGCGGCCAGCACAAATACAGCGGGTGATTAAACAGTACTAACTCAGCGTGGAGACCTACAATGTAATGTAGAACATATTCTGTTAATTTTAACAATTACACTGTTGAAGCAAGTTGGAGTGTGCGACAGGAAGTAGGAAAAGAAAACGATCATTTTAAATTGAGTTTATAATTTTATAAACTCCCGGTCATTTTACAGACATTCTAGTAGTTTAGCCGGATCGCTCTACTTTAAATGCGAACAATTTAAACCTATTTTTCTATGTAGGCACACAAAGATTTTTCCAAGCGAAAGAAAAATGGAGGCGTTAGCTGATGAAAGTGGGCAGAATTAAATTCGAACGAGATAAAAAAAGCTTGTAAGTTTCCTTCAGTTTCATCTTTCGAGTTTGAACTTCTGCAGTTAAAATATACTCTGCATTCTTTGCATTGTTAAGGCTGACTGCACTCAAAATTAATAGTTACAAATTGGATGAATAAGTGGTTATTTACTCAGTAACTTCTTTTTGCTTAGTTATAAGCGACTAATACTTCGTGGGTATTACTTGGAGATAAGTTAAATTCAACTCCATAAAGCTAAAATAATAACTCATTGCTTGGTTTTAACAGTAAATAGGTTCTCTCAATTTTTCTGCTTAAAACCTTGAAAATGTTAACACATTTTACAAACCTGTAACCCAAAGCAGCTCCAGATAAAAAGGTAACAATGCTGACCGAAAAGTAGGGCAAAAAAGCTCTCTAAGAATGCTTCATTGGTCACAGCCGAAAAATCAAATTCTCCACTTAATAATAACTGTATGAAAATACTAACACATTTCTTCAATAGAGTAACGTGTCTGCCAACCGAGTTCTTCCTTGGCCAATTCAGCATTTGCAAACATGCTTACTATGTCACCCTGTCGCCGGCTTTCCACTTTGTATGGAACTTTTGTCTTAGTAACAGCTTCAAAAGTTTTAATTAGCTGTAACACAGAATATCCTTGTCCGGTACCTAAGTTGTATGTCTATAAAAAGAAAATGATGCATTGGCTATAAGTTATTAGGCAAAACACTGCGGACTTTAAGACAAAATAAAAGATTATTACTTATTACGCTGTATAAGACAATGGAAATAACTTTAAGAAAAGTTACCTTCAATCGGACACTCTCAGCTTGTAATTTATTTAGAGCAGCAACGTGTCCTGACGCAAGGTCCATCACGTGAATATAATCTCTAATGCCTAGAACAATTAATTAAACATTAAAACAAATATAATTAGAAAAAAATGATGAGCCAGAGAATGGATAACAAATGATACGAATATAGTAAACTAGAGCTGGTACTTCACACTATTTGATTGCGCTCAAAATATCACGAAGCTCAACAAAACAAGCATCTAGAACTCGATTCTGAAAAGAAGATGATTATTTACATTTTTAATATTTGTGGAGATCTAAGTAACTGAACTTTAGCACTAAGCGGAAAGTCAAGTATAAGCACTCACATGACTCTATAACTGAAATTAAAAACGAAGACTATTGCAGTTATAGTAAGCTCGTTGCGAAGCGTAAAATTATTGCTTCTAGTACAGCAATCAATTCCACGCAACCGTAGCAAACGAAATGAACCGAAATCAATATATAAGATCAATATTTTAATATTTTCTACAATACAGATTTCTCTAGATATTTTTTCACTTCTACAAATATCATTCCAAACCTAACAGTCTCGGGGAATTTCCGTAAAACTCAGAAATATGTTGTATGAAGTTTTGGTACAGCAGTTTTTTCTTAAACTTGCAATCAATTTTTTTTATTGCGGAGCACCTCAAATATTTTCGGTGGAAACTCAATTTTTAATCGTCATGATCGCAATACTTTTTTAAATTTGTCCTGCTAATAACGATTTCATTTGTATGTAATTGATGTAAACATTCCATAATTACCTGTTCCATCTACTGTATCATAATCATCGCCAAATATCGTTAAGTACGGTTTACTTCCTACAGCAACTTGCGCAATAAATGGCATTAAATTTGTAAAAGGTTTGGTTGGGTCTTCGCCAATAATTCCTGAAGGATGTGCTCCAACTGGATTAAAATATCTCAACAATATTATGTTCCATTTCTTAAAATAACAGATACAAAAATGTTAAACAGCATTTTACTTGGTTACAGGGCGTCATAAATTTAGTTATGCCACAACCAAAATAACACGGGAACGAATAGAGAAATCAGAATTATTTAAATGACTTTTAATACTCAAGACTTTTTAATGTTGATCTCAAATAATTCAATAATTGGTCAGAAAGAACATAAATGACAAAGTGAAATGCTTCTGCTATTACAATTTACTAAATATTATTACATTTTGTATTTAGCATCCCGTCAAGATGCACTAAAATTGCAGTTCTTTCCATTTACGAACAGACAACTAATACGAGCCACAACTCTAGCTTTATTCTTCACTATTTAAACAGATACTGAACACCCAAAAACGAACGTCTATACTACCAGAAAGTTATAAAGTTCATCTACTCTCTTTCTTTCTCAACGTTTGCATTGTTTCTCTATCAGCAACCATTTTATTACACCATTGTTTTCTGTAATTTTGATTGTGACTCACATATGAGCATACCTCAAAAAAAATGATGTATACTACTATCGTAAAAAAGTATTTAGTAGCATAAGTGCATTTGCTTGAAGAAATCAGTTAACAAACTGATTAATTAAAAAGTATTTTAGATAAAATACCTCATCAGCTCTAGCAACATCTTTCAACATTTCTTCAATAAAATATTTAGTTCTGCCGTAGACATTCGTTACATTACCAGTCGGGTGTGACTCGGTTATGGGCAAGTGTTCTGGATCACCATAAACCGTACATGAACTAGAAAACACTAATTGTTGGCAGTTTGCTTCCTTCATTATCTGCAACAAAAATTAAAAATAAAATACAAAATTCTAATAAGAAGCACTAACACGACCGATCTATATTATACAAGTATAAATAATTATCGGGTAAATTAAGTGTACTCAAGCGTAGTACTGTTTGCTTAAACTTTATTATTTTAGGGATCTGGTCGCTAATAATGTGCCAAGTGTCGTGCTGCCTGCAGCCGGAAGAAAGTAACTGCTTTTGCTCATTAGCTATCCCTTTTACTAGCAGGTTATGGTCGTGCCAGGTTAGGAAAAAGTTGATGTTGCTCTGCCGTGATGAATCAAGAAGTTCAGGCAATTTTATCGTTACTACTTTAATAAATAAGGGCTGTAACTACAATTGCCGCATTCGACATTAATGAAGAGAAGGATATGAGCCTATGAATGGGCTACTAACGTCAGCTGAAGAAGCATCAGCACCAGAAAACTTCCAGATAAAATAGGCATGTCCTACTCAACTATAAATCGTAAGCTTTTTCAGAAGCATTCCCTATTCACTTATAGGTTGGCAAAAAATATTGTTGAAACATTAGCTGCTGGTAATGAAGGGGAATGAAGTTATTAGCTCAACATAAACCTTTTTTTTAATTGCAATGGAAAACGCACAATTCTAATGCACCATAGTATTAACCAATATTCTGTAGTACTGAATGAAAATGAAAAATGAAAGTCTTACTCACTTCCAGGAGGTTGATGGTCGCAACTATGTTATTCTTGTAGTAGATAAAAGGCTTCTGCATAGATTCACCAACAGCTTTTATTGCAGCAAAGTGTATTACACAGTCAATTTTATACTAAAAGCAAACAAACAAAATTATGTAAAAGACAAAACTTCGTCTTTCTGTAATTCACGCGCTAAGTTTTATAAAATATTTGTCTCAAATAATACTGAAACGATAGTAGCACTAGATAAGCATGGCCTCTTCCAAAAACAACATATAATATAGAATAAAATAAAATTAAGCCAAATAAAACTTCAATAGATTGCAGTGAAGGGTTCGATTTCTAGTTTAGTTATTACAAATGAACCTTATTGAAGATTGTTTGGAGATTATTCTTGTCAAGTAGATCACATTGATGAAATCGAACTGTTCTTCCAGTGATAGACTCGACCCTCTTCAAACTGACAGCTTCTCCGTTTTCAGAAACGGAATTTGCGAAATTATCCACAGCAACTACGTCGTAGCCAGCTTCCAGTAGTTCCACTATGCAATGGCTGCCTATGTAGCCAGCCCCGCCAGTAACGAACACTGTCTTCCATTTGGGCATTGCTGCAACAAAGCAGGATTAAAGTTTTACTTTACAAATCACGAAAACCAGAAAATTATTATACATATAATGTCGATATTTCCGTAAAAAAAGATAAAATACTTGGAAATATATTCTATACGTACTTCCAATGAATCATTTTATTTAAATTTGGAACTGTACGAGTGATGGTCTAAGAATTCAAAAAGGTTTTGGTTCAACCGTGACTTAATCTCTTCGACTGCAGGCCAAGCATTGCTGGCGATTATATCTCATATTTTAAAACTTTTTTTTGACATTAGTATGTATTCATTTTTCTTGGAACTTTTATAAATCCTAGCCGAAAGTTTACCGACAAAAATATAATTTCTATTTAGTTTTGAAACTTGCCAATTGGAATTTCCGACAGAATTGATTATTTGTACAGAAGATTGGTTTCTTCAAGGTCATTCAAGTCTTTTCACTTGCATTTTAGGTCCATTACAAAATGTTGGTATATTTTCAAATGATTAAATTCTCAGGCATGAATTTAATCGTAAATTCTAGCATCCCAGCATTTTTACTTCCTGCAATATCAAGTAATAACGTTTTTTAGTCTAAGCGCGAAGTATATTATCTTTACTTTTTCGTGACCTCTTCATTTATCTTTTATTTTTTTCAAGACTGTCTGGGTCTCTAGAGGAGGGGTAGCTAGGCAACTGCTCCAACCTGCCCCTTTTGGCCACACCCATGTGTACATCTACATGACTAACATCTTCAGACAATAATATTGCACTGTGACTATGAAGTGCCACATTAGACACCATTCCGCTAAATTCAGTAAAATATTTATTAATCCTGAATATTAATTGATTCTTACTTATGTAAACTGAAAAATCTAATTCAGATAAGCAACTACAGTGTTATAAATAACATATTTGATTTTATGTTCCAACGTGATATTAGTTAATTTTAATTAATTACAGAATTAGGGGAGGAAAAAGAACAAAACAAAAATCTATAGTTGCTAATTATTACCTAATTCATTCCAGGTTTATGACGAATCTGCACCAAATTAGGATCTATTTGGACGAGAATACTATTGAACTATTATTAATTGGCCAATTCGTTGTTCATTTTGTTAGATTTTTTTCTCTCTAAAACTAGGCATACAAAAATATTGTGATCATGATAAATTTGTGTCACTAGTATTCACTGAAAATGTCCATATTGAAGTCCCCAATATAGTGACCCAAAAAATAGTTCTTTATTTTCGAAAATTAGGGAACTCGGTAAGGAAAACAGATAAATTGGGAGACTTATTTCATGTATCCTGCCTGAACAAATGTATCTTTATCACTGAATGTCTTTAATGTGCTCTCTGCCTACTTTATAAGCTTGGCATGTGTGGTGGATTCCATTTATGGGACTCACCACATGTATCGTGCGGAAAGGCAAGAGATAACAGAAACAGTCATTAAAAACATGTCTGACATACGTATGATGACCCGCCTGGGTACATGTCAGACTGGCAAGCTGAGGCCAGTAGAGCTTGTACTAGTTTGGCTAATTAAAAATCAAATTAAATAAAAAAGAACGCTCATTTAATCTTCCCCTTATTGCGCATTTAAATCTCGCACAAACTTCGATTTTTCAAACGAAAAGTAAATTCGCTTTGATATTACGCAGTTTTACTTTAACTTTTTGTTTTCAGGGATGAGTTGTGGACGTGCCGGCTCCCTCATACACATCTCTTAGGCAATGAATCTGATCAATGTTTAAGACAAAAAAAAATTATAGGCTTGGTATACGTGCCTTTGGTGGAGCAAGTTCAGACACTTCGCTAGTGTTTTTATTGTGAAAATACTTTTTAAATTCTCCTAAAATCAATTTTCCTTGTTGGGAGAAGTAGATTCTAGCCACTTCTTCAGGGATCTTAGCGTCCCTGCGGGTACCTCAGCCTAGTAGCGCACAAATAACACCTACCAAGGCACATTAATACTGACCCATACACTTAGGGCTTTAGTTAGTTAGTTTAGTTTTTAACTTCAGCAAACCCATTCAAGCTCATCACCGCACATACGAACATCAATGCACCGCACAACTAACTCACATTCCTGCTTTATTATATTATTTAAAAATATATTATTTGTGAATTCTTGGCACATGGAGCGGAAGCGATTATCGGAGGATGCTAGCTTTGTAAACAGGTTGAGAAAGATGCTCTATTAATGTTGATAGTAGCCAGCTGCAAACACTATCGGAGTTCCTAAGCGCAATCTATTGTTCAACTAAGTTATCTACCTGCAAAATGTCATTTTTATCTGCCTAACATTTAGCATTAAGCATCTTTCTAATAACAAGGTTTGTTTCCCAAAAAACCTTGTAAACAACTAGTGGCTACGTCATACTTACATCATCTTACATCCTACAAACAATTCCAATAACACCATGTATGCCATGAAAAATCACACCGATTTCTCTCGTCACATTTCAATTAAAAAATTATTTTAAAAAGCCGTTCTCAAATAAATTATGACAGGAATTTTGACACCAGTAAAATAAAATAAAATTCCCATCCTTGGGGAAAATTCAGTCGAAAATCTGCACGATTATAATTCTTCCGCTACGGACATGAGAAAGTAAAAAGCTCTTAAATATTATGTTTCAAATAGCGGAATTAATAGAACTAGATTTGTTTGTATAAATGGTTTTATTTACCAGCTTTTAAAACGTAAAAACTAAAAGAGAACTAAAAATGTTTGTCTGAAGTCAGGTACCGTTAGTCCTTTTAAAAAAGCTTGCAGTTTAAATAATGGAAAATAACAGTAACCATGAATAATGACCTCTTCAGGTTTTATTAAGTTCAAAATTACAGTTTTACGCTCGTTTAAACTTCTGCAGTTAACTAGTTTTTGATGTTTTAAAAGAGACCTTATTTACTTACTTATTCTAATTCTCGTGGTAATAAGTGAAATTTAGTCTGATTTTCTATACAGTCTGTATTTTAACAACGTATTTAATAAGCATTAAACTGAAGCAGGAAGCGAAACCGTCGAATGTAGCATTATGGAGGTAAACATCCCTCCTCAAAAAACGTCCTATAATAAATCTTGACGGAAAATATTCCAAGCTAATTTCCTTGGTTAGAACCTTAATGCTGGATAATATCGTTAATTTTATTCGTCGTGACACGCATGTTTATTGTATCTCAGACCAAAAAACATTGCTTTAGACGATTTATTTGATCAAATCACACCTATCTATTCACACAGAGGGAAGGGTATTAGCTCAGTGATATTATACTGGATTCCAAAGCGGAGATCCCGGGTTCGAATCTAGCTGTTGGCTATTAGATTGTCTCTTCCTAGAAGCTTCTTCCAGGAGACCGGCAGTACACTGAAAAAAGCACCGGGCGCCAATGTCCGCAGATGTTTACGCGACTTAATAAAATAAAAGAATTCTAACCATACATTTTCTTTGTGGATACGTAGACGACACAATGATAGGCATCAATGTCACAAAAACACAATTGCTAACACTTTTCAATTAGCATCCCCCCCTCCACACAATTTGCAAGAGGAAACAAACAACCAAATTTCCTTTCTTGACTCCATTTTTTTGTATCACCAAATCAATAAACATTCTAATCTATATCTGTAAAATATGTTCCACAGACCTGAAGAAGACCTAGTGAATAGGTCGAAAGCTTGACAATAAAACAAGTAAAAAAATATTACTGGTATGAGCAATATTCTTTCTTTCTCTTGTTTTGCTAATTAATACGCTGTTAATTGCTGTTCTGGATCTAAGTTACCAACAGGACGCCTTGGACCAAGCATACTCAGCATACTCAGGTTGATGTCGCGCTCTCAAAAATTGTGCCCAGGACTTAGCAACCAGGGTAGGAACAAAGCCTTTCCATTTTACTTTATTAACTACGGAAGCTCGTTTTTTTTTTTAATTTATTGACAAAAAATCGCCCGAATTTCTGCATTAAAGCAGGTCATTTTTTTAGACGCGTTTGTTTTTCAGAAGCTAGTGAATATTGAATATTACTAATAACAGCTGGTTGATAAGCCATGAAAAAAATTAAATAAATAAAAACTTTATATTTTAGGAGTACTTGCGATTGAAGGACCGTAACCGGTCACTTCCGGTCTGATTATATATGGTACCAAACGCAATAAAAAGTTCGAGCTTCCTGGGTTTTTCTGTTCAAATACTCTTACCTTTACGTAAAAACAATTTTTTCGAACTCAAAGGATTCTCAAAATGTACAATACTGGTAAAAGTTCAGTAAGGCAAAAGTGAACACGATTGCATGCTACTTCATGCTGGATGTAATGGATGAGAGATAGAAATAAGCAAATAAAATTAGTTAGGTTCACCTGGCATCAGAAGACCTAAAGTAATGTTCGTCTTTGATTTGCTAATCTATTAAATTTACTTTTAAGTGTGCCTCAATAGCTATTAATTTCATGTAATAATATTTAAAAAGAAATTAAGTATGTATTACCTTAATTTGTTTCGTAGTATCAAATAATTCTGCACTGAACTGACTAAACCACTTGGCCGCCGCTTGAATCATTCAACAAAGTGAACAACACAATGCACTTGTAAGCACTGAATCACTACTGCGACGAACTGCCTAGCGAAGACTTCAACTCAGCGAAGAACTTGAACTACTCATTGAACTTGTCCCAACCAAGATGGTACATCAACCTCCCACTCCACCACACAACGCTACTTCTACACACTTTTCTAAAAACATTTAACTTTAGACTCACATTCTCTCTGCTGTAACTCCGGACCTGTTGTGCGGAAAAGATTGGCTGGGTTTTGCCACCATCCTTTAGGCTACACAAAACCATAAAGTGAAGTGTATTTTGCGTGTGGCACAGTTCAGCGCGGGTTTTTGTATTCAACGAAAATTGATAGAATTTAAAACGCATCACCAATGAAAAGCAGCACCTATGTGTCGTGTCACACGCGGTGTACGCTTTTCAATATCGCCTACTCAATTCAATTCAAATTGCTCATTACTGGGAAGTTAATAAATTTTATTTTTCAAACAACAGTAAGAGATTTCCATTTAAGTGGTTTACATTATATACTGTGATTAAACACATCAGCTGCAGGGCTTTTAAAAGTTCACAGAAAACGGAAAACCCCTCAAGAATTAGCATTTCTGGTCACATTATTTTCTTTAAATTCAGAATTCCATCAACTTATTTAATCCTCATTAATATTCTACAAGTGATAGATCTATAAAAACTATAATGCATTTTAAATGGGACTGTAACCACCTCCTTTCCTCAGAAGTTTTTTTTCCCTAAAAAACTAGTTTTCTGGATTAGTGTTTATAAAACTATTATGTACTTCCGTGCAATCATAAAGCATACCAAGGTTGGTCAGTTAAGAAACTCGTTGGTTCTGTTTTCAAGTAAATTGCCAAATACTTGAAGGAACTATTCAGTAGAGCGGTAATTGTAGGTTTTTCAACTGTAACCAAAACCTTTATGGGGCCAAATGGTTCAGAGAGTTTTAAACTCACGTTGGGGGAATTTCCCAGAGTTTTCAGAACTAATTGTCCTTTCACTGTTAAGTCCTCAACTATTCAAGGAGGACTATTCAAGTCCTCGTCACAGTCTTGGCAACAACCCTTGTTCTATGCTTTTGTGAGACTCTTGTGGCCAAGGAATTGGACGGACACAATTAGGAACCTTCTGTCTCTTTGAGTACTTAGCGCTCCCGCGAACCTCAGCTACATTACAAAAGCACTAATGTGGACTGGTGAGATTGGAGGAAGATTTCTTTCTTTCCTCGTTCAATTGGTGGAGTTCAGTTTCATCATGTACACATCTAAACCCCAACCTTCCACCTTATACAATGGAATAATCTTGGATACCTAATTAAGGATTTTAATTGGGGGTTCTGAACCCACGTTTATAGTTGGAGTAGGAGACACATTTATGGACATTCTAATACAAATTTGTAGAGTCAGAGACTCAGCGACTTCCCATTCCGATCATAGGATTATTAAGGTTAATATTTTATTAAGTTATTATATTACATGCTTATGAAATACTTTTGTAGCATGGGAATGACTTGATTATAAAATGAAACTAAAAAGTGTTAATCAACTGATTTACAACTGATTGCAAAAACTATTGCCGATATTGTTTTTTTTAATTTCATTTTATTTAAATAGGTCATTATTGACTCCTGAAGCTTTTTTCATTGCACTGCCGGCCTCTGGACAGTGTTCTCTAGTTGCAGAAAACACTGCAGTGAGTTGCAATAAGCTCCTGAGAAGAAAACATTTAAGGGCCAGCAGCTGGATTCGAACCAGACATCTCCGCGTTGGAATCAAGGACACGCCAACTTATTAAGCTGATTCCACCACTTTTATATACGTGGTAGCGCAAAGCATTCAAAGAGCTCCTGAGTTCATCCAACTTCCCAATTATGGTTGAGATTTTTAAAGTTTTGTGGGTGTTTATTCAGGGCACAGGATTTTTCCTTATTATTAATTATTTAATGAAAAATGTTTACAAAACCAACTAAGTTTATTGATCAAGACAAATGTGTAGCATAGCTATCCAAAAGAAATTGTGCCACCTTCCCAAACAAATTAAAATTTGTTAACTGTAGTTGGTTTTTCTGCTAGTGAATGTTACATGACTGATTTGGTATCTTTTTTTTCTTTCATTATTTTTATATTTGTGGTTATCCAAAAAGTTTCAAAAATGTCATAATGACTAATCGACATAACTTGTACTATCGTATCGATTGAATGCTCTAAATGGTAATGTGTTTGAATAGAGTGAGGTTTCAAGATCACAAAAGAGCGCAGCAAAGTTGAATTTCTCTGTCGTGCCAAGCACACATAATTTACAAGTAAAACAAATTTTAATCATTTGTTCAACGAAAAGGGGCTAGAAACGAGTTCTTTGTTTTAGAGCAACCATTAAGTAAACATGTTTGTTGACATAAATGAGGAAGACAGTTCTACTGATGAAGAGATGGCATCTAAAGATTTTAATAAAAGGTAATATTAATTTAGGAATTTCAAACTTTAGGAAAAATTGAATCATTTGTCTAAGATGAAGAATTTTTAGCGCTGTTTGGGCATACCATGTCAGAATTTATTAAACCTAACTGTTAC
>KQ034108.1:365362-380822 GCA_000181055.3 Rhodnius prolixus
TTTCACGGAAATCTAGTCGCGTCGTTCCCAAACAAAGTATGTTTGATATGTTTAAAGCTGTATCTCACTGCTGTGATGCTAGGTGATTACAAATTTTCGTGCGATTTACATGAATCTTTGATTCTCCCATAGTTTTTGGTGTTTTGAAATTTAGAATGTTAGTTTACTTATATTACATTCTCTAACCCTACTAATTTACCTGAGTTATTTAAGATAGACGGGAACACTATCATTTTGTAGAATAGCTTTATTTCATTCAATTAAAAAGAGGTTCATTTCTTTATGGCTTCATTCAGTTCTTTTAGTTATAGCTCATTTATGTTCTAATTTTTTAAAGGTTAGAAATAAGCCATCTCATTATCATTAAAGAATGAAGGATTTCCAGGGTGTTCCTTATCTGAAATATCTTAGATGAGAATATACTCATGGAAATATTTCACCCTTTTGTAACTATTTGCAAGATAAGGATACCTTATATTATTTTTATCTATATAATATATTGATATTATTTTTCTGATTCTTAAAAATCTAACTATAAAAAAGTTTGAATGTTACTTGTGATTTGAATAAATCTGTGAAAATTTCATTATGAGAAATTTTCATCGAATTATCGGTACACCGTCGCACCTTGAGGTGATTTTAATGAAATAAAAAAAAAAGATTTATCGTCTCACAAGTGTCATCGTGACAACCTAATATTTTAGATATAATGTACAAGTATGTAGTAATTTTGTGTACATTTTATTTAGAGTGAGTAACGATAAGGTCAGCACTAAGGAAGTTAAAGCCAAACCCACATCAATTAATCCACAGCAAGAAGATAAATTTTATTATATTGCGAGTAATCTCAAAACACAATTAAAAGAGCCTAATGAATTCAGTCTCTTGAAGGTGTTTGATGGTACGTATTTAATAAAATAGGAATAAAATTTGAATCTTAACTGAGCAATCTACTTTTTTGTCTTAACAAGTAAAACCCCTCATCATCGTTGGTTTAGCAAATATGTCGGAAGCCTGTCATGAACATCTACCAATTCCGTTCTTTTCAGTGGTATTTTACAACTATGTACAACTAGACATAACATTTGCTGTAAAGACCTAGAAGCCCAGAAAAAGGTTCCGGGATTATAAAAAGTTTATTTTAACCTTCGCGTGCCTGTACGTCCGCGTTTTCATTGCCCACATGTCTTGCAAATCTTGGTACCGAGAATAAAGTAAGCGTGTTGGAACTGCCTTCTTTTATGAGGGACTGAATCCAATGCCAGCCTAGAATTGACCTCTTATGCTCTAAAGGCTTTAATTGACTGCGTACGATCAGATTAGATACAATCCTACTGTCCTGGAGAGTTCGTTTTAGAATGCAAAATAAAGTTCTAGATTTTTGGTTCTCCATAGTCTTTTAGAGCTGTAAATATAGTAGATGGAGCCAGTCTGTTTCGGATCCATTCTAATCTATCAGTACTTTAGTTTGGAAATAATTTCGAAATCATGCATTCAATACAATCCTGGGCGTACCTAAGATCAATTATGATGCAACATATCGTACGCTTTTAGTGATACAATCAAATGCTGTTATTATACAACATTATATACTTGCTACATAGCTGTGAACATCCTTTCTGGCTTCACCTTCAATGTGAATGTGTAATGATAGCACTTCGTAAGGCTTTCATAGCATCAGTTGAGAAATACAGAAATACTGATGGCTTCCCGTTAAGGTTCTGCAAACTGTTAAGGGTCCCTGTAGCTCCCTCCTTCAGGGCCCTTGTTCATCAAATCATCGAAGCTATACTACTTATATTGTTTTTATTACAACATTAGTGATGATTATTTCTTAAAAAGAGCATTTTTTTTAAGTATAAATTTACAACAGAATGATTGTGTTACTCAATGTTGAGAGTAAACCATATATACAATAATAGTTCTGTATTATAAAGAAAATTTGGGAATTTTATATATAAATTTTATATTTAGAAAAAGAACAAAAAATGTCATAGTTTGGTGTTACACAATTACGCTTTTTCGTGCAGTTTTTGACGAGCAACCTTTTTACAACTATCCTAACGGACTTTTTGAATGTTGCAGCTACAAAAAAAGACGTACCGAACAGTGAGTGTTGTCAGAAACAGTTACAGGAGTCTCCTGAAGTTAAAAAGAAAACATGTGATGAAGCTTCTGACGGACGAAAGGATGAGACTGTATCGGAAAGTGATAGTAAAGTACCTGAAAGTTCTGAGCAGCCACAAGGCTGGTGGCTCAAAGAGCCTTTATTCTTCAAACGGGATGATCCTCGATTTGGAGGTAACATTTCATGATTTTTCCTCTTTCTCTCTCTCTCTATATATGTGTAGTTTTAGTATTTTGATTAAGTTGTATCGAAAGTTTGCCAATAATTTAGTGACAGCGTACAAGTTCCTCTGAAGGAGGTTTAGGTTTCGTCCTCCATTAATCGTTTCCTTTTAAATTATTTTCATTCTTAATTTCATTTTTAAAAATTAACAAAAAGAGTGTCTGAAATTATTTATTACTATAAAGGGGTGGCGAGTGAACTAATGTTGCTCTTAAACTCAAATTACCAGAAAAATAAGTCAATAAAAGAGGTTAAGACTCTGACCCAAGAATAACCCACCGCTTTTGATGTAAGTTGATGAGTACTGCTTCAGGGAACCATGAAGGCTGCTCGTGGATGGTGGTTTTCAGGATTAAGGGGGACTAATTGGGTCTAGAAAATTTTTAAGTGAATTATTATCTCCACTTATTCTCCTGAAAGTTTTCTGATACGGTGCCAGATCCGTCGTTACAGCTAGCTGCCTTTAGATAGAAGTGCTGTTCGAAGAATATAGAGGATGTTCTGAGAAAGCTTACACACAGACTCTCATAACCGCCTTTAAATTTTAAACTAGTTCTAGCAAATCTTTGCACCCTCTGCTTGATTAATTTCGAAAGCTACTTTCTTTAAAATTGTGAAGCAAAGTTGCTTGAATTGTTAGATTCGGTCCAGCCTTCTTTTAAAATGCACAGAACTTAACTCTTTTCATAAACTTCCACAAGTATTAAAAGGGAATACTCATTAAGAAACTCGGGATTTTGATAGCAAAAGACGCAGATTTAATTAATATACAAATTACCGCATTATTTTATGTCTCTCGTTGCTTCCTTCGTAACATTAGATATTGAAGCGTATGCTGCAATTATTTTTTATATAAAATATATTTCATTGTATTTCAAATATATTCCTAAGATGTATAATTTATTTATTTGTTTTTAAAGGTGCGATGAAGTTTGTAAAGTATATTAATCCTGATTACGCTAAAACGTTTTCTAATTTACGTAAGAAAATTAAAGGCATTGTGCGCAATAAAGCGCGAAAAGTGAAAAAGCAGGAGAATAGGCTTCTTGGTTCGAAAGGTATTGCTAGCAATAAAAGAAAAAAGTTTAAAGCAAACAAGAAAAAATAAATTGCCTATCCTATTTTTAATCGGTTTACTTATTTTAAATTGATAAGTATACCTAAATTGTTTTGAATACCTGAAAATGTGCTTAGTTTTCATAAGTAAAAAAAAGAGACTTTCAGATATTTTATTATTTTTTTGAAGTATCAGATTAATTTACCAAAATTAATGAGATTATTATTTTTTCTACTAAGAAGAAGGGACTGTAAGTATCCTATGCCAAGATTTCAAAGACTATGTTCATTGATTGTTCTTCAAGAATTAGTTGTATTTTTAGTTGCAACATTTTAAATAGTGTATGTATGTTGGATAAATGTTATTTTTTTTAATAAAATAAATTTCCTTAAAAATAATATAATAATTGTGTTTTTATCTAATTGAAACTTTGGAAAACATCCAAACACACTGCACGAACTCTTACACATGTACACTAACACTTTGTTAAAAGTAACCAAAAAGATAATACATCTTGTAAAATAAACGGTGAGGATATTAAGTAGTTACCACTTTCTGTCTAAGTTTTATGATTACGTCTACTTTGTCTGGTTGCTAGCTAGCGCTTATTGTCTTCTCTCCTTTGTACTTTACTTTTACACTTTCAAATTTTATGTCAATCAGGGGGATAAAACAAAATTATTGCTAGTTTATGTAGTCTTTAAAGACTGATTTGATAAACTCTGTCCAAGTGTTTTATGAAAAGAGATTATTCAATTGTTGAAATGACTCTGATTTAAAGAATATACATTCCTTGAAGGTTGAAGTATCATCCTATAAGCATTGATTACTGCATCAGTAATAATTGACTGTGATTTTCGAATTGGAGTTCTTTTCTATTTCTACCTAGAATTTTATGACTAGTATTTACAGTAAACCAAAGTAGCATGAATCATCTTTCCAATTGAAAAAACAGCATTTTTTAAATGATACTGTTAGAGATACTGTCTTAATTTTGAATTAGTGAAACATATGAAATTTTCATTACACTAATTTTCAAGAAATAAAGCAAGACAAAATAAAGAATGACTGTTGAAATAAGTGTATAATATTTGATGTGAGATGACATATGGGATAACAATTTCAATTATTATTTCATAACTTTAAACAGTGCACTTGTTGGCATCTGTCCAGCAAAGTCTACAAACTTCTGTTCCTATATAAAGGAATTTGAATAATAATCCGCATGCAAAAGGGATTCTTACAGCAAAACTGAATGTATTTTGCTATACTTTGTTTATTCAATACACTGTGAGTAAATATTGGCTGCTGTGGAAAAAATATATTAGAAAGATCGGTGAATACATCTTGAAGGATGATGGGTAATTTTAGTAACTGAAGGACCAAGACCCCATCTGACCAATACAGCGACCTGTAACGATAAAATAGTGAAAATTAAAGTAAGTGAAGTAAAGTCATCGCCTATTTTTCAGGAGCAGCTTAACGTCCAACTACCGATTTGGTGTCGTGGACTGAGGAAAATCACATAATTTACTACTAAATTTATTTTCTAGCAAGTAAAATTAGATATACGCGGGAGTAGAATTTGGGATCTCCCAGTAACAAATCCAAGATTATGACCTCTATACAAACACGATTTTTTTTTACTCTAGATATTAAAACTGGACAGTTGTATAAGGGTTGATTGTATTTAATGAACGCTTTACGAAACCAGGACGAATTTCATTGCCTTTTAACTTTTGAAATTTAGTGACAGATTGGTTGAAAAATTATTTCCCAACATTCAAACCAATTATAAGAATCACGATTGGATGAGTAAATGAGCTATTCTTGTGCCCGAGAACAAAGACGTCTACGAATTTAACAATATTATTAAGTCTAACATTCAAAGCGAGGCAGTCAATACAAGCCCGTCGACACTGTTGCGGAAACATGAAGCAGCGGTAATTTATCCAACAGAATTTTTGATTTCACTCGATCTGCCACCGCACGTACTGCAATTGAAAATCGGCATGCCAAATATCATGTTGCGAAGTATCATCCAGCCAAAGCTTTACAACGGCACGCGGCTTGCAGTTAAAAAATTAATCAGTAACGTCATAGAAACAACAATCCTGACAGGACCTTTCGAAGGTGAAGATGTCCTCATTCCTCGCATTCGTATGATTTTAACGAATGTGCCATTTCAGTTTAAGAGATTGCTATTCCTAATGCGATTGGCGTTCGCAATCACCATCCACAAAACTTAGGGTCAATCTTTAGAATTGTGCAGTTTAGATCTAGACACAGAGTGCTTCTCACATGGACTTACATGTTGCGTGTTCTGGAGTCGGAAATCCAGACAATCTCTATATCTGCACAGACAATGGAACAACAAAAACTATTGTATACCCACAAGCATTGTGAAATTAAACATATTAGAAACGTGCTCTTTCTTATTTCTTTCTTTTCCATTTAACCAGACTGAGCCGCAGTAACGCGTGGCTGGGAAAAGTTAGTTGAGAAATAAATTGCTAGTTAAAATCTTAAGAAATTAAGTAATAGGTAAAATTCGTTCTCATTAATATTCACTTTTTTTCTGGCACATTGACATCTATGGTCATTAGCGCCGTGTTCACTATTGAAACTCATTTTCGAAAAAGCTGAAAAATCTAAACATTTACAGTCTGGGTAATACTCACCTTCTTCATCAAATGTGGCCAGAGTTAACTTTCTTAACTTATTTATAAGTATGTTGTGGACAGTGTCCTTCCTGGCTTGAGATCCTGCAACAGAAAACGCCTTATGTATTCAGGAATATTCGATTATTATATTTCAATAATAAATTTACTTATTATTACGTACCGTCAGCATTGGAGTCAAATCCTAGCGAAGTTCGTTCATTACCGTTTGAAGATATTTTCTGTTTTAATTCTTCCACAAATCCCGTTATCAAAGCGTCCATCATCACTGCCTATAACATTAACCTATTTAAAAATTTGTTGATTGAAAGTATCATTGGATGTTTCATTCTCTTTTCGCTGAGGATCTGGTGGTTTTATTCCAGGATAAGAAGGATCTGAAGCAGTTATGAATATGTGAACAGGGGTTACACTGTAAAGCCGTTAGGTACGGAGAGAGAAGTAATATAAAAATTAAATCTGAAAAAATATTTCATGAAAAACCACCCGAAGGAAGTAAAAAATGAAGAAGAGGGACATTAGAGATCCATTCAATTAGACAAAATATGTATTTTAGTAGATACAATATGATAAAAAGTACTACAAAAGAAAACAGTGTGAGGAAATTTGTTAAAGGAGGCATAATTTTATTCAGATCAGAAGGGTCATAGGGGTAGTAAATAACTAAAACCGATACTCACTTGTTTTGAAAATATCTGCAGTATTTTCGAAACACGTGTACCATTTTCAACTACACGAAATTGTAGAAATAGACAAGGTAAACAGTCAGGATTATCCTCTTGCGATGGTTTAGCAAAATCCCAACATAACTCTTCATACTTAAGACCAACTAGAAGTGTCTGTAAATTGCAGAATAGTTATTGTCTATTATTGTACATTTGATCACATAAATTATGGATTTTTAAACCAATTAGTAAATCTACAGACATTCAATTGAGATTTATTATTAACATCTGTCAGAAACTCTTTATTGGGGATAGCAAGATGGAGGTACAAGGACGAAGAAAAGAACGACTGGAGAAAAATTACCGAGGAAGCTAGTGGCTTACAACAAATAATATAAATAAACAAAATTTCATTATTAAAAACAAACTTACACACTGAACATTGTTGATTATGTAAACTCCTTGGGCATTGATGCCCACTAGTACAGGAATGTCCTGATGCGTTATCAATGAGGTGAGACCCCTCACCGGTTGTTCAATTTGTCCTTGAAAAAATGCGGACCTAAACAATCCTCTATTTGTTTATTTGTTTATTAAACAAATGTAAAAAGAGGATTTTTTCCCATAAAACTATGAAATATAAATACCCATAGTAAGGTAATGTCCAGCAAAATTCCAGATATTTCTTGTGCAATTTACGATCAGGAAGTCGTCTATAGTGTTCTAGTAATCTGACTTCAGGAGTGTCTTTACCACTGAGTCTTAACCAAGAGTTCCAGCTACCATTGCGCATATGGACTGGCAAAAATCTACCATGCTGTTCTCTGTAAAAAATATGCAAATTTTGAAAGAAAAATTAAAGAAGAACTTACGAATCTCCGTTTTAGGGGATATTGAAAAAAAAAACTTAAGCGTAAAGGCGACAGCAGAAGTATGTGCGCAGTTGTCTTGCAACCACAAAAAAGGATACACTTCAAACTTGAGTCAAGGTAGGTGGTCTTTCCGTTAAAAATAATGAGGAATCGCGCGATGTGTGAATATAAAAAACACGATTAAAGGCAGACATTACCTTTAAAAAAAAGCAGATGCACCATGTTTAACAAATCCGAAAAACTTTAAAAACTAATCTGTAACCAGTTTAATGGGTCAACCGATTTTTTTTTCAGATTTGTTATTCCATCAATATTTTAAATGCTCATGAGTATTATATAGATTGAAAGTCCAACATTGTACCAAAGTTGTACTTTCGAAGGCTTTGTAGTTCTATGAGAGTTAGCCCAAAAAATACACTTTCCTGTAAAAATAAAATTCGCAATTCTTTTGACCTATTTCAGCTCAAACCTTTATAATGGTAACGACAATAAAACTAGCAATTAAGAAGTTACTAAGTTTGAGCCCTCTGGTTCATCTTTTTTGAGATATTCTGTTCAGATTGATCCACACAAACAACGCGCTAAATACACTTCTTTCGTATTCAGGCGACCTCAAAATATCTATTTCGGGCAGAACCCGATTTGTAACACTTAACTCAATAGTAATACTTCTTTTTACTAGGAGCTATACCTTTGAGAACCAATAAATAATAAATAAGGTAATATATAAAACAAATAAAGGTACCTAAAAAAGTGCAATGTATGAAACTGGGGATTGTATGGCCCCAATTCAATCCTAGCTTGTATACTGCCCAGCATGATGTATTGAGAAACTTCGCATGGATAACGTCCTTCTAAAATGTTGTATTTTGCTTCAGCATACAACAGTTCTAATATTCTTTCATCTCTGTTTTAAAAACATAAATAAAAGCAATCAGACTTGAGTTTACTCTAAGAAACGTTTCCAAGAATGCAACGCTCAATGGTTTCTACTGACTTAATTCGTTCTTCCTGAACTAATGGAAAGAAAACATTCCTTTGAAATGATAATATCGGTTCATCTCTTCTTTGCCTTGATTCTGAAGCATGAGCGTATTTGTTCAAAAGTGCCGGCCATTTCGCACGAATGCTTAGTGGTTTATGGTGTGCTTTCAACTGTAATTCTGAAAAGAAAGTTTAAATTATTGTTTTTAAATAGAGTGGGTATTTTTTTGCTGTTTGAAATAAAAGATGTAATTTGTGACTTCTCATCGGTATTTTTTACCGATGGGCATGGAGTGTATAGCATATTCATCAATGTGGTTCTTAACGTGTGTTCCACGTAACACTGGTGTTCCATGAATATGCCTCTTGCGATTTAATTATTTTGTTAATTTAACCAAGGAGTACAGTTCTTCTCTACAATCCCAAAGAAGAAGCTGGCGCTTTCTAGTGTCAACTCTAAGTTTTATCGTTTAGAAAGCTACTTAATAGTAGTTTAAGGACATTACTCTTTTATTGTATCTTTTAGTCAAATAGCTCCCTTCTAATATGATCTGGGGTAAATAATTATACAAATAATTTCTGACTCCACCTACCTAACAATCCAGAAGTCATCCATAACGTGAAAATTGTACCAGCAATTCTTGGTATTCTTAACTGTTCTTCTGAAACTATTGACTGTACTAGCTCAAACACAGTTGCATTAGCACCATCTTCAATTTCCATTTTCAAAGCAACGTCAGTCATCATGTAGACACAAACTTTCATGCCTTGACATAAAACAAATTAAATTCGAATTAAATAATATAAATGCTTACCAACAAAAAATTAGACAGTAATCTTCACATTCAAAAATGAAAGTCATTGTAAACTGCGTATTTGTAGAAGGATAATTTTTTTTTTTTCTACAATCTACATTTTATTGGAAATAATTGTAAGATTATCCTCGCTAAATTACTGAACTGCAGCATTTCAGGCAGCTTTTGGTAATCTGTGCAAATCTATTCCTTCATAATCATATTTTTTCGTTACATTTTAAATGAATAGTTGGAAGTCAAATTTAAGTCGCAACCAAAGTTAAACTTCTACTGGGAACTTTCTCGTTCGGTATAGTTTCAATTTCCTGGATTTTAAGCCAACTATAATTCATATGGATTTTGTTTTTAGGCATTCCTACGTGATAAAATCCTAAACATTGACATGGCTTAGAATAACTTTTGAATCTGTAACTAGGTATCTTTTAACAAAGTCACTATCCAAAAGTGACACCAACCTCTTAATAAAAGAAAAAATTATTATGAATCAAAGTGGAAAATGCTAACTAACGCAGTCTATTAAAATGTTATTAAAAAGAATTTACTGACTTTGAAATGTACTGTATACTGGTTCTTTTTGTCCACTCGATTTCTCCCATTCTGAATTTGTTTCATAATTTGATTTATAAATTTTAGGATGCACTCCAATCTCTTCAATTTGGGGATACTTAATGCATGGACTGCATTCTATGTGTTCATGATCAGTCGTTTCTCTTGGTTTAAAATCGCTAAACATACAAAACAAAATTATTTTAATAATGAATTGTTGTTTTCTTACCTTTTACATTCTCTTAATCTTGTTTGAGAAAGTATTAAATATGTGCAGATTTTCGAATTTGAATTTTTACTGGACATATATTGTTTAGTGTTCCCTTAACATGAAAAAGTGATTTTTAGAATTTTGTGTCTCTGAGTGTGTGAGTATGGGCATATTGTGCATGAATAGTTTTTTTGCGATTTGCTGAAAATTGGCTCCACAATTTCATACTAGTTCATGTACAAGGGATTAACGCTTATGTTTGTAATATTTTCGTTGATAAATTTATTTTTTGTAGAAATTTTCAGGGAACTGCTACTTAAAGCATTCTTCTGAAGTGCCGTACAGTGAGGTAATAGTTGTTAAAAACCAACTTAAATTTAATTTAATCAATTCCAATCTGTAATTCTTTTTGGCTGTGCCTTAAGGTGTCTTTTTAGTGCAAGTGATAACCGTACCAAACATTTCGGTAAAGTAGAGAGAAGCCGAACTTGTCAACTTTCCTTCAGAAAACACTTCAATAAAAAAACTAGGCTAACTTTCCACTTTGTATTATTTATATTTGATGAATTTACTATAAGACTTACTATATTCCTGGAATAACTCATAAATTGAAAAGTTTATATAATTTTCCTTTTTTAAAAAAAGTAAAAATTACTTTTGTTTAAAATTATTTAATGCGCGTCAACATCTGAAGTTATTAGCGCCTGGTAAAAATTACTGTTTTTTCAAACAATGTTACTCTACATAAAATATCTTACTTTTCATTAAATTGATAACAATTTGATGACACATTGTCTGCGTTTCGCTGAAACGTTTGTCATATGCAAAAAATAATAATAATTAAACACTACAGTCTATTTGCATTATTGAGGGAGGCCTCTGAAAAATATTTATAAGAAATTGATCTAACAAAAATTGAAAAGTTTAAGGTATGAAATCTCATTTTTTTTTTTATTCGCTTACCTTTTACAAGTTAATCATTTAAAGAACGACGCCATTTTGTGCACTTTTACGTACACAATTTTAAAGAAAATTATTGGAATTTGTTTTCTGTTTCGAGAAAATTATTTAAATAGCAACAGAATCTCTTAGATGACACTTAGCCGAAATTCTTCAGCAATTTTAATTTTTTACGGTTATGTATCTGTTGTTTCAGTTATTACTGTGGTGCTAAGTCAAACTTTCCTTAGTGAAAATGTAGAGAAAACTGCAATTTTTTGTTGTCATTATCTATACATATTATTTAACTATATGAGAAATTCTTGAGTTTTTATGAATATTGGTTAAACGGTTTGAAAGAATATTCACTTGAATCATTTTGTTACAGCGGAAAATTAAAATTCATTAAATTTATTTACATCCTCAATAGCGCGTGTAATTTGAGGCCTTAAATGTGTCAGGAGATAAATGGTAAACCAAATCTAGACAAACAGTTTCCTAATCAACAACAAGAGCAACTGCATTTCTACTTCAGTTGGAAATTTATCAGGGGCAGAGAACTCTGGACGCTAGATAGCCCACTTTTGCCATTGAGGCGTTGAACTTCGTCCCTTCCCATTGCTTATTAATTATAAATTAAGCCATTCTCCTATAGGAAACCGAGATTTATTTTTGCCATCACGACAACTCATGGTTTTTTTAAGGAAAACTTACTAGAATTTTAGCCTGTGAGTGCAAAATTTATTTCACTGGTTGCCAATAAAAAAAAGCGCTTTCTGGTGTCAATTATCCAATTCTTATGTAATTATTATTACTTTTTCATATTACCTTTTAGAAAATACTCTTTCGAGCTATGAATCCAAGTAATTTCACACAAATAATGACTTAAAAGCTTACTAAAATCTTTATATTCCAAATAATAATAATAATCTTGTTGCAATTGTTACGACTTTAAATACCAAAATGATAATATATTGTATATAAACATACACACCTTAGTTTTAAAAAATTAGGTTTTCTTTTTTCCTTATATCCAATTTGAGTTCAGGTGGATCTAACCTTATTGAAACTAAAAGCTTAAATACTAACTTCTGATAAGAAGATTTCTCATAGAAACAAGCATATTGATGTGTTTCAACTACTACTAGTTTCTCAAGAAAAGTACTGCTCCGCTTACAACCTAATAGATAAGGAAAACATGCCTTTTCTGGTCCTATTCAAGCCCAATAAAAGCATTTAATCTTTCTCTGCCAGTTTGTACTCAATGGACTTGTATTTCTAGAAAATGAAAAATCAAATTCGAATATTTGCATGAACCTAATAATTCTTGAAGCATGTAAACTGAAAAAAATTGTAGACAGATTATTTATCCATAAATATGTACATTGATTCAAAGTATGGTCAGAATATATGATATATTAAGTATAAATATGTATAGACAATATAATTAATATATACGATATAATATATATATATATTCTGAATTATTTTTTGAACCACAGTAATATTAAGTACATAATTGACGACAATAAGGTAAATTTTTACAGGCTTATATAGGATACCATATTTTTGGTCAGAGAAAATTAAATCTCAAAGAAAAGTAGTTTATTAAAATGCAAAAAATACAAAATTATTTTATAAAATAAAAATTAGTCACAAACAAAAAATTAAAATTAAACAAAAAAGTTCATGCACTTGTAAACCAAAAAGAAGGGAGTGCGCAGAGATTTGTAAAGCAATAACATTTTTAAATACTGATGAATTTCAAACTATTTTAAAATTTCACAATATCTAGTCATTCCTAAAGTAATAAATGCTTACTTTGTTTCTAATTTGCCCTGTTTAACTGTATTCTATTGCTCAAGTTAAGAAAGTCCATGTTAAAAAATCATTTTTATTGTACTATTAATTGTTAAAAACTGGTTTGTAAGGGCAAAATTAAAAGCACTATGGCTTTAAAACCATCAGGAGTATACAGGATTTATAATTTAATGAATTTATTATCAGGTAGTTATCAGAAAAAAGTTTCAAACAAAACAAAAGGGAGAGGGATAAAAGAAAAACAAAGCGAATGGGAGAGAGATAAAATTCCTAATTTTGTTTGAGTCACTTCTCCAAAGCTGCTGAGAGTGTAGACACTGAAAGATACTTGTTGTAGATTGAATACTTCTTATACAGGCGGACTCAAGAGGTTTAAGCATAATGTTTGGAAGAATAAAAATTGATAATTTTTTTTACTATGCGGAGATGAAAACCGGCAAACACTAGGGCGGAAATAGATCTTGAATTACAACCAAGGGCTGCTAAGTTGTCTCTAGAAGTTAAACGTTTTGCTCTAGAAGCTTCTGAAGTTCACTGATAATATTCTGCAGAAACAAACGAACACTGTCCGGAATATCTTAGCAATAAGCAGCCTTCTCTTGCTTGTCTTACTATTCTAACTTGATATTTCTTTGCTGATTACCTTATACAAAAATAATGTACCATCAGCTGCAACGTACCCTATCCAAAGTCGTACGCAGTTATTTCTTGTAACTTAGTAAAGTAGCAAATCTGTTATATTTCAAACATAAATTCAAAACAGAATGCACGAATTATTTTGGAAATGACCAGATAAAAATTAAAAATAATTAGAATGAATTAAAATTAAAAACATTAAATAAGTTTAAGCTTTGTGGTGCGTGAATAACATTTAGACTTAATATGACTTAACATGCCTTATAAAAAGGACAATCCATTCAAATAACATATTTCGCACTTGAATTTGAAGCCAAATTTTCAATGGGAGGTAGGAGGCTCGGCAAATTCTGTTGCCAGCCTTGAGGTAGCGGAGTAACAATACACGCTACATAGATCAGAATAGACCGACACTACTCGTTCACTCTTTTAATAGCCTTATTCAATGCTGCTTAAGTTTGCGGCAATTAGCTTTTTGAGAATCTAAAAACAGTCCAGAGGAATTTCTTAAAAATTGTTGGCACTTGCTTCTTCTGCCCTAACTTTACTAAGATCAACGTTTGGACCAGTCTAAGGTATCGCAAAAAGAACTCAACGTGTTCCGACCTTTACAGGACACAGAGACTAATGGCATGATCAACGTAATAGAAAACAATTCAAACATCAAGTTGGCAGACTATTAGACCTTAAGTGGCTGTACAAACTGAATATCAACTGGTTCAAACTAAGTACATGAGTAGACAAAGCTAACCAGATAAATAGAATTTTAAAAAATATGCATTTTCAAACTAAGAAGCAGTATGCACCGATTATTGTAAGTGCCGCATCCAGTCCGAATCCTGACTGAGATGTCAGGGTGTGAAATTGGTGTCAGCTTAGTTTGTAATAAACTTCTTTGGTAATGTGAACATTTAATTAACTTTGCTCGCAAACATGGAAATAATTAAATTATTGACACAATACGAGTACTATTTTCATAACATTTTTTTTTTTTTTTTCATTTTATTTACATTTTTAACATTAATAACGCAGATTCAGCTATTTTACTTTCACAAAATGTGGGACAAGAATTTAATCTTTTGCCTCTTTTACGATAATGCAATGTCAACCTTTAGTACTACTTTACTAAACTGCAGATGTCTTTCCATGTTTATTAAATACAAAATAAAGTACAATCATTAAAATGAAGGAGAATGAACTCTACTAGGGATATGCAACAAAAATAATCAAGCGATCAAACAAAACAATTATTATTTTTATGCAGGCACAACAATTTTTCAAAAATATTGAAGCAAATTATAACAGGACTAAGTTGAGTTTTGTAAATAAAATGAACATGCAACTAAATACTGCAAACGAACTATTAATTTATGTGATATATTGCGTTCGAATAATTAAAACGAAGGATAAAGATGAAGAATTCGCACCTATACTGGTCTGGTGGTTGTAGAAATCCTCGATGTCTCGAATATTCAACCGGTATGACTGTGACAAAACTATGAGCTTCCCCATTTTGGTGTTCTTTATCACTTCCACTGAGTGACATTTTAAAGACACCAAATTCATTTAAAAATAATCTGTCACATTTTATTAATTATTCTAGAGAATCTAATTACTTGACTAACGTTTATAAAATAAACAAATATAACATCAATATCTTCAGGCACTTTATCCTTAATAACATGTTTGTTTTTAATATTTTATTACATTTGAACTTTAAGGAATTTGTTGCTTAAATTAAAAATGTATTATAAATAATTCTTTTCTATATACAATAAAATTAACTGGTTAAAAACTAAAATAAAACACGAAACGATAACAATAAAAGATAACAGAACTGTAACAGTTTATTTACAATTCTCCAATGCACAGTGTTGCCATGC
>KQ034108.1:439823-479261 GCA_000181055.3 Rhodnius prolixus
AAAACAAAAATAAGTAATGTATATATCATTCATTATGTAGCAAACTATATCATTTGACTTGGTTTACTAGAAATATTTTCGTCAAAATAGCTATAAAGAAACCATAAATGTTAATGTGCAAACATACTCAAAAAACTATAAATAGTTTGTTAAAATAGCCTCATGTTTTGAATTGTAATTGAGGAGAGAAAAAACTGAAATGATTTTCTCATTTTTAAGCAAGAAGTTGGAATAGAACTAACACGCTTTATTGTTCGATATCATCTTTGAAATGTCGGAGTTGATAAAGCGAAACTGGGGGAAGCACACTTGAACCGACCTTAAGACCCAGACACTAGAGCAGTATAGAAACGCAATGATTAAGAAAGTATAGATATTTTGCTCGACAAAGAATGTTCTGTCTTTTCACTCTAGTCGGTTTTAAAATTTTTATATATCTTGAGATGGACTGATTCTTCAGCTAGTGTACAATTTTTATTATATGTAGTAACCCGAAATTTAGACAATTCAACTAGAAGACTTCGATGTTGATGAGGATTCTTCAAAATACTCTTCTACAAATCTTTTGTTTCCATTGAGTTATTTAGAAACGAACTTTTATTTATTTATTGTTGCAATAAATTCCTGTTAGGAACACAAAAATTAGCTGGTGTAAAAACAACACAGACGGATACTGACGATGCCTCATTATGCTTTCCTACTGCATTTGAATTTAACAAGGGTGCTTCATGTAATAAAAATTGATGAACAAATCCTGAAGTTAAGTAAATTTTCGTCACCATCTATGACCACAGAATAAAGAAGGCTATCATGGCATAGATCTCTGATGTTATAATAACTTTAACAGGATAAGAGCTTTGCTCTAATGGATGAAATCAACGATATCCAGCATAGCAAGTGCAAACTATGTAATAAAAAATGTATTAGCATTTAATGTCCACTCAGACAGCGCCCACCCTTATTAGCAAGCGAGAGAGAGAGATAAAAATGAATTAGTCCCTCATAAACTTACATAACAAAAAAAAAAAAAAATTGAAAACATAAATTTTAAATAAAGGTATTTCCTCTAATTTCTTAACGACATATTTTGTTTATTTTTAATTTTAAATTGTCAGTTTTTGCTTTTGTTTTAAGAAAATAATAATAATAAGCACTGGCAGAATGTAGAAATGCCCTCTGCAAGCGAATGCACAAATCACTTAATATCTAGTAGAAAAATAGTCCATTTTACACCAAAAAATTGTATTTTTCTGTGTTATTTATTTTTTTCAAAAGATAGACGTAAAAACATCTTTTTTAAATTCTTCATGTTACTTTTTGTTTTCTTTCACATAGTTTAACACATATATTTTATAATATATATATATATTTATATATATGTACATCAGTCTACACAAGATAATTAGTACACCATTTACTTAATTCTTATGACAAATAAAAAAAAAAAAAAAAAATTGACTTAGTAAATGGCACACTCAAGAAAATATAGTCCCTACATTGTGCATTTATCCTGTAATGAACACTGAATTTGAATATTTATTTGAATACTTCTCCCCACTAAAGAAAGAAAGATAGGGAATCACATTTGGTTTAATGTCAAAAAATTCTGTTTGCTTTTTTGTAAAGTTTTTTCCAAAATGTGTTTCTTACATACATGAATAAGCATGATTTCTTTTTCATACTGTGAGTTACAATAAACATGTCAGATAGGTAAAAATTATTTATTAGTTCTTAATAAAAAACCGTTTTCTTTTCGTTTTTCTTTTTTGTGGGGATACTTTTTAACACCAAGATTCAGAAGCTGTATTCTGATAATTGTCGTCATCTTCATCACTTGGGTCTTCACCATACATGTCTGCTAATTTACGAAATCGTGGACCAAAATTCGACAAATAATCAAAATTTAGGTCTCCTTCGTCGGTGCCTTAAAATTGAAGAAACAAAGAAAGGAAGATTTACTATTATTTGAAAGCAAACTGTACTTATTTATTTATCATTAAAACTTCATTAAGAGCAACTATCTTTCTCCAAGTAAAAAACCCAGAATGATTACATTCAGACGGCTTTATCTTACTGTGCAAATCTAGTACTTCACAAAATACTTAAGACTCTTTAAGACTCTTTTGAGTGACTTTATGTTTTATCATTTATTACTGTTGAGAGATAGTCACTCTTTTAAGTACAATTAACCCCTACAAAGAACTATTTACATCAGGCCTATTTAACATGATTATCACTCTTAGGTGGGATGGAATATCTATAAACGTTATAATGAGTTTAACACCGAAGAAGTATGCCAGAGCAATGGTGTTGTTGGAAGAAGGCAGAATTATCGATGTATTGGGTGACTGCCACAATATGTGCCCGTGGGCACCGGGATTGTGGAACGGTTAGGGGTGATTGCCTAATTCTATTGCTGGAATTCAGGCGATCAAAATGACCTTTCGAAAAAGGTTAAAAAATAAAAGAAACTGATTCGAGCTTTCTTTCAGAGAGCTATCACCCAGCGGTGCTAAATTTCTCGTTCGGCATCAGACTGAACGATATGTTTCCTCATTAATATTGAGCAATACACGAGAAGTGTGCTATTCTCAGATGAGTTTCAATACGTTGTCCAGTTTTCTTTACATATGTGGAAACGTTTCGATAAAGCCAGGAGAGGTATTTGACACATGCATCTTTTTTCAAACGTTATGATCTACTAAATGTCGTTCTAGAATCCAAACTTAAGAGGAGACTAAAATCGGTTGAGAAGAAGTGCAACTTTAAAGAAAATGTCCCAGTAAACATTTTTCCAGAAAAATAATATGTAATATGATCATTAAGAGAAGTGTTTAACATCATAGGCAATCAGAAACACATAATAAATATTCTCAATTCTACCGATTCTTATATCAAATTTCTTATAAACGAGCACTTGGGCTATATTTTAAAGAAAATTTGGCAATTTTTTCTTATACATATAGTAAAAGAGAAAAAAATTGTCAAAGTTAGAAGTTTTTCAACGTTACGCTTCTTCGTGCAGTTTTTGACGATCAACCCTTATTCAACTCTCCTACCGGACGGTTTTAATAATTTCTATAAAGAATTCTAAGAAGAAAGTGATTGCAATTTAATAATTACCGGAAGCTAGAGATGACAATGATCCTGTCGTATTTCCATCTCCTCCTTCATAAGCATAATGTCTGACATCGTCAAACGGATTAGTGTCTGGATCGTTATCCACAGTTCGTTTTTTCCCATCCAAAAATCCTGATATGTCAGGTACTTCGTCATAACCTGCAGAATAAGCTAATATTAAACATTTAATTTTAAATCGTGGAAAGTATTTATGGCAACTATTCTTCTAGCGCTAAACATAGTCTAGCTGTAATGAAGCCAGAAGCTTCTCGCAAGGGTCCCAGTAAAGACTTGTTCTACAAGTATTTCTTGTTAAAATAGTTAGCTGAGGACAACAATCAGTTTCATTATACAACTGTCAGAATTAATAGCATGTAATCACCAGCTCTAGTAGGCAGATAATCATGGTGAGGTTTGTCCTGGATCGGCTCGTTGTTCATTAGGCGCAGTACGTTCAGATCGTAAGCAGTCATGTCGCCTTCACCACCTCCTTCATCTTCGTAATTGATGATATTTTCCCGAATATCATCAGTGTCCTTGTACAAATCATCAGTCTTCCGCCTATGCACAACTACAGCTAGTAGCAGGACTGAAATAGAAATTAAGGAAAATTTAAATGATACCGTGGCACGAAAGATGCTTTATAAATGCTTTAATGGATCAATACAGAATCAACTATTTGACTTCAGCGGTATCAAATTTGAAGACGCCCGTATCAATGTCGAAAAGCGTAGATTAAGCTCATCAAATTCATTAGATAATGAATAAGTTTGTTTTAGTTACATATAAATAATAAAATTGTACTTACTCAATAAAATTGCTAAACATATAAGAATGGCAATTAAAAAGCTCGGATCAATTCCAAATGATATAGCAACTGCTACGCCAGCGTTACATCCAATATCAACATTTTTATAGTGCCTCGGTGCTCCTAAATTGTACACCTGCGCAGAAAAAAAAGAGGGCTTTGAAGAGATGTTACATTATGAAAAAGCTTATGATCACAACGAAAAAGAAGGCAAATTAGATGCAGTTAAACGGGCTTTTTATGCTGAAATCCTTTAAAAGAACGGAAGAAAGACAATATTATACAAGAATAATGCGACTTAAGGTATTCCATAAATAAACACCTCAGCTCCCACTTTAACACATTCCATTAGCAGCAAGAAATGCAATAAAGATGACACATTGAAGTTAAATTATCAACGAAAATTCAGTTTTGAGGTTCCATGAGACTGAAAAAATTGGCCTTTGTGTTTTTGCTCAGTTAAAGTTCAGTAAAGCGAACATCTAGGTATAGGACTTTTCTGTAAATTTTGAGATATTAAATGCATCATACAGCCGTATTCAGTTGTTTGAAAAGTTTTTCTTTAATAATCACTTTTGTAGAGTTCTGGGGAAAGGAGAGTTCGGTTAAATTAGAATTCCGTAAGTTCAATGGAGGGGGAAGACGGAGGGCATATGTTTAAGTGGTGCACTTTTTTGCGTTTAGTTTTAAGTAAATATGAAACTTATAATTCAGATAATTGCCATAAAAGAAAGAGGTGTGGGAATTTCTCACCAGAATCCCAGAATTTTAAATAAGATTTACAAACCTTTTCATTGAATGTAAAATTGTAAACACAGCCTGAGAATCCAATTTTAGAAGGACGATAAGTCCAGTTGAAATGGTTGTTCAAATACTCAAAGTCAACGAATGAGCCACCAACTTGTAACGGTCCTTGTACATTCAAAAATTCATTTGGCGGCGGAGGTAGGGTAAGACTTAGACAGGAGGGCAGCTTACAGTTGTCAACTTGAAGTTCTATTGACTACAAACACAATATAATTATTAAATACTCAGTTATACAATAAAATGTGTATGAAAATAAAAAAAAAGAAAGAAAGAAAAACTCATACTAATATAAACATCAAACAGCTATTTGTTTTCTCTATGGCAGGTGTTGACAGCACCGATGACATATGAGCATATTAAATGAACGATAAACACATTAAAAATTATTTAAGCACTTACATAAATCACAGCCAAATCAAGAGGAGTATGAAAAGAATGCACAATGCATATATAAAAAAAAAAAAATTGTCAAAATAACCAGCGATTTTATCCACGGATTATTTAAACTGATGCTATGTAATCCTTAGTCTTTAGCTTTAGGGAGGAGGTCTTAGGCTTTAGTCCAGCAATGATGCTCTGAGATAATTTCTTCCCAGGAGCCCGTCAATTCACTATCTGATGAACTGAGTTAACTGCCCGAAGACATAAAACCGGGTGCAGGTCGACAGTGCGCAATGTTCTGGGTATCAATAACCTCAGATGTTGACACGACTTAAATATACGACAGATAGCGAAGTAAAAAAACGACTCCATCATTCTTAGCCCTAACGAAAGTAAAAATCTGCCGAAATATCGGATCTTAGAATAAAGAAGGTTTTGTATTTACTGATAATTCTGTCTCTTCGGCATTAAACTCGAAACTCTTTTTTATTTTATCGAACTAATAAATGCATTTTCGTCATTTTCAGTTCGTAATTGGTCAAATAAGGACTTGTTAGTTCCACGAAACATTTCTCTAGTCTATTTATCGCTTGGTTTCTCTTTTTAGTAGCTTTCTTTGGTGGAATACTGGTCGCTTACCTTAGAAAAAGGTTTCTTGAATAGATTAGATTTGTATAGGGAGTGCGCAATCCTAAAAGATCTACTGTGGCCCCTTTACGTAATAGTGTTTATTCAGAAAATCAAATTTATATATGTGTAAATGTGAGAGAATGTGTTTGATGTGAGGTAGGGTTGTATGGCTTCGCTAAACCTACTAGTTGCACACATTAAATACTTGAGCATGTCCCTGGGTGAGAATAAATGTTAGGGATGTCGCTTCAAACGCTGTGTTGGGCTTAGGCTAGGCTGAGATACCCATATGAACGCTATGACTCCTGAAGTAGTTCACTTCCTCGTACAAATGTCAGAATGACAGCTACCTCATCCCTTGGACGCCAACTTTGAATGACATTCAAAGTAAGTTAAGTTTGTAGATTGTATTAAAAGGGCGGTTTCACCAAAAAGGGAGTTAAGTTTATACTCTCCCCCAAAAGATTGAGCTTTCCGAGACAATTCAACATCACTTTAAAATTAATAATAGACGAGCTCCAAGCCTTTATAGGCGACTTGACTATGGACAGACTTTGCCCTTCAGAGTAGTATAATAATGTATTTTCTAACGTCGGCATTTATGAAAAAAAATTTAAACAAACTTGTGTTTGTTAAACTACACTGGTCATAACTTCTTTAATTTAATGCATGAATGCAGTTTCATTAAAAATCAAAAATAAATTTTGCAAACTAAAAAAATATTAAAAAATAGCAATCATGAAAAAAATGAACATAAAATGAAAATTTGTATGGAAACATCATTACAAACAATTCTAGTTATTAAATTGCTATTAAAACTACAAAAATTACAGCTTACAAAATTACTGCTTGAATTCGTATAATCAAGAATTTTATTTTTAAATTTTTGAAAAAAAAGTGTATGGATCAAAAACTTTATTATAATATGACATCAAAAAGGAGAAAATAAATGTATAGGCAATTAGATTTTTAAAAATATTTTGCATAAGGAAATTCAAAAACCTTCGTTTAGACTCCGGAAATTTTTATTTGACATTCACCATCACGATCTGTTCCTTATATTTGAGATGTTTTGAGTTTCTTCCAGTCCTTATTCAGTCTGTACGAGTATACTCATCAACAACTGAGGTCATTGGATTGCGGAACTTTTTTCAGGGCACAGCCGGCTTTTGATCTGTGTTCTTTAGTTTTAGACAAGACCACCATCGGGCAGAGAAAATCTAAGGACAGCTAGTTTGCAGCCCAAGGAGTATTTTATTCTTAGAATTACTTTTACATTTACATGGTAAGAATATATGTGGTAAACTGTTTATATTAAGAACTGAGTAACTGTGGGCGAAATGTAAAAGGAAAGAAAATTAAACTGCTTTTATAATTGTGTATAATAAAAGCTCTAGAAATATGAATGTACATATTTTTATTAAACATACAAATGTAATTTTATGAACTGAAAATGGGCTGCGAGAAGTCTGAAACGTCTCAGATGAGAACAGCAGGTCATAATGCTGGATGTAAATACAAACAAATTACGGAGTGTCATTAAAGGTTTTTGACTGGCGTAAAAGAATGAAAAAAATAAACATTTGCAAAAATGCAAGGAATGCCGAAAATTCTTAATAAAGAAGCCCATACATCGCCAGAAATTAAACCTACACTGTTTTAAACATTCAGACTGAATTGAATTAAGTTTAGGACAAAAAGAACTTTTGCTTTCAATTCTTTTTCGAGCAGCAACATTCAGTAACATATTTTCGCGTAAAGATAAACCTCTCAAAAATATTTTTCGAGAAGAAAAATCATTACTTTTCAAATTATCCTGCACTCAAATACAGCTTTAATTCTGGACCTATAAATAATTTGTTGTTGACGATGCGTATATATTTGCGTACTACATTAGTGGTAATAATTTATCTTAAGTTAAAGGAGAAAATGAAAACTAAAACCTAAAGAATCACACCTAATCTCTCTTTAAGGAAACTTGTATGGAAATTTAAGTAATTTCCAAAGAGTTTACAAACTATTTTATCAATAAATGTTTATGTGCTAATTAGAGGTATCGACAATGAGAAAGGAATTTTAAGAAATCAAGCTTACAAGCCTACAAAAAAACAATTGCGTTAACTAATAAACTTCTTACAATTCAAGGCCATTTTAGAAACTCGCTTGAAATTACAGGTCAAATTTGATAATATAATGGCTGAATCCTAAATGCGTGTAAAAATAAAATTTTTATAACGAATAAATTAAATATGAACTGTTTCGAATTCTACCTACTCCTTAGTCTAACATTCAAGAAATAAGTTGTATACATTACAAAATATACACAGGCGCTCTGTTCTGTACTCATGAATATCTCTGAGTAGCTGCCAATCGGGCGAAGCTTAGGGTATAGTGCTTTGCTGAATGTATTTTAACATCCTTAGCCGGAATGGAAAATGTAGATCAACCTAAAGGTAATTTTACCAGTTAAATCGTACGGACACCCAGTCACTTCAATGAGAGCTCAATGAGCAGGAGAAAACCAATTGAACACTGCTCTGGCGAACCTCCCCGGAATTGAGACAGACTACGATAATGTGGAAAGTTTTTCTTTAAAAAAATCTCAGAAAGGAGGAGGAAACCAAGGAAGTCTCTGGAGAATCCTGCATTATGGCGAGCAATGACGGGTTTCTGCCATTGCCAATTCGGTGGGCACCTGGAGAAGTTGTGCATAGCAGGTGATTTCAAATTCGGGAAGATGGAAAGGCCATTAAATCAACTCCAATTCAACTGACACTCAGCAATCCTGCTAGCTTGTTTCCCATATATATTACCAAAATTCTCACTCGAGTCTTCATGAATGCAGAGCAGGTCTGTACCTTAAAATAACACACATGCAGTAAACAATGTGCAGTCATTCACATCAGTTAGAAAAAAAAAAAAAAAAATGCATGAATCGTTCCGATCAAAAAACAAATTCACAAATGTTCCATTCAAAACATGAAGGCTTTTTTATATGAATATATAATAGAATTCACCATTTCTTTATTATATTTTTTGGGGAGTTTTATTTTTTAACACTTATACCGTCTAGAGAAGTCCTAATACTTACTGTAATACTTACAGTTTTTGACCAGATTATATCAATCCTATGTGTGCCACCGTCGTTCAATTTTATCTGTTTTTGTTCAATTCTGACCGTACCAGAACCAAAATCAACTAGCAACACTGGAAATCCATCTATCACTTCCAGTGACATGAAATCTAAAAAACAAAAGATAATTTTACTCAATAATTGGGCAAAGTTGAATACTGTTCAATAAGTTCTACGAATGATACAAAGATATTGCAAAGAAAAAGGTTTCTTAGCCTATTCGTACTCGTGGTTTCCAGTATTATACTGGCAGCGCCAACACATTAATATACGGTAGCAAAATCACCCACAAACATAGTATATACAATGAACTCTTTACTACCTTGGACATAGAAATCGGCATTCGGTCGGACAGTCGGCCCAACGTAGAATACAAGTCCATTTGGTTTTCTTGGTCTGAGTTCCAGTGACAGGTGAGATTCTTCGCACGTTTCCACAGACTCGTAAAGGGCCCATCCGTCACCGTTGAACCCAATACTGACTATTTCGCATTGTGGTCCATCGTAACCTTTGGGACAGATGCATCTGGAAGGAATCAAATTAGAACAGCGTGTTATTTAATAGTAATCCTTAAAGCAATTTAAAAATGAAATTTCAGTGCCTCAACTTATTAGATCAACATTTTTTACTTTTTTTAATGTTACAGCCTTTTAATTAGATTACAATAAATTTGGATTGCTATTCTGCTAGAAGTTAATCTAGTAAAATCCCGAACAAAATGCCCTAGTTATAGTGAAAAGAGAAAACCAAAATAAACAAAAGAAGAAAAAAGATCCATTAGTTAATTTACATTACGGTTATTTGCCATTTTATGTTAGTCAATATATTTTGTTCAAACACTATTAACGCTATTAATTTGGATATTGTATACTTTGAAATAAAATTTCTGATACGGTTAAATTTTATTTGTTACAGTTTAACCACTCAGTAAATTAAAGAATTTCATTTTTATCTACTTTATATCAATTTATTTATATTTGCAAAGCCTCAAAAAGCTCAAAAAGTAATAAAATAAAAATTTGGAATCAGATGTTTTATTTTTAATTTCATGCTGCATAAGCTAGTGAGTACAACAGACTTACCCTTCCCCGTTCGGAGCAGGAGTTCCACCGTTTTCACAATGGCGCTGTGGCGGGTTACAGGCGCAGTACGGGTCGACTACGGCTCGCACTCCCACAAATGTTGTCGTATTAGTATATACCGCACTTGGTAAATTACTTTTATTTAGAAAATTTGTGCACGAAGATACGCAATACTGTTTTTCGATCATACATTCGTCAATTTTCACCATAAGTATAGTGACTCCTAGTAGTTTTTCCAGCTGCGAAAACAATGTAACATAAATTTATTCGCTGATTAAAACAGAATTTAAAAATAATTCACATAAATTCGTACACGGGATTATCTAAATTAATAGGGCAGAAATTTTACTTGAGTCTTGAACGTAGATCTGGTGTGAATCACAACTTCTTACCGCAAACTTACATATTCGAAATTCTTTTAAACTCGGAATATTTATTCAATGTTTAGTTTCTTTCAATATTCGAAATTCATTTTCATAAATCATTTTTCGCTTAATTGATTTTTTCATACTCAGAATTTGGTAAGGGGAGCCAATAACATAAGTCACTTTTAAGTGATGCTGCTTCAAACAGCTGAAGTTAAAGAAAATAGCTGTAGCCGCTTTAGAGAAAATTGCAAAAACTGGAAAAAAATTTGACCTAATTTCTTCAAACGCGAAATTTGCTACAAAATTTATGAAGTCTAGCCACTTCTCCCTCATGGGTTGCATTAGGTTTTTTTTTTTGTTCTTTCTGTTATAAGTTACTGGTGGTACAATATAGAAGTGACACTTCATAGGAAACCCTCCCTCTAAAGAGCTTATGGTTGATTCAATAGGGAAACCGAATAGGATAACCTCTCTCGAAACAGTTAACCACCAGATACTGAAATCAACCGCTCGTTTGATACTTTATATATTAAACTGTTAAAGGGGCGGGTGTTAGTGTAGTAGTCACGAACGTGAATTTGTAAGTGAGAAATTCGAAGTTCAAATCCTGTGTCTAGCCACTTTTTAATTAAAAAAAAAAAAAAAAAAAAAAAATACTAAAGTATGTGCTTTCGCTCTCGTCAATGACCCCTAATCGGTAGTTAGAAGTTAAGCCCCACTTGAAAAAGTAGGCGATTACTTTACTGTACTTATTTATTAAAGTTGTTAATAGTTAATTCAAACCATGTCAAACTTACAGCAGTTTTAAATTAAGAAACCTCGCAGTGTTATAACAGTCTTGAAATTAGTTAAGTTAATTATTTAAATGTTTCCTGTTAGCGCTTTCAAACGCTTAATTTTCTAGTCTGAGGTACTACTCACTAAACTTTAGGAACAGAAAACACTTAGCTTTAATTATATATTTAAAACAAAGTGCAGGATACTAAATTTTGTATCTCTCAAATTTCATGTTATTAGCATTCGATCCAGGCACTTGTGTAATGTCTGAAAGTGCGTCAAACAAATTGAGCACATGGAAACCGGTTCATTTCACCACTTCTGTAGAGAGGGATGGTCGGACCATCAATCACCCTAAATCCGACAAAGGTGGACCTACAGAAATTATGAAGCTGTAGACACTAGATTATACCAACTAAAGCAAGGTTTTTGACTACTTTTTTTTCGACATTTCAAACTCCTTAGAGATCTTTTAAGAAACTGAGATTGAGAGTTATGTAGGAGACAAGTGTTTTTGGAATGTTGTTGATTATAGCAATAATTTATTAATAAGTATTCGTCAAACAAATGAAGATTTTCTTTTTAAAAGAAAGATGTATTCTTTAGCCCCCGCCACAATTTCAACTTTGCATAAAAACGACGGCCAAACATAAAATTTATTTATCAGTCAATAAGTATTAAAAGTAGTCCATAATGGAGTTAAATATGTTTCACTTTAATTAGTGTTCTACTAAAAACAAAACCTCTAAATACAGATTATTTTTCTTACAACATTTATGTCATTCAGATCAATTTCACTAAAACAATATCTACGTATTTTGTAAACTTTTGTAGATCGTTTATTTTTGAGGGTAGGGGCAAGAAAAAGGCACCAAACTACGTACTGAAACTTCGGCTTGCTTCAATTCTAGTATTTATCATCAATACGGTATTGATGAAACAGGAGCACACAATGGCTAGAAAGGGCCCAGTCTGCTGAATAAAAACGAACTTTCCGAAAATGGATTTTCTGTCTTACCAAATAACTCAGAGCTGTCCACTTTTTAAAAGTCACATATTATTTTTCAGACAAAAACGAAATACCTGTAAATACGAATGCGAAAGGTGTATTATTTTTAATATAATCTTTGTTCTTCCTCTGGTTTCATCTAAATAAACGAATCGGAATATCTTAGACGAACCAGATTTAAAAATATGATAAAAATCTACCATAAAATGAGGGGTAAAACTCAAAAGTAATATATATTAATTTCAGCATACACAGTAAAAAATAAAAAACAATTTTAGTAGGATTTTTTAAAATTTATTCTCATACCCTGATTTACAAACTGTACTTTTGCAATTTCTGAAAATATAAATTTAACTTATATAGTATTTTTCAATGTGTAGAGTTTACTCTACGGAGAATGTAAGACTTTAATAAGTTACTAACCTCATTATAGTGGACACTAATGGCTGCGTTTAATTTTTCTGGACTATAGTACGGCGAGCCATGCGCTGAGAATCTGACATCTAGTTGCGACATGTTAGCATTATGCGGGGAATGCAGTACGGTAAATACATCCACATTTTCTTCGCTTACATTCAGGTACTTAGCTATTTGCTTTTTAAGTAATGATTGTTTACTCATGCCGTACTGTTTTGGAGAAAAAGGAAACAAATAAATTACGAAATTCATCAGTATTAAAGAAGGAAAGAAAAAAAAAGTTAACATAAATTAAATAACTTGATGAGTTGGTTGGTAGCGTCTGCAGTACTGGACAATTAAATTGATTTAATTCGTCTTAGAACGCTTATTTTTTACATTATAAATCATCAGAGGTTGATTCAACAGACAATTTAGCTTTTTACTCTTCACTTGGCAACAAGGGAGGTTACAGGGTGTGTATGTATGTATGATGTTACCAAAATGTCAAATAATATTTGAAAATTGCAAAATAAGGTAATAACAATTAGTTTATCTTTAAGGGTTTTGTATACTTAGTTCATAAGTAATGTTTTGGTATAATAATACTATGTTTTACCAAATATATATAAGTTTTTGGAATCAGATTTTTTACTTTACCCTTGAATATTTGCAGATTAGCTAAATCGAAAAGTTAGCGTAGTACGGGAGGGGCGCACGAATTTGGAACTTGGATACAAACGGAACTTGGTTACTAAATTAACTGGTTCATTTATATTAGGATGTAACTGTTTAATTAAATACTTGAAAACATAATATTATAATCGTTTAACCATCAGTCGGGTCTCAGCTACCTCGATATTTGTCAGGTACCTGAGAGCGGTACTTTAAATTTCTGTAGTATGAAACATAAGTGGAAGTCAAATTCTCAGCACCAAACTGATGAATCAACTTCTGATGATGGATTAAAATCCGAAACCGGTCAATAATATAAAAAACATGTGTGCTAAAAACATAACATAAAATTATCAATATTTATTAAATACCTTATCTGTTTGGATAAACATTTCAGCAGTGATTCCAGCAAGCCTCATGGAGCCTGACTTGTCCACCGCTTCCTCAGGGATCTCTTTGACCGTAACGTTTACAACCGCTTGTACAGTATGACGTGGAATCAGTGTACTTTCTTCAGTCACCTGGATTTTTTCAGCAACAATACAAAAACAAAATATAATTTCTGCAGCTATACTAGGAGAATAAACTAAATCCAATAAACTTAACAAATTTATACAGATTTATTTTTTTGTAACTTAAATTAAATATAAAGAAAATGAACAAAATCTCAAAATTTCCTGCACTATATCTTTTTCAAAAATTGAGATAGAAAGCTGTAGTGTTGCACAAATGTTAAGGTAAAAGAGTACTACAATTCTACAGATTCTCGTAGGTCTATCATTGTAAAGACCGGAGATACAACAATTTTAAGTATAAAGAAAATGAACAAAATCTCAAAATTTCCTGCACTATATCTTTTTCAAAAATTGAGATAGAAAGCTGTAGTTTTGCACAAATGTTAAGGTAATAGAGTACTATAATTCTACAGATTCTCGCAGGTCTATCACTAATACAACAGGAGATACAGCAATTTTAAATATAAAGAAAATGAACAAAATCTCAAAATTTCCTGCACCATATCTTTTTCAAAAATTGAGATAGAAAGCTGTAGTGTTGCACAAATGTTAAGGTAAAAGAGTACTACAATTCTACAGATTCTCGTAAGTCTATCATGTAAGAGACCGGAGATACAGCAATTTTAAGTATAAAGAAAATGAACAAAATCTCAAAATTTCCTGCCCTATATCTTTTTCAAAAATGGAGATAGAAATCTGTAATTTTGCACAAATGTTAAGGTAAAAGAGTACTATAATTCTACAGATTCTCGCAGGTCTATCATTAATAAGACAGGAGATACAGCAATTTTAAATATAAAGAAAATGAAGATAATTTCAAAATTTCCTACCTATATCATTTTCAAAAATTAAGATAGAAAGCTGTAGTTTTGCACAAATGTTAGGGTAAAAGAGTACTATAATTGTACAGATTCTCGCTGGTCTATCAATAATAAGACCGGAGATACAGCAACTTTAAATATAAAGAAAATGAACAAAATCTCAAAATTTCCTGCCCTATATCTTTTTCAAAAATTGAGATAGAAAGCTGTAGTGTTGCACAAATGTTAAGGTAAAAGAGTACTACAATTCTACAGATTCTCGTAGGTCTATCATTGTAAAGACCGGAGATACAACAATTTTAAATATAAAGAAAATGAACAAAATCTCAAAATTTCCTGCACTATATCTTTTTCAAAAATTGAGATAGAAAGCTGTAGTTTTGCACAAATGTTAAGGTAAAAGAGTACTATAATTCTACAGATTCTCGCAGGTCTATCACTAATACAACAGGAGATACAGCAATTTTAAATATAAAGAAAATGAACAAAATCTCAAAATTTCCTGCACTATATCTTTTTCAAAAATTGAGATAAAAAGCTGTAGTTTTGCACAAATGTTAAGGAAAAAGAGTACTATAATTCTACAGATTAGCGCAAGTCTATCACTAATACAACAGGAGATACAGCAATTTTAAATATAAAGAAAATGAACAAAATCTCAAAATTTCCTGCCCTATATCTTTTTCAAAAATTGAGATAGAAAGCTGTAGTTTTGCACAAATGTTAAGGTAAAAGAGTACTATAATTCTACAGATTATCACAGGTCTATCATTAATAAGACCGGAGATACAACAATTTTAAATATAAAGAAAATGAACAAAATCTCAAAATTTCCTGCACTATATCTTTTTCAAAAATTGAGATAGAAAGCTGTAGTTTTGCACAAATGTTAAGGTAAAAGAGTACTATAATTCTACAGATTCTCGCAGGTCTATCACTAATAAGACAGGAGATACAGCAATTTTAAATATAAAGAAAATGAACAAAATCTCAAAATTTCCTGCCCTATATCTTTTTCAAAAATTGAGATAGAAAGCTGTAGTTTTGCACAAATGTTAAGGTAAAAGAGTACTACAATTCTACAGATTCTCGCAGGTCTATCATTAATAAGACCGGAGATACAACAATTTTAAATATAAAGAAAATGAACAAAATCTCAAAATTTCCTGCCCTATATCTTTTTCAAAAATTGAGATAGAAAGCTGTAGTTTTGCACAAATGTTAAGGTAAAAGAGTACTATAATTCTACAGATTCTCGCAGGTCTATCATTAATAAGACCGGAGATACAGCAATTTTAAATATAAAGAAAATGAACAAAATCTCAAAATTTCCTGCACTATATCTTTTTCCAAAATTGAGATAGAAAGCTGTAGTTTTGCACAAATGTTAAGGTAAAAGAGTACTATAATTCTACAGATTGTCGCAGGTCTATCACTAATACAACAGGAGATACAGCAATTTTAAATATAAAGAAAATGAACAAAATCTCAAAATTTCGTGCCCTATATCTTTTTCAAAAATTGAGATAGAAAGCTGTAGTTTTGCACAAATGTTAAGGTAAAAGAGTACTATAATTCTGCAGATGATCGCAGGTCTATCATTAATAAGACCGGAGATACAACAATTTTAAATATAAAGAAAATGAACAAAATTTCAAAATTTCCTGCACTATATCTTTTTCAAAAATTGAGATAGAAAGCTGTAGTTTTGCACAAATGTTAAGGTAAAAGAGTACTACAATTCTACAGATTCTCGCAGGTCTATCATTATAAAGACCGGAGATACAACAATTTTAAGTATAAAGAAAATGAACAAAATCTCAAAATTTCCTGCCCTATATCTTTTTCAAAAATTGAGATAGAAAGCTGTAGTTTTGCACAAATGTTAAGGTAAAAGAGTACTACAATTCTACAGATTCTCGCAGGTCTATCATTAATAAGACCGGAGATACAACAATTTTAAATATAAAGAAAATGAACAAAATCTCAAAATTTCCTGCACTATATCTTTTTCAAAAATTGAGATAGAAAGCTGTAGTTTTGCACAAATGTTAAGGTAAAAGAGTACTATAATTCTACAGATTCTCGCAGGTCTATCACTAATAAGACAGGAGATACAGCAATTTTAAATATAAAGAAAAATGAACAAAATCTCAAAATTTCCTGCCCTATATCTTTTTCAAAAATTGAGATAGAAAGCTGTAGTTTTGCACAAATGTTAAGGTAAAAGAGTACTATAATTCTACAGATTCTCGCAGGTCTATCATTAATAAGACAGGAGATACAGCAATTTTAAATATAAAGAAAATGAAGATAATTTCAAAATTTCCTACCTATATCTTTTTCAAAAATTAAGATAGAAAGCTGTAGTTTTGCACAAATGTTAGGGTAAAAGAGTACTATAATTGTACAGATTCTCGCTGGTCTATCAATAATAAGACCGGAGATACAGCAACTTTAAATATAAAGAAAATGAACTAAATCTCAAAATATCCTGCCCTATATCTTTTTCAAAAATTGAGATAGAAAGCTGTAGTATTGGACAAATGTTAAGGTAAAAGAGTACTATAATTCTACAGATTCTCGCAGGTCTATCACTAATGAGACAGGAGATACAACAATTTTAAATATAAAGAAAATGAACAAAATCTCAAAATTTCCTGCCCTAAATCTTTTTCAAAAATTGAGATAGAAAGCTGTAGTTTTGCACAAATGTTAAGGTAAATGAGTACTATAATTCTACAGATTCTCGTAGGTCTATCACTAATAAGAGATACAGCAATTTTAACACAACTGCGCAAATCTGCGAACTAAGATATTTGTTGTTAACTGCATACTTTAATATCTGATTATAAAGGGGTATCTGCATTGATTTGACTTGGATTAGTAATCAACTTGGATTCAAAATTCTTGTTTTCTTTAAGGGTTAGTATATTTTTATTATTATGGAGAATTAAAAATCGTTGTTAAAATTCTACTGCGAATTATATGATGCTTCGGGTGTTTAGTAGAGTGGAGTGCACGTTTTCTACACTGAAGTTGTGCTATTTACGCCAATAGATCAGCAGTTATATATTTTCAAATAAATAACAAATGACATTTCCAAAATCTGGAACGTTTTGATGACGAGATTTACAAAATCAGAAACAAGCCTGAAATAAATAAATGTCAATAAACATAAGTACTTACAGTAAAATGGAGTAGATAGGATGGCCCCAGTGTTCCTTGTAGCATCGTGATCATTCCAGTTTTGGAATTTAAATCAAAATGTTCATGAGGTTTTTCAGTCCAGGTAAAATGTTTATCAGGTAAATCCCAATCGTCAGGATCGTCTACATAAACTCTCCCAATTTCTGTATCAGGAGCTTCACCCTAAACAAGCAAGAACGTTTTTTTAAAGTTATGACAAATATTTCAGGATTCCAAGAGCGATAAATGGTTAGTATATAACCCACTAGAAAAGGAAAACTAAATGTTATCGCTATTGGGTATCGCTATAATATGTATACTTGAAATAAAACAAGATCATAAAAACCGTGAAAAAACATACTTTGTAGTTATAAACAAAAATGCTGCTAAAGCCTTCTTTCATTGGATTATCGTTTTCATCGCCAATGACCACTTGAAGAGTACTGGTTCCAGTCATTGGGGGTTCTCCACTGTCAGTGATTGCAATGGGAATCATGTAAGACTTCTTATCTTCTCTATCAAATCGAACATCTGCTTTTAACTTAGAGTCTGAAAAAAAAATTAGTTTCATTCGAATTGAAATTTCTACCGATACTTCATCACTTTTCTTTGATGTTAGTAAGTGGAGTTCCGTAATTGAAATGAGGCAATTAAGGGCGGGTGCTTAGGGCAGCAAATACTTGAGTTTTACTCCACAAAAAACAAATTTCCTGGGAAAATTTTTTAAAGAAAAGTGATGGGTATCATTATTATCACAGGTTTAAAAAAATCGTTGTAACGTTGTGTTTAGCGTGGAATTTTGATGAAGTTAGTTTTACGATCAACATGAAGATCAGAAATAAGAACACTCAGGATACTTGCTGAACTTACATGACTACATTTAGTATATTTACATAAGCCGAAATAGAATTCACTGAAATGATTTTAAAAGTGGAAATCGTATGATGAGGAACTAAAATATGTTTGTTAGAGTAATGCGATGATTAATGGCTGGTGGGAGAGACTCTCTATTGAATTGAAGAACTGTTCCCATCGACTATATCTTTGATACTCGTATTTCAAACGGTCTACTGTTATTTTTTTTTAAAGTTAGCAACCTCCATTATCTAAAAGAGGAAGAGAAGTCTTATCATAGATTTCCTGTCAGGATAATATTTCACTATTACATCATTTTCGAAATTTTTGGGGATTATCAAAAAACTGCAACGTGATATTACCCCCTTCAAGTACCATTTCTTTTCATACAATCAGATGCTAACATGCAGACAGATAAAGTCCATACTGTTACTTACCGATTACACTAAATTTATTCTGTATATCTGGACTAGCTTTCCTAGATATTGCGAATGTAAATGGAGGTCCGTTTTCTGGACCATCATTATCCTTGGCCGACAATGTTGTAATAATTCCTGGCGATTGGTTCTCTCTCCAAACAACTGGTTGTGGCTGAAAAACAAAACAAACAAAAAATATATATTAAAAGAAATGATAGAGAAAAAAATATGTTTTACTAAATGATACCTACCACGTCAAGTACTGGAGCATTGTCGTTGATATCTTTCAAAGTAATTACAACTTCCGTACTTTCACGTAAACTTGATGGTGAGCCGTCTTCATCATTTGCAGCAATCAACACTTGCCAATTATCAAAACCATAAGGTGGATCTCTGTCCAATGGCTGAAAATTAAGAATTAGAAATCAAATGGAAACAAATGGTAGCACGTATTATATCAGAAATCATGTTCGGGGGCTTCTGAATCAGGAAATTTCTTCAAAAATCTGGCTGATAAATTGCACGTGCTTACCTAACTCGCAATTATTGACAAATTTAGTTCAAACTTAAGAGTGACTACATATTTTAGTCGTTGCTTTGAGGCGCCACGGTAGCCGAGCGATTAGAGCCGAGACCTGCGAAGCTAATATGTATTGTGGTACAGGGTTCGAATCCCGGTCTTAGACCTTGGATTTTATTTAATGGTTAATAAGAAGAAATTTACAGTAAAATATGTTTGCTAGTCGCCTCCGTCTACGACACCTAATTAGTAGTTGGACGTTAAACCCCGCCAGAAAAAATTGGCGATTACTTTACTTTACTTACTTTTTAGTCGTTGCTTTGATGGTAAAGAACAGCACTTCAGACACTGGTGTTAAGGAGATACTCAGTAACCAAATGTGACTTGGATACTTTGAACACCAAAGCAAGGCAAATCGAGTATAGAAGTATTTTAAGTGTAACTAGGTTAGAAGGTAACTATTCTTAATTGGAGATAACAAAATTTATAAAAAACATAATTAGAGACTGTCGACAACCCACCAAAAGATGTAAAGATGTGTAGTTGTCCACGTGTGAAAAACGTTCAGTGAAAGGAAACAGTTCGAAACTTCCAGCACCAATGTTAAGATAAAGAGATAAAAATTTGGGGCCGAGCAGATACAAACCCTCTTAAAGTTCAGTAGTGTATCTTCATCAAAACACAACTAAGAAGTTCATTATTTTAACCTGCAAATGTTAGTCTATTCCCCAAGAAACATTATTTCTGTTTTCTAATATGCTACAAGTTTCAGAACAATTATCTATTCGGGATCCATCCAATAATAGACGGAAAGTTAATAAATTATAATTATCTCGTACTTAAGTGAACTACGAACTCATCTATAACCAATCAAAATTGTACTTACCTTTATCAGCGATAGGCAACCTTTTTTATCTATAGTAAGTAGTTTCTGCTGATCCTGCTTTACTACAAAGTAAACAATCCTTTGTGGTTGATTTCTATCTGGAATATCTGGATCATATGCTTCCAACTGTGGGCACAAATATAAAGAAAATGATAGCAATTCCTTTGTTAATGGATATTTCTAATAAAAAAATGTTATGATCCGTCTGAACTTGCCTGAACTAAACAGCCAGGGGTTTTCTCTTCTTCTCTCTGGGTTATATTTTTCTGGTAGGGCAAGAACACTGGCGGATTGTCGTTTACATTTTCTATTTTAATTTCAACTTTACAGTAATCTTCATACACGCCATCGAATGCTCGAACTTTCAGAGTGTACTGGAAAAGAGTGAAAAGAATTATGTAGTCGTAGAGTTACTCAATTCATAAACTTAAATTACTAAGCTCTCTGCTCCATTTACAAATAATGTCCTGAACAAACTGATTTCTTAACTACAATGACAAAAAATGTGATAAAAAATACTTACATTGGTCATGACTTCGTAGTCCAGTTGATTTTTTACTCGCACTTTGCCCGTTTTCTGTTCAATAAAAAAAGCGTCGTTTTCATTGCCTTCAACTATAGAGTAGGTAACTGGCGAGGCTGCAAATCGAAGAGATAATACATCAAAATTTCATTAGAATAATTTTAATGCAGATGAATATCGTTAATAAGATGTCGACGTAGGCTATTATAAGTTATGGTTTTCTCGATTCTTAGTTTATAAACGCAATGGTGTGTCCGACCCGACACTCTAAATTTAAACAAACGTTATCGCTTACCCGTATCATTGTCAAGTGCTTTTACTTCTGTCACCGGAGCATTAATATTGGCATCTTCAGGAATCGCTTCAGCAATATAAAGTGAATGGGTAAATTTCGGTGGGTGATCGTTTTTATCAGCTATCTCTATTCTAAATACCTGTTGACCTGAATAAAAATATTAAGTATAATAGTTTTGTTGAATTCATGGATATGGAAAGTGAATTCAACTTTCTATTGCAAACCTTCGTTATGCTTTCCACTGGGCAGTACCGCGGACGGCGAGTTATCAGTAGCGATAACTTTAACATTGTAAAAGTCTTGCTCTTCTCTATCAAATGTTTTTAAGGTTGTAATATTTCCAGTGTAACGATCGATTGCAAAATTATCTTTATTGTCCGCTAATTCGTAAGTAACCTAAAATTTATAAAATTAAGTTTTGACTTCTCAAAATCAACTTAAAAAATAATAAAAATGGATTTAAACATTTAAAATTATACCTGATTATGTTCAGTCGTAGCATCAGCGTCTATAGCTCTTACTTGCATAACAGGAGTGCCCGGCGGCTCATTTTCCAGCACAACACCGGAAACCACTTCTGTAAATGCTGGTATATTGTCGTTAACGTCCTTTAGTTGAATATTAATACTGGTTTCTGCAGCCAAATTGTACTTATTCTGAAAGTTTATTTGATATTTGTTGAGTATTAATAAATGGTTGTACCCGACCGGGGGTGATCAAGTGAATCTGATAAATTTAAGCTTCAGTTAAAAAGATACGTTCCAGCCACTAAATTGTGCGTTTTTACTGTGACAAAAATGCGTTAACTTCAATCATAATTTAAGAATGTTGGAACAAACCAGTTCAAGCAAACCTGAGTCTATAAATTGTCTTTACTCACCTGTATTCTGATAGTTAAAGTGTATTCAGCGATAGATTCATAATCCATGTGTCTAGCAAGTCTAATGTGTGCAGTCTTACCCTCGGACTCGAGCCGAAATGTGCTCAATTTATTTGTTTGTTCTGTCCGTCCAACAACCAACTCAAATACTGGGGCACTTTCATCTGTGTTAGAACTAAATAACAAAAATAAAGCGTAATAATATTTTATCACTGCAGACCCAAAAAATTTATATAATTCCCTGGGATGGACCAGCTCTTTTCACTTTACGAGTATGTTCTAGAAGTACATCATACAGGTATATCAAAAGTGGGTGAGTTTTTTTTTCCATAACCGTGCTTTATTTATGCCAAATTTTTCATACACTTTTAAATTTAGTTAAGACTTATACAAAATTTTAATTTATAATTTAGCTTATACAAAAATTTATGTCCGCAGGCCGCATTGAAAATTTTACAGCCCACGACTTTCATCTTAATTTCACAAAATTTGTTTTTAACTCTAAATGGAACTGATTAACTTACAATGAAATTATGAACTAAAACCCTGTTGAAAATCAGAATCAAAAATATATTTTTATGACACTTATGTCACAAAAGCCAAATTTTCTAATTTGAGAAATATGAAACAAAAGTTGTGAGCGCATTTCGATCAACTTACACTTGCGAACCGTTTTTTTCAAAAATGAAATTTACCAAACATAAAGAAACACTGCAAACTTTCAGAAAATATGGGAAATATGATGGATGGACGGTCTCATCAACTTCTACAATTGTGCTCAATTGCAGCTTTCTAGCTGTATTTATAAAGAAGATATAAGGTGATAAAATTTGGGAGTTTTACATTATTTCCAACATATTTCGAATTGCTGTACCTCCAGTCCTATTACTGTAATCGCCGTCCAAATGTAGGCAATTATAGTACGCATCTTCCTCTACAACTGTGCACAACTGCAGCTTCCTAGCTGTATTTATAAAGAAGAGATAAGGTGTTAAAGTTTGGAAGCTTTACATTTCCTTCATATTTCTAATTGCTGTATCTCTAATCTTGTTTGTGTAAAGTTATTGGAACAATGAGCAATTATAGTACTCATCTATCGCTTCAATCTAAGTTTATATGTATGAATAAAATAAAACGCTAATAATAGTTAATTCTGTTTTGAATTATCAATGCAAAAAGTTTTTGTAGTGGGTCCAATCTAAAAGATATAGTTATAATTTTATAAGTGGCCGGCAGGCTTATAAAAATTTCCAAATTGACCCACAAAATTGTTTGGTGGGCCACCCCTGCTCTAAGAGAAGTGTAATAAGGAAATCGCATAATTGAAGTCACCATTCACCGAAAATTTTTAATGTCAAGAAAATTTTGCTTATACAATATTCTCCCTTTGCCAACCAAAGGAAATGAATGTAATATAACTTACACGGCAGTGAGAGTAGCAATGTTGTAAGTAAAGTCCGACAAATTCTCCAGTAGCACTATTGGTGACGACGGTATGGTCATAAAGGCTGGCGCTTTCTTGTTAGATTCAACTACTAAAATATCCAAATCAATCGAAGAAGTGGTTTGATTGACACCCTGATCAGTTGCACTAGCACGAAGTTTAAATCTGTAGTTAGGATCACGCTAGAACAAAGAAAATAGCAACTTTATTAAACTCAAAACTCGTGATGTTTATATCTGCTTTGTGTTTTGGTAGTATTTTTTTTTGTTTTATTGAATTTATTCCCAAGTCTGTTTGCTTATATACTGCTCACAAGCTTATATTTGTAGTCTTTCAATCAATAATTATTGGGTCTAGATTTGAGCCTAATGTGGCACTTATTTCTTCACCTTAAACCACTCAAAAGCCCTTGTCGAAACTTTTTCGGTCTACTTGATATCGTAAGAGAACCCTGAACGCCAAATCTTTCAAATATACTCTAGAAAGTATGCTTCTTCTGAATATACTAAACCTAATGTTGACGAAACAGGCCTACCGACCTAGTTAGTAGAACATCATCTCTCAATTTTTGCACTCATATAGTCTGTATGGCAAAACGTGGAGCTGCTGGTCTCAAGTGGTAAACTCTAGTCAATAAAGGGCAAGCAAGAACACCTTATGGAACTAGTGTTTTAGGCCCTGTAGGAGTTAGAGTAGTATAGTATCTTATCTGCGAGTTTAACTAGTGAAAGAGACTTGAAACCCTCGTCTGTAGGGTATCGTTTTGGTGGTATGTTCAGAGGACTTGTTGCACTCGAATAAGTAGAGGCATTAGGAAATTGGGCTGAGGGAAGGATCTGAAGTCAAAGTACTATATTTCTGGTCTAGCAGCTGTGGCACGGCTACGATACTGTTTATCTTCTGATGTCATATGAAGTAATAAAGATATTGTGTGCGAAGTTGTCGTTACTGCTCAGCCAAACCTAACAAATGTTTACCGTTGCAATCTTGTCAATGTCTACAAATGTGTACCACTTACGTCGATTTGCCGGTTTAGATAGATGACACCCGTGTTCTTATCAATCCGGAAATATGATTCATCATCCATTGATTCATATGTTGCGCGGCTTTGAAGATCGTACAGCACCATGCTGTTGTTGCCGTCGTCAATGTCTGTGGCAGATATTCTCATTACTTCACGATCAGCGCTCAAATCTTGTGGAACTGATTCTTCATAGCTCTACAATAATAGAATTGAAATTAGTGATTAATATTGACGGAAAATTTAGTTTTTTAATTCTGAAATAAATACTAAAAACTTTTAATTTAAAGGATTTAATGCTTTTATTGCCTTTTACAACAGGATTTAATGCTTGAGACATCATTGCCTGAAAAAATATAGCGCCAACACCCTACGAGGGAAGGGATTAGCTATGCGGTTAGCGTACTGGACTTCCACGCGGAGGTCCTGGGTTCGAATCCAGCTGCTGACCCTTAGATTTTCTCTTCCTAGGAGCTTCTTACAGCTCACTGTCCGGTGATGGACAGTGTTGTCCGAAACGAGAGAACACTGTCCAGAGGCCGGCAGTGCACTGAAAAAAGCTCCGGGCGCCAATAACCTTAGATGTTGACGCGCCTTAAATCATTAAAAAAAAATAAAATAAAACCCTACGCTGCATGCATACTCCACAAATGCAAGACTCAATATAGCTTGCATTACTATCATGAACAGCACATTCGCACAGTTGTCGATACATACGTTTATTAACTTAGACAGAACTTCCACATAAAAGGTTTGTTCGTATATTCTAATTCTTAAAATCTGATTAAGGCCGTTAATTATTAATCTGATGAAATTTTTTATCCAAGGTACGGGCAAATGGAAAGATTTCTTACGTAAATTTTGAATATACAACTTGATTCATAATTTTCTGTAAAAAGTACAATGCAGCAAAATAAAACTGCACAAACATACTAACAGCGAAATACTGAACACAAAATAGAGCTCATGTCAAATTATGAGACACTGTGTAAAAATCAACAGAATTCACAACTAAGGAAGACGATCGTAATCGGTTATCCTATTTATATTACATCCTATTTATCCATTTCTGTAGCTTTCCTTTCTATGTTAAAGCCTTACTAGATGACATCATCGCAGTTCGTAACTGACGGCGTCCTTCGGCGTTCGAGGTTAGATTAAATTCAAGCTTTTAACGAAGGATATACTATAGTATATTTTCAAATTTAGAACGTTGCGAGAGGTATTGTCAGTGAAATACGCAATAATTCGTCCAAAACAAATAAAATATACAGACTGTAATGGCATGCCTTGCTTACAGATAGAATATGTCACTGAAAATAGGATTACATTATTTTCATGTCCAGTATTATCTAAACGCAACTATTACCACAATTTCTAAAAATCTAAAAATTTTATAACTAATAAATAATATGAAATTAAAATTTTATTACCACACTAATAAAAAATGAATAGAAAATAAATTAATTGAGAAAGGAATTTGAAAAAAAGGCAAATCATAATCAAGACTGGGAAAACAGCGACATATAGAAATAATAATTAACTAGAATAGTAAGTAAGAACAAAGAAATAAGTAACTAAAACTGTACAAAACAAAAACCAATCTGAGAAATGAAATAAACACATTATTTGTATAGTTGATGAGATGGGTACCTTGTACATGTATCCTCGAAAGACCTACACAATTACCTCCCTTTAAACAATAATATTGTACATATGGAAGAAATTCTGTCGGCTTTGTTAATCAAAATAATTGATATACTTTGTACTAAGTACATACATCCTAAGGAGCATCTAAGAATTGAATCCTAGTTATATTCTTACTTCAGGGGAAGTTTGGATATATTTGGATGGTTAACTTACTAGATTGAATGCACAGCGTAATATTCTCAGGTGATTAAAAAAAAAAAAAAATCTATTAATACATTAAATAAAATAACGATCATCTTAGTTTATTTGATACATGTATTAATAATAATAAAAAAAAAACGGGCTGGTGCTAATGACCTTGCAGTCAATACGTAAAAATAAACAGGCGCCGGAGCTGTCCCAAAGGCTCTGCAGACTTATTGTCCATTCTTCTTAAGTTCCAGTAGGTAAATTGTCTCAACTTTACGCGGTCAAGGTTCTTCTTCACAAAATTCATTCATGCGAAATGATCCTTTCTGGCATCAGAGAGCATTTTATTTTACACCGCAACCTCACAACAAGACACAACCATACAGGATACAACAAGCCATCAATCCTTTTTCTGAACAGTGTTCACAGCGGTTATAACTAGCTCTATCCTGTTCTTGGAACCTACTGTACTCATAAGGTAAGTCACAAGCCTAATCTGATTCCAGGTTTTCTCACTTCTAATGTCGTTTTAACCTAAGCCTCCTGCTATTTTCATTTCTGGAACAGCCTTCCAGGACTTTTCGTTTTCTCTTCACAGACCTTTGCTCAAGTCACTCGCACGGGGCCTTTGGTTATACCCATGTTTTTTTTTTTTAACCAATTAATTCAGTGGATAACTCCATTCCTGACTACCTGATCGGCGATCTTATTTAGGCCCCCAGTGAAGGGTAACCTTTAGGTAAAGCCATCTTGAGATTCATTACACACCCTGACGAGATGATTCAGTTTTTCGTGCAGCCTCGCTAATCGAGACAATTACAATCTTCTTGTCTCTAACGCCTATTTTCAGCCAGGTCTTGATCGTTTAAAAAAACTCATTTTTAACTGAATACAACAAGTATGTTGTATTTTTCATTCAAGGCAGTTAAGGACTTTTTTAACTACTACACAAGTGAAAATTTATTAAAATAAAGTAAATTTTCCACTGCTTGTCTGAGTACCGTCTATGAAAAGTTGCTTCATTCAATAGTTCAAAAGTTTTTCCATGCTTGAAAAATTTAATTTATTTGTATTAATGCAAACCTATGTAATATTTTTTAAAACATTCTTAAGTGTCTTTCAAAAGAAAATATTAAGAAAATAAGAATTAGAATGATTCACAGATGTGTTTCATCTGGACTTTCACAACACTGGAAAGTAGCTCTATAAAAGTTTCTGCACGATACTAACTACTTTATTTGATAAATTGGTTATTTGGTGGACTACACTTAAATACTCTCCAATGATCAGTGTAGGTGAGAAAATATAAAATAAGGTATACTTACAACTTTATCAAATACTGGCGGATTATCGTTAACATCTTCTATAGTGACTTTAATAGTGCAGACATCGTCCAATTGAGGTCGTCCGTTGTCTGTGGCTCGCACAGCGAGATAGACTTCTTTCTCTCGGAAAGGTTCATCGCGATCAAACATCTACAAAAACATCATATTAGATAAAAATTAATAAAACATACAGCAAAAGAAGGGACAGGACTCCTAACCAGAAAAATTTTGTGGAGCAGAGCTACTACATCCAATAATTTTTTGGTGATTCATTTATGGCGTATTCAGGTGGATATCTCATTCAACGCAACAAATCGGAGCACGAAATCAGTCGGATTACTTTCAAAACAGAAAATTCGGTTATTTGGTCGGAATGTACATTATACAACATCAGCTTCGACTACGCTTTCTCACATCTAAATCATAAATGTAGCGTACTCTTTCGTCTAAAATGCCTTAAGTGTCAACAACTTCATATATACCTCTAATTGCCAATCGTCTACCAATTTTCGATGTTATTATATGTTGCTGCAGTTTTGGCCCGTCCACCCCAATGGTCATCTTCGAACATGTTTAAGTACAGCTTATTTATTCATTGTTGAAATGAAGAACCAAACACTTATAAACTATCAATTCCATTGGTGATAAACCATTCAAAGCGTAAAATTTATGACCGCACGTTAATCCAGTTTATCCATTTCAACGAAATACACAATCACAACTTCTTTAAAAAGACCATATAAAAGAACTATTCGACAGATCAAGTTGGACTTTTTGTTTTTATAATTTTAGCAAATGTACGTGATAAATTAGGATAAACTTCATTGCTAGCAGCAAGCAAGGCCATCTCTGTGCAGGGCCGAGAACTTTTCACATCGCCCAACTACCATTTTTTAAAAAGCGATTTTGACTTTTTCGAAATTTCTTAGAAAGTTTATTTTTTCTTCGAATTTTTTTTTTAACTTGGAACCTAACTGCGTAAATATTTCAATTTTTTTATCAGAAAAAAAGTGATTTAAGGAGGTGGATATCATTTCTATCTCATTGGGCACGTGATGCTGAAGCTGGGAATTGATTGGCTCTTGCAATCATATTCTGGACCCTTTCAGTACAACTGGCAACACTAATTTCCCGAACTGCCGATATATTTGTTTGCATTAACTGCAAGAAGAGAATTCTCTTTAAAACTAATTAGTTTTATTACTTTCTAGTGTGAGTTATGACGTGGACACAGCACGGTATATATCCATCAATCCTTGAAGTACACTTCATCGTCAAAACATTATTTAGCATACATTATTCTAAACCTTGTCAACAACATTAGTTGCAAACTGTGACTGTAACCAATATTTTAAAAGTTCTGGCACAGAATCTGAACTTCTTAAATATTTTATTGCATCCAAGCAATCACACATTAGGAAGTAAACTATGTTAATTACAAACTACTTACATGTTTAGTAAAGATTTCGCCGCTATCTGCATCAATTTGGAATTTTAACATTTCTCCTGGTGCGGACACAAAAGTGTAGGTGACCTTACCGCCATTCTGTATTGGGTCTCGATCAACAGCAGTTACCTGAAGATGTAATATGCAAACATTATATGCGATATCTAAACCAATTATAAAAGCAAAGTACAGTATTGTTGTATGTATTGTTGTGTCTGCTAAAAGCAAAATTGTTATTTGCATTGAACCTTAGTACGCTCTAGTCAACATAGACAATATACTCTCTGATATTGTGAAATCCTCTTACCGTAAAAACTTTAGTGTTAATGGGTTCCTCTTCCTTGACGCTGGGCTGATACCTGGAGCAGTTGGTGAAGACAGGTTTGTGGTTCTCCTGCGAGTACATATTCCCAAGTCCCTGTTTGTTAACAAGAACAAATTTAATATAATAATTACGAGTCATTTTTTTTTTTTTTTTTTTTAAAGTTAAATAAAGTAATAAATTTTTAATATTAACACGAGCGCATCTTGTCGGTTGAACGAAACATGGGGTCAACGTTAAAAGTACTTATTTGCGACTTTACTGGAGATATTCAAATTTATGTGACACATAGAAAATATGAAACCTAACTTAACCCAACCTAACCTAACACAGCAACTCTGAAGGACACCAGAGATTTCTAGGCTCCAGACAAACATTACAATGTGTATTTTAACCATGGTCAACCATTCGATTCATTCAATAATTCATCTCTATTATTTGTAATCTACTAGTCCTTAAAATGACTAATTTATTGAAAATGTTGCTGATTTTATCTGACGCATGCAAGTTTATGTATTCCTGACTAATTTATCCCACTTTATATATGGCGGCAATAGTTTCTGAATTTTCGCTGTAAGGAGTATTCTAAACAATGAAATTTAATATTTGTTAACAACATGGTTATATCGGTGTTCAAGGTAAGAGAAAGTATTAATCTCATTGATACTCACATGAGAAGCGGTGTAGATTGTGTCGTCGAGGTAGTGGTCAGGGTAGGTGTATGTGGGTCGGTCCGGCAGGTGTCTGGAGTGTCGCAGTCTGGCAGGACTGCCGTGCGACCGCCATGTCCAGTAGGTGGAGGCTCCATCATCTGCAAAAAAAAAAGAATAAGTTGTATGTAACGTTAATTAGCACAATGCAAATACATTATTTAAAGCAATACTGGTTATTAACTTCATTTATTCATTAAACTTCAAATACTTGCGACGGTTGAAGTTTAATCTGATAACCCACAAACACAATTTGATGAACAAAATTAAAGAAGCATTAACGAAGAACCAAACAGACTATCTCCTCGCCCTCGATACAGCGATATAACTAAGGCCAAACTGATGGAGACGATAAGGTAACAATAAATGGAAGAAATTGGTAGATACAAAAGTTAGAAATGCCCTTACTATTGCAGTGGGCTAAGTCCCGCCCGGATTAAGGATTAAGGCGGACTATTCTCAAGGAATGAATGTCACGTCAGTACTTTGGAAATGAAAACATTTTTTCCGTTTAATAAATTACTTGTTTTAAAAAATCGAGGCACGATTTTTTTTTTCAGGTAGGTGAGCAAATTATTAATAAAGGACATTCTATTACCCTACGAGAACTACAGCTTATTTCATAGATTTTAGAAGAGCTGTAGGGAATTGTAAATTTGAAAATATTTTATAGGTTTTGATAGCAGCAGCGTTGCGATTCATTCAAGTGCACTACAGGCAGCCACAATTAATTGCCAGGAACATCGTAAAACTAGAGACAAATAAAGAGGCATTATGTTAGTTACGGGTAACTAAACGTTCAATAAAATCTGCTATTAGAGGGAATGTTGCCCGTTAGAATGGTAGCAATTGCAACAGTAGAAAGGGTTGTGTGTTTACATCAGATTTTTAATAGAATAATTCGCGCAATTTACCACAACTTATTTGCTATTTATTTCTTATATATGTACTAAACTTATTTATTAACAAAAAAAAAGGTTAACTACGTAGTGGCTACAGGTTTACTTTAGAGTCAACCTTCAATTAACGTCCCAACTCTGTGTTGCCACGGATCTTTACGACTCACTGGCACGCCACGCAAACATAATTACATAATTTTTGGATGCACTGAAACTATTAAGTAAACAACTTTTAATTTAAAATCAATATATGAGTAGCTAACAGTAACTTTAATCTTTAACAAGCTATCAATTCTACAGTTATTAAGTTATTTGTAGTTATTACGGCAGGTTGTTAATTTAGTTTCGAAAGAGTTACCCCTTTCTGCAGCTTAGTCAAGCACAACTACTCTAAACTTACAAAGCTGAATAATTCTAGCACTAAAACTGATATCAAAAAACATCTATTTCTTATAAGTGTATTTTTTTTTTTCTATTTGTGTGCGTTTAACCTTCGCAGGGATTCCCAAAGGCGAGAAGTTTCTTATAGTAATGGATATGATCATAAGTAAAACCGAAGAAAATATTAAAATGTTTTACCACGGATATTTGAATTTGAGGCTGACGAGTACATTTGTTTCGCGTTTTGCTGTCGAGGAAATAAACCTCAACGAAAAGGTAAATTGAGAAATGACATAAACTGAAGAATAGCTGCTGCAGGTTCTTTCCGGCGTGAAGGGTACACTTTCTCAGCTTTTCAGCAAGAGAAATAATTCGCAGCGTTTTTAATCGCACTTATGGTGAGGTGTTCTTAGCGTTTTATGCTTGCGTTCAGACATGTAGACCCCTCCAATCGTCACACCACTCTACTAGAGCTAGGCTGCCACTGGCCTGCCGACCTACTTCAGAATGTCAAATTCAAATGTAGGCCTAGTACTTTAGCCCAACTGATGTTACAATAAACAAGGACAGGTTTTATTTCACTTAATCACTATCTACATAATTGCATCAGCTCCTTCATCTATTGCTAGTAGTGGACCCAAACTTACCTTAGGAGAAACTATTGTTACAAATGCAAATGTGTTAAGATTTTTATTAAAATAAAATTATTTGCTCATTTGACGTCAGTTCATAAATTCCCACGATGAACAACAATAAGGCTACAATGTTGCTACCATGCTGGTTATTTACTGCATTCCGAGATCTGGTAGTGTAGCAGCGACCTAATGTGGCCCCAAATGCACATATTAACATGTCTCTAGCAAGAATATTCATGAAGGTGCTCGTTACCACGCGTACAAACACATTAGTGTACTACCGTGCAAGAGACTTGCCGCCAAAAAGTATGTACACGCGTGCATTCTATCGCCAAATTAGTTTCTAGCTGAATACCAACACTAACTTTAAGTGCATTGCATTAAACTGACAGTGAACTATATACAGTCACTCGGGGCGGGTGTTGGTCTAGTGGTCAAGAGCGTGGCTTTGTAAACGGGAGATCCCTAGTTCGAATCCCGCGTATGACTACTTTTTGTTTGTTAGAAAACTTTGGCGAAAGATTTATGCGTTTTGAAGAGTGACCAGAGGCTTTGCGCGCGCAAAATGCTATATTCCCTGGGCCCTACATTTTCAGAAATAAGAAAAACTAAGTAGTTTAATGAAGAAATATTGCAAAACAATGGGTCATGTCTTTCTAGTACGGGCAGGTGCCTCCTAGAGCGATCGTGTCGAGTTTCCCGTACTTCACTGGTTACCTGAATTGCACTTGGTCGAAATATCAAATGTTAACAAATTGTGCAGTTGTGATAAAAATTCAAAATGGAAAAGCTGGCCAATGACAACAGTTTCCCTTACTACGTAAAGAGAAAATAAAACTTACAGCAGGGAATGGAGAAAAGTAGCTGTTACAGCGACGTGCGATGAGAAAATTAAAGGTTTTTGTGTTAACGCAGAGAGTTAGAAGCTACACTCGGAGATCTGGGAGCGGCAGGTAGATAAAGGAGTGCGGGATTCTTATCTCAGATGGAGTGGTGCTCAGCAAGCAATTCTTCCAGCGAACTGGTTCACTCTGCCTACTCAAGTTTGCACTGATAAGCACAGTTCCACACCTCTAAATATAAATATCAAACCTAACTTGCACCCATTATACATCTTAGCGGTGATTCATACATAAAGAATTCTCTACTATCTCTCTTGAACCAATCTCATGCAATAATAAAACCCAGCAATGCAGTTGAAGGTTCAACGTTAAACTAGTTAAAGTAGTCATTATTACAAAACTAATTTGCAAATTACCTTCAGGTATTTATTTAATCCTACAGTGTCCAAAAAATGTGTATCCATCCACTAGAAATAAAGTTACACGCTACTGCATTAACCCTAACAATTGGGCAGATAGATATTAATTGAGAAAACTCTATTTGGTTTTTTTGAAAATTTTGTTTGATTTAAAAAAAAAAAAATCATTTTTTGATGAACAGCTATTTGTTTGTTTAATTTTATTGGAAGACCCTGGCAGTAAGGAGTTTGGGAGATTTTACGTAGAATTTTGGATTGTAAGTTTTGGATTTTTTTTTTAAATTTATTCCGAAAAAGTTTTGAAAAGTTAATTATTTCAAATCAATTAAATTTAAACTTTACAAAAACATTACGAATAAAAACCGGCTAATAACGTGCTTATTTGTGCTACAAGTTACAGTACGACAGCTCCAAATTGCGGGCGACCATCTTGTACCAAATATATCCTTTAAGACAGAGAGATACTGACTAATTTTCATCTAAAATTGTAATAACTGTAAGAAGGGAAAGCCTAGGGGTTACTTCCGGTTGAAATTCAATGGTGAACATGTTCAGCAGTAATAGTAAATTACTTTAATTGCAAGAGAAAGAATGAAATACGAAGTTGTGTTTTGATATGTGGCTGCACATATGTGCCAGTGTGACAGATACTAGTTGCACACATATCACAAGCGCCAATATAGTTCGTGTATGATCAATAAGCCGATCGCTATCGACTCTACAATTATTGTTATGACCGTCCGATAAGATAAGACCATATTTATACGATCTGCAACACTTTATGTGGCTGCCCATTAATGTAACCTAACAGTATTTTACCTTCCCTTCGAGTGTACACACGAAGATAATGTGGTTTAAAAAATTTAATTAAAAAAACTTTTATTACGTTTTGATGTTGGCTAAATGGTAGAAAAGCATTTGTTTTTAACACAAGAAGAGTAAAGCCAGTGATAATAGATAACACTTCCCTTAACAATTACTTCGAAGCAGCCATCTCGCTCGCCAAATCACACAATCAAATTTTGCAAATAAAAGTGCAAGAAAGTACGAGGGTCGTTTGAAAAGTCCGTGCAAAAATAAAAACTACTCAATTTTTTGGGGTAAACCTTTTTTATTTTTCAACATAGTCTCCTTTTAGGCTTATACACTTCGTCCAACGCTGCTCTAGTTTGTTGATACCTTCCGAATAATAGGATTTGTCCAAGTCTGAAAAATAGCCATTCGTTTCTGCAATCACCTCCTCGTTTGAATAAAATCTTTTTCCCGCCAGCCATTTCTTCATATTGGGGAACAAATAGTATCCGAGGGAGCCAAGTCTGGAGAATAGGGGGGATGTGAAACGAGTTGGAACCCTATTTCCATTAATTTTGCGACCACAACTGCTGAGGTGTGAGCTGGTGCGTTGTCATGATGGAAAAGGACTTTTTTGTGGGCCAATCGTGGGCGTTTTTCTTGCAGCTCGGTTTTCAAACGGTCCAATAGATGAATAATATGCACCTGTAATAGTTTTACCCTTTTCCAGATAGTCGATGAGGATTATTCCTTGCGAATCCCAAAAGACAGTCGCCATAATCTTTCCGGCCGAAGGAACGGTCTTCGCCTTTTTTGGCGCAGATTCCCCCTTGGTAACACATTGTTTAGATTGTTCTTTGGTCTCAGGAGTGTAGTGATGTATCCATGTTTCATCCACAGTGACGAAACGACGCTTAAAGTCCTGCGGATTCTTCTGGAACAGCTGCAAACCGTCCTTGCAACACTTCACACGATTTCGTTTTTGGTCAAGCGTGAGCAATCGCGGCACCCATCTTGCGGATAGCTTTGTCATGTCCAAATGTTGATGCAAAATATTATGTACCCGTTCATTCGAGATGCCCACAGCACTAGCAATCTCACGCACCTTCACTCTTCTGTCATCCATCACCATATCGTGGATTTTATCAATGATTTCTGGAGTAGTAACCTCAACAGGGCGTCCAGAACGATCAGCGTCACTTGTGCCCATATGGCCACTCCGAAAATTTTGAAACCACTTATAAACTGTTCTAATCGAAGGTGCAGAGTCACCATAATGTTTATCAAGCTTCTCTTTAGTCTCCTGAGGCGTTTTGCCTTTCATAAAGTAGTGTTTAATCAAAACACGAAATTCTTTTTCGTCCAATTTTTGAAAATCACTCGACTTCCTCGATTCAAACGAATGCCAAACACAAAGAAATAGACCGATCTGGCTGAAACTTGGTGTGTGCTCTTCCAAGAGATGCTACTAACTAAACATAACCTCGATACGCGCCAGTAGTGCTATCTCTCTGACTTTGCACGCACTTTTCAAACGACCCTCGTATCTGTACGCAGTTCATCTTCTACATATTCTTTTAACTTTTGAAACTTTTAACTTTTTTAGTTTTGAAAATAAACATTTTACACTTCTATAATTTCGTAAGCCAAAAAGTGCTGTAGCCGTTTCACAATAATAGTTTGTACAGAATACGTGTTTATAGCCAAAGGTTATGTATCAAAAATTATGAAAATCAAATACTTAAAATGACCAGTAGATTTTTTTAAACGGTATAAGAATGCGAAAAGCAAATTTTTGAAATAAAAAATTTATGCAGCGAACGGTTGAATATTTCAGTTTTATTTATTCCAAGTTGGTACTACGAAGGGGTCAAAGTTTGCCTTTCTTCGCGACTTATTTAAATTCTTTTTATTCTTTAAACCCTTAGCGCCGTCATTAAAGTTTGTTTGAGAATATGAACTTCTTCCTTATTTGCTTTTGGGTACAATAAATGAAATTGGTTTGGAAAACTTTCTTCCTTACTTATTACTCCTTTTTTTATAAGTGCTGAACCTGAAAATCTAACTTTTGACATTTTATATGTATGTATACAAAATGAATTTTTGTGACAAATCAAAAATCCAAGAGATTTTTTTTACATCCGTCACTTATTTCGGCTTATTTTTGGGGAAATTGATTTAGTGAATCTTTTGGACGCAAACGATAAAAAGCTCTTCGTTCCCCATCACCACTTAAATAACATTTTTTCTTTCATAGACCAGAAGTTCCCATTAAATCAAAGGTTCTTAATCTTTCTTCTATCCAAGGACCGCTTTTGATTGATGATTACTTCGGTAGCCCTCTAATAATTTTGTTTTGTATAAACTGAGTACAATCAGTTTATCCTGTGAACGATAGTAAATGCTCCAATCTACATCTCCACTAATCCACACTAACCAAAATATTCCGTTCCAGCTCAGCCTAATCCTGATATACTAAATTCCAAGGCAAATCATCTGCCCACTTTAATCCAAAAAACCGCTCGCGTTTTTTACAGAACACTTCCATTCTATCAAGACATTTGCCAATGGTCTCGAGATCTTAACATTATCCCCTAAGTTGGCAGTCATATAACTCTGATGGCTAATTAAATGCTACCAACACTGGATGGTTGCTGTTCAAGCTTGCACGCCACTATATGCTTGCGTATGTAAAAGTATTTAAATAAAAAATCAAAACAAAGAACATCGTTGAAAATATTTTTGAGAAAATGATTGGAATGAGATTTGGAATTGCTGTAGCACGTTTGTGTAAGTACTGCAGCATGGAGGACACATTCACAATGGTTATCTTGCAATTCTTCTAGGAAAGCAAAGTACCTCTGGCCACTGCTAGGTGAATGCAATCTAACCGAACTGTTTGAGGTAGTGATCAAGCTAAGTGTTGACGTAGGAAATGAATCCTTTATTGGGTGTGAGTTGATTACAAGGATTGCAGGAGGTCCCCGAAACCAGTCTTTACCTAGACACGCCCGGCCAGGCAAAAAAGGTAATCCGTGTCATTAATACAGAAGGGAGGGTTGGAGGCGTGCGCCTACCACCACGGGCCCTTTTAAAAGGGAAGGTGCGTCGGCAGACCGCCCTGCCTTCAATATTCCCTGCAGTGTTCAAAGTAACAAGGCTGTGCGGGCGCCCAATCGTGCCCCCTCACGGTGCGTCCTTCTTCAGCCTTAATTGGTAGAGTTACTTGAGGAATCTTAACTAAGTCTTAACTCAGTGCTTATTCCCATTCTGCCGACTCTTCCCCTGCCGACCTTTATTCAACTAATTTCTTGGCTCAGTTACATTCGCTTCCATTTACCTCCAGACACCGAATATAATGATATTAAACTTTAATTACATTAAACCAGCTCAAATTTACCTTATAACAACATAAAGCAATCAACTCCTACTAAAAGCAAAATGAAATAAAAGATAAAACAAAAAATCTGGTTCGAGATACACATTAGGTTTCTCTCACTCCAGTCCAGCGAATTTCCAATGGAGAAAGTCCCTCTCAAAATGCATTTGGGGAAGAGATTGAGTGGAAAGAGTGGTCGACATTCAACGCAGAGACTCGCAATTTATCGCTTTTTGAACCCGATGTTTTTGTTTTTTAGTTAAATCGCATCAATAACTGAGATTTACTCAGTGTACTACCGGTCTCCGGACAGTATTCTGTCGTTACAGCACAGTCCACCATCCGGATAGAAAATTCAGAGGCCAGCAGCTAGATTCGGACCAGATATTTCCGCGTTGGAATCCAGTATTCGCAACCACTTAGCTAATCCTTTTCGAAAATTGATTCTCTCTTCTTAGTTTAATTAGGAGAAGATGGTGATCCTATAAAATTTCGAATATTGAGTTTTCGCCGGAAGTACAAGTAGTTTGTTCGTGATTGTGCTGATTGGGTTTAATAAAATCAGAGGAGGTATGCTCGCGCTTAAATAATCAATGAAAAATTGAGTGTAAAATAGTGATTAGGCTCTCCTTTATGATTTTGCTGCCTGTGTAACACTACCGAATATGCTTTCAAAGCGGAATGTCAATTTTGAAAATTAAAAATGTCAAATGTATTTTAGAAGAATAAAGTTAGGATCCTTTGATCAAATCTTGTGAACGGAGTGTTTGTTAAACTCGCTGCAGAATACTAAAAAACTTTATTAAGGAAACTAATTTCTGCAATCTCAGATGGAGTTGACTGGGCCAGTTGGCGATGAAAGAAACGGTTCGGACGGCAGATCGATGCCTTAGGTTGCCGGTCAAGATTAGAGGGAGAAAATAGACTTGAAGCCCCAGATAATAAATACCTAGCCGCCTGTGCACTCCGGTAATTATGTTGCTCTGGCAGCAGCCAGGCCTGGCCCGGTGTCCCATGCCGCACACGCCACCAACACAGCAAAAAAGCTCTAGCTCTGCTACAACAGAACATTTGTTTTCACTGCTCACCGTTAATCTCTTAAGTTCGTCTTTATAGTTAACTGACTCTTTATTTACTCAGAGCACAGGCCGAGCTGGCCAAGCACTTTCTACCCAAACTATACAATTTCTCTTTTTATTTAACTTTTCTCAGCACACTAATAAAACCCTATTACTTTGATTTGAAATATTTCAGAGAAAATGGATTTTGTTCTCAAACAACTGATCTCTAATGATCTGAAATGCTGCTTCTTGAGGATTGCCTGAACAAGTTGGATTCAGAAAGAACTTCATCCTGTTTAATTCGGGGTTAACAGCCTCGAACTACGAGGGTCGTTTGAAAAGTCCGTGCAAAGTCAGAGAGATAGCACCACTGGCGCGTATCGAGGTTATGTTTAGTTAGTAGCATCTCTTGGAAGAACACACACCAAGTTTCAGCCAGATCGGTCTATTTCTTTGTGTTTGGCATTCGTTTGAATCGAGGAAGTCGAGTGATTTTCTCACGCTTGACCAAAAACGAAATCGTGTGAAGTGTTGCAAGGGCGGTTTGCAGCTGTTCCAGAAGAATCCGCATGACTTTAAGCGTCGTTTCGTCACTGTGGATGAAACATGGATACATCACTACACTCCTGAGACCAAAGAACAATCAAAACAATGGGTTACCAAGGGGGAATCTGCGCCAAAAAAGGCGAAGACCGTTCCTTCGGCCGGAAAGATTATGGCGACTGTCTTTTGGGATTCGCAAGGAATAATCCTCATCGACTATCTGGAAAAGGGTAAAACTATTACAGGTGCATATTATTCATCGTTATTGGACCGTTGAAAACCGAATCCAC
>KQ034108.1:479281-521427 GCA_000181055.3 Rhodnius prolixus
GGTGCATATTATTTCATCGGTTATTGGGCCGTTTGAAAAACCGAGCTGCAAGAAAAACGCCCCACGATTGGCCCACAAAAAAAGTCCTTTTCCATCACGACAACGCACCAGCTCACACCTCAGCAGTTGTGGTCGCAAAAATTAATGGAAATAGGGTTCCAACTCGTTTCACATCCCCCCTATTCTCCAGACTTGGCTCCCTCGGACTAGTATTTGTTCCCCAAAATGAAGAAATGGCTGGCGGGAAAAAGATTTTATTCAAACGAGGAGGTGATTGCAGAAACGAATGGCTATTTTTCAGACTTGGACAAATCCTATTATTCGGAAGGGATCAACAAACTAGAGCAGCGTTGGACGAAGTGTATAAGCCTAAAAGGAGACTATGTTGAAAAATAAAAAATGTTTACCCCAAAAAATTATGTAGTTTTTATTTTTGCACGGACTTTTCAAACGACCCTCGTATGTCCATTATGCTGGACAGTTAGATCTCTCTATAAACTTACAGTTAATTGAGAATATCAGTTTTAACGAAAAACTATTAATTTGCTGCAAGTTGAATACCGCCAAAACAATCCAACACCTCCTATTTGAGTGCCCACCTATCGATGACTGAAATTCACTGCATTAGTTAGAAATTACATTTTCTGCATTATACTGTAATCTATTTTTCTGCATGAAAATACAAGTTGTTAATAAACAATAACTCTATTTTTCTAAAAATAAATAAAGCTTGCTACTTGTATATATTTTTCAATTACTTTATTAATTCTCCGCTTCATTATGTATTTTTAGAAAAAAAAATGTGAGTGTAAATCCAATTAAAGGGATAATGCTTGGAAAGGTCAACACTACACGTAGGCAAGACTGCAGGAAACATTTCTGATTAAGCATGGCACGTGGGAGTATGTTTCAGATTCTAAAACATATCGCTATAACAAGGATGGAGAAACGGGAGTCTACATCAGTCATATGCTTTTAATAGCTTGTAAATTATGCATATGCGAACAAAATATATTTAAACAAAATAATCGATCAATTCACAACAGTTGGCTCTCTGAGCCTGAAAACAGGTGTGGAGAAATAAAATCTAGACCAGCAAGGAAAGTAAATCTCCTAAAGTGAATGAGTCTATCTGGCGATGAAGTTGATCATGTTGGATCATTCTTCAACCCCTTTTGACAAAATGAGAGATGCAGAAGTAGATGTAATCAAAGATAATGTACCTGAAGATTCTGACAGATTTTTGGATTGGAAAATAATCCCTCGTTGAGCTGCCCTAAGACTTGAAAACTAAAAATCTTTGAGGAATGCGAAGCTATTTCGGAATGTCGAAGCTCTTTTCATCCGCAGAAGACAACACTATCCACCCACAAGAGAGCCGACGTGATTCTCAGGCAGCGTTTGAATGTTCAAAATGAGGAAGTCGATTGCCTCTTGAAGGCAAGAGATGGACGTATTTCTATAAAGAATATATACACAACGTGAAAATTGGTTATCGTTCTGAGGAAGCGCTGGTGCAAGCGGTGGAGGGTACTAATTGATGACAAGAATTTCTATAGAAACAGAAAGTTTGAACAGAAGACAAATGGACCAAGAGTTTTGTTTAAAAAATTAACTATCTTCTTGGGGGACCAAATTGATTGTGGCGATAAATGCAGCGATTCTGTTTTTACATGGCCGGAATGCTACCTTCAAACGGTAGGCTGTGGAGATATTCGAGTTAAAGCAGGTGAAGTAAAACAGTGTGGAGCGGAACTAAGTTTACACAATGAATCACAAGTTACCGTGTGGTTTTTTTTTTGGAACAGTCGGAGATAGTTGATAGCTACACTGGGGGTGTGAGCAAGAACAAGTTTGTGATAAAGGCACAATGGAGAAAAAGAATACTACCATGAAAAGTTAGTTGGTAAGTTGAGGGGAGCCGGAAGTGAGAAAATGGACTAAAGTATTCCGAACGGTGGGTGATATGGAAATCAATGCAGTTGTCTTTAGTGTAACAAGCTGTCAGCAAGGTGGTGGGTACGTGGAGTGCCAAATCTGAAGTCACTCGATTATCAAGTACTCTCACGACTTGAGATTCTAGTTCTGGGCTCCACTATCCATGGGATTCTCAGTGCTTCCCTAGTTACCCATCCTTCTGCCCTTTACTTTTCTCTACCTTTCTACCTAAACTTGCAGACAGACTACCAGCCTTACATAACTATTCTAGGGATAAGAAAAGCACAAATCCAAACCCCTTGTTTGTAGAAAGTACAGATATAAAAAAATCTATTGAAGTTAAGAGGAAAATTAAAAATCGGTTAGAGTGGCTCGTGCAGGATACCAGAACGGAAGAGCTTTCCTTTTTGCTGATTCTACAAAGTTATATATCTCAATACCGTCATTATATCCTAATATAGTAATATGAACAAATTTGAAAAACACAAAAATTCAACCTTGCATATCTCATCAACTAATATCACGGAAATATTAAAATTTATACCAGTTATAGAGGTAACTTCTCACAACAATTTGGAAAAGAATTCATTAAAATCTAAGCAATACAAAGAGTAATACAGTAGTTTAAAATTTCAACGAATTTCAAAACCACGAAAATTCAACCTTCAATATTTCATTAACTATTACCACTTAAACATTGAAACTTATACAAGTTATAGAACTATGGTTTCTCTACAATTCGTAAAGGATTCATCAAATTCATTAAAACGCAATACAAAGAGAGATACAAAGATTTGAAATTTGAACGAATTTTAAAACCACCAAAATTCAATCTTGAATATTTCATTACCTATAACCGCTAAAGCAATGAAATTTATACCAGTTATAGAAGTAACTTTTTTCTACATTTCGGTAAAGAATTCATTAAAATGTAAGCAATACAAAGAGAGATACAAAGATTTGAAATTTGAACGAATTAGAAAACCACCAAAATTCAATCTTGAATATTTCATTACCTATAACCGCTAAAGCAATGAAATTTATACCAGTTATAGAAGTAACTTTTTTCTACATTTCGGTAAAGAATTCATTAAAATGTAAGCAATACAAAGAGAGATACAAAGATTTGAAATTTGAACGAATTAGAAAACCACCAAAATTCAATCTTGAATATTTCATTACCTATAACCGCTAAAGCAATGAAATTTATACCAGTTATAGAAGTAACTTTTTTCTACATTTCGGTAAAGAATTCATTAAAATGTAAGCAATACAAAGAGAGATACAAAGATTTGAAATTTGAACGAATTAGAAAACCACCAAAATTCAATCTTGAATATTTCATTACCTATAACCGCTAAAGCAATGAAATTTATACCAGTTATAGAAGTAACTTTTTTCTACATTTCGGTAAAGAATTCATTAAAATGTAAGCAATACAAAGAGAGATACAAAGATTTGAAATTTGAACGAATTAGAAAACCACCAAAATTCAATCTTGAATATTTCATTACCTATAACCGCTAAAGCAATGAAATTTATACCAGTTATAGAAGTAACTTTTTTCTACATTTCGGTAAAGAATTCATTAAAATGTAAGCAATACAAAGAGAGATACAAAGATTTGAAATTTGAACGAATTAGAAAACCACCAAAATTCAATCTTGAATATTTCATTACCTATAACCGCTAAAGCAATGAAATTTATACCAGTTATAGAAGTAACTTTTTTCTACATTTCGGTAAAGAATTCATTAAAATGTAAGCAATACAAAGAGAGATACAAAGATTTGAAATTTGAACGAATTAGAAAACCACCAAAATTCAATCTTGAATATTTCATTACCTATAACCGCTAAAGCAATGAAATTTATACCAGTTATAGAAGTAACTTTTTTCTACATTTCGGTAAAGAATTCATTAAAATGTAAGCAATACAAAGAGAGATACAAAGATTTGAAATTTGAACGAATTAGAAAACCACCAAAATTCAATCTTGAATATTTCATTACCTATAACCGCTAAAGCAATGAAATTTATACCAGTTATAGAAGTAACTTTTTTCTACATTTCGGTAAAGAATTCATTAAAATGTAAGCAATACAAAGAGAGATACAAAGATTTGAAATTTGAACGAATTAGAAAACCACCAAAATTCAATCTTGAATATTTCATTACCTATAACCGCTAAAGCAATGAAATTTATACCAGTTATAGAAGTAACTTTTTTCTACATTTCGGTAAAGAATTCATTAAAATGTAAGCAATACAAAGAGAGATACAAAGATTTGAAATTTGAACGAATTAGAAAACCACCAAAATTCAATCTTGAATATTTCATTACCTATAACCGCTAAAGCAATGAAATTTATACCAGTTATAGAAGTAACTTTTTTCTACATTTCGGTAAAGAATTCATTAAAATGTAAGCAATACAAAGAGAGATACAAAGATTTGAAATTTGAACGAATTAGAAAACCACCAAAATTCAATCTTGAATATTTCATTACCTATAACCGCTAAAGCAATGAAATTTATACCAGTTATAGAAGTAACTTTTTTCTACATTTCGGTAAAGAATTCATTAAAATGTAAGCAATACAAAGAGAGATACAAAGATTTGAAATTTGAACGAATTAGAAAACCACCAAAATTCAATCTTGAATATTTCATTACCTATAACCGCTAAAGCAATGAAATTTATACCAGTTATAGAAGTAACTTTTTTCTACATTTCGGTAAAGAATTCATTAAAATGTAAGCAATACAAAGAGAGATACAAAGATTTGAAATTTGAACGAATTAGAAAACCACCAAAATTCAATCTTGAATATTTCATTACCTATAACCGCTAAAGCAATGAAATTTATACCAGTTATAGAAGTAACTTTTTTCTACATTTCGGTAAAGAATTCATTAAAATGTAAGCAATACAAAGAGAGATACAAAGATTTGAAATTTGAACGAATTAGAAAACCACCAAAATTCAATCTTGAATATTTCATTACCTATAACCGCTAAAGCAATGAAATTTATACCAGTTATAGAAGTAACTTTTTTCTACATTTCGGTAAAGAATTCATTAAAATGTAAGCAATACAAAGAGAGATACAAAGGTTTGAAATTTGAACGAATTAGAAAACTATCAAAATTTACTTTTTTCTACAATTCTACCGGACAGTTTTAATTTTTTTGGTAGTTGGAGGATCTCTCTTCCAGGTTGGTATCGGAAAGATTATACTATCAAAATCGGAAAACCAAATTCGTGTTTTTAACGATTTTCGCTGTATCGCAATTACCATTTGTATAATTTTCTTGGAAAGAATTGCGTTTCCGAGAGGTTTTAGAGAAAGCTATAGGAGAAGAAAATTTAGAAAAATTTTAGACTTATGTAACTAATAGCTGCAGTAAGGGAGAATGGTGTTAGTGCTCGTAGGAGAATTAAGTACGACTTGGAGTCCGCCCTACAGTCTGTTCAGAAGAAAACTTGCCTCAGTGGAGTTACGACGGGCTTGATGTGATAGTTTAAACTTTGTGCTGAAGTTAATACACTTTATCTCCGCGTTGATGAAGTGAGAGTGGCTGATTTCTCTCGTTGATGATTTTAACTTCGTTTTTAGATGATAAGCAAACGCTTCAAATTATGTATGTGGGAGGCAAGTGGTTTATGAAAAGTTGTCAAGTCTACTAGTAATCAAACCAAAATAACCTTTTCAACGCAGTAACCTTACTTTACAGCTTTTATACGTATTGTTCTAATTATTTACTAGTTATGTCATTCTTCTGTTTTAAAGCTGTCTGTGCAATGTGTTAAACCAATCAATTGCGAAGCACAGGGGCAGGCACGTCAGATACAAGAGAACGAACTTAAGAGTTCTGTTGCAGACGCGTGTCTAATATGTCGTCACGCGAGCCATCTTGTCTACGTCAGTGATACCTCCATATACGGGCGTCATACTTGACGACCCGCCTTAGGGGACTGATCAACAAGTCAAATCGACCCCATTACCTCGATCACCCTGTCTGGTAGAGATATATCATTATAGGAAATTCTGCTGTTGAAAGGCTAAATCTTCGCTTGTGTTATTCTAGAAAGACACAAAATTCCTTCTTTTATCTTTCTCTGTCTCCATCATAATCTCAAATGAAACTTGTTTCGTAACTAATTAAGTTCAACAAAAAGTATGTTGAAATTTAGGAAACTTTAGAATAATACTAACGAGAAATAGTGTGAATTCTCTAGTTTTCAGAACATAATAAGTTCTTCCTAATATTATCCAGATGATAAAAAAGGGCATATTACACTTAAATGACGCTATTAATCTACCCCATTCCTTGATCGCTAAAACTAAATATAAGTTCTAGAAACAACTATGAACATCCATAGTTTTGAATAAAATTTCCAATTGGTGCATCTAAGTCCATGAAAACATCAATTTTGAGAGCGAATCCTTGTACTTACAGCAGAAAACATTTACACGCTATGTGACTCAAACAAAATCCATTTTCAAAACCCAGGAGATTTTCATCCCATAACTTTGACACAGAAAAACTTGGCATTACTTCACTTTTTCTTTCGTGGGGTTTACCCCTAATCAGTACACCCTGGATGAGTCCATGAACAGGCCGATAATTTTACGTAACAGAAAAACGTTTCTAGTTAAGGATTTTATTTTGAACATAAGAACTGAGTTTCTGTTGGTAGAGAGCGGGCAAGGACTATGGGTTCACGAAGTCAGGTTTCTACCAACTTAATGCGACCCCTTTAATGGTCTTCTGAGCATTACAGGAGACACCTCTAATATTCAATGGCAGAATATAAAATAATACAATTACTAAGTGTGCTATTGGAGCGATATAATGTGATCAAGTTGGGCTGCAGTGGGTTTACAGTATTTAGCGGTCTACAAGCGAGGCTTACTTAGCACGAGCTTGGTCTGGCTTTAGTAGGCCCCACTTCACCAGCCCTTCAGGTAGCGAAAGGACGGCGCTAAGTACACCTCTGTTGTCTACCTTTTGAATTAGTTACAATTTGCACTAATTCTCTTATCGACTCACTTGAGCTAGGATAACCCTAGTTGTTCCTAATAAGTATAAATATTATTCAGTTATGATTTTGTTTTTTTTGGTGACTGATTCTTAATCCGAAAAGAAGAAAGATTAGGGCCAATTTCAGTCATTTTTGCCATCCCTTAGCCCTTGTCAGTAAAAAGCTTACTTGTAAGTTAGCAAAACCAACTTAGGCTTTCCATGGTTGGGTCAAGGCAATAGATGTGCTGCACAACAATGCTCATTCACAAACTGTGCTTTGGAGACTAAGACATTCGGCTCCATCCTCATACAATCCAATGCGGGTACTAAACCGGACGAATTATGTACACAAAGTGCGAACACCTTGGATGACGTTTTTACTGAAGATTCGTAGTTAATGATTTTGGGTAATTTTTTTTCTTTTTAATTAAACACTAGCCTAGAGACCTATTAATGGAGAGCATTTGGATCCAACCACATCTTCAACGGATATTACTTTGTTTTGTTCTGTACTGTACAAAAGTAGAATTGGTATTGAAGAGGATGTATGATGAAACGGCAGACATGGCACGGAACGTGTTAATGACTGGCTTGTTGTTTGCTGAAATAGAAAAGGGTTGGTGTAATATTTCATAGAATGGTAAGAAATAAGATGAAGGAACGGCCAGCGAGCATTGGACAAGAGTTGTGCAATTTGGTGGAGACCGGGCGGAATAGAAGCTGCCGACTAGGGTAGAAGTGTGTTGATTGACCAGGACGCTAACAGGGTGGGTACTAATTGACGAGCCTGGGGAGGTGAGAGCTCGCAGGCCGGACAAGGCTCCGCAATTAAGAACCTTTCATTCAACGTCATCACTTACCGGACTCCATCTTACACACCACCTAGCCCTTTACATATATGCCAGCAAGAAGGCACTGGACTAACACTACCTTACTTCCAGTCTTCTTTGACCAACAATTAAATGTACACCTCTTCCTAATTAAAAGATAACATTTCTTCATCATTTCGTAATAAAATCCGCTAATTCCAGGTCTTCCGTACCATTCTATCTAACATCTAATCAATATTCCCATAAATACATTAAAATTAATTTTTAAGAAAAATGTCACAAAAAATTACAGTATCCTAATTATAATCTTACATAATTAATGTTAATTATATTATTTAGTTTAGTAATAAACAAATTTAATTTTTTGTGAGCCACGACTGAAACAAAGTCCCTCAAAAGCAGAAGAATCACGAATTACTCAAACGTGAGTTGCCTTGTGCAACAATGGTTCGGCCAAATTCCGCAAAAAGTGAGATTTTCCTGCACAGTAATCTACTATGTATAAAAAATCTTATTACAGATTTTACTTTTTTTCAATTTTGACTTTTCACTATAATCATTTCATCATAACGCTCCTGCCTGAACAGCAGGACATGTGGAGGTACCCGCTTCCTGACTGAATAAAGCAAACCACTGGTCCATTAGACCCAGGAAGCGAATTATGTCTTTTGAGTCAGCAGGCATTTAGAGCCACTCGATCTTCGTTTCGCAGATTGCTATTAACTTTGGGCATGGTCAACGAATGTATTCTTTCACCTGTCTTTGAACTCAAGTTCGCTGCAGGCCTATGGAACCTGTTCAAGGCTAGAGTGGGACCGTTTCTAGATTCCTAACGAAATAAACTCCAGGTGAAGAACAGGTTGCAGGAATGGTGGGTGAGTGAAACCTCTGGCCAAAAGCAGATAGAAAAAGATAAGCAACTACCCAAACTTGCTGAGATAAGTCCAGGCGGCTATTGTCGATGTTATGTCTACGATGGGTCATTGTAGGTTGAAGAAACACATGAATCGCTAGTGAATACAGAATGAAGAGGTAATGGCTCTGCACTTACTGTGTAAATGTAAAGAGCTGGTATAATTCAGAGTTGGACCCTTCGCAGAAGAAAAACTCAACACTTCATATTTAGCCCAGGATGACCTAACCAGTCTCCTGAGTTTAATAAAAAAGTCCTGGAAGAAGTGTTCTAACTAGCAGGCGACCCTCCGAGTCGCGTAAAGGCATCCCCCTTTAGAATTTAATCTAATATTTATACATTACGTGAGACGGATGTTTTTGTAAAAAATGCACAATTGGTAATGTTTGCACATTAGATGGATGTAAAACCTGTAAGAAGAAAAGTAATGAAAGTACGAAGGAGTAGATTGGTAGAGTAAACAGTGTGCTGGTTAATTGGAGGGTTGGTGTCGAAGAAGCTACAATGGAGACTGTTATCGTAACACATCAGCTGATTGCACAGAGAACGCTGTGAAATAAGCTTCACCTTGCGAGCTCCATTAGGTTCGTGGTGTGTATAAAGATGGCGTTCAATAGCAGTTTACCCCCTTAGAAAGAGGCATTACAATGGAAAGACAAGCACACTGGCCATTCTCCTATCTACTTGATTGCCGACCCAAGCTCAAGATTACCTCCTAGCTAGCTGGCCAGTTTCACCAGAGAGATAGTTGCCGGAGATCTACAGAGCCATGAAATGAAGAGGGTCCTTATGGCCTTGAACCCTGGGGTATTCTGTGAGTAACTTGTAGAATACATGAGAGACTGCAATCACACGAGGCCCGCCAGTGAATGAAGTCACTTTGCCGGGCGTAAACTCAAGCGAATCTACTCAATCGTGCAAATTCTTCAAATATTTCAAAAAGTTATGTGCGAGTAAACCACACTTTCTTACGTATAAAAATGTAATTCAGACGAAATTATTTTTTAGAAAAAATGGACACGATCGTAAGATACCTTTTTTTTTAGGAGTACGAGAAGATGAAAACCTTTTTATTTTGGTTTTCTCACTGAAGGAAGGAAAAACAATGCGCACTCAAATACGCGACTCTGGCAGGATCAAATGCCCTCTACGGAAAATAGAAGTAAGCGATAAGATAGACTTGCCGGCTTTTGCGGAATATCCATGTGTATGTTTTTTCCACACTCTTCTAATTTGTGTAGGCGGCGGATATGAGGAACGCTATGCAGGATATGGCGCTGTCATACAGTTGACATTTCTTTTGCATGTGACAGGACCATTTACCTGGCACTGGTAATGGGTTCAGTAAATAGCCGCCTTCTGCACATTCATCAGCTCTTTAAGTTACTGCTGATAAATAAGCTGGAAAATGAGGTACTTGTCGTGTTTAACTTTTTCTTGCTTCTAAGCAGCAAGTGCCGAGATAATGGCAATTTTCCAAAATGTCTTTTTCCAGGAAATATTAGTTCTGTTTGAACTGAAAACTCACATGATCTCCTCTTACAGTCACCAATTTAATTCTCGTCAATACTGATACTATACTATCTTTAAATTTGGGCCGCCATAAATTACACTTAAAATTGATAAGTTACAACTATGTACCCACTAATAAGAAACTGAATTTGCTTTACTATTAAAATGCTAAATTCTAAGGTAATTAGAACCTTCTGGGTGAATCGTGGGGACTGATCCCGAGAGAAATACTTCCTTACACTAAGACATTGGGTTTAGAATCACAACTACGACAGCTATGGAGGCGTTACTCAACATGGCACCGTTAGGTGTAGTCATTACATGAGAAACCACGAAGTCAATACAAGATGAAAAGAAAGGCTAAAAAGACATGCAAACGGAGATTGGCGAAGGAAATGATTGTTCTCAAACAAAATGATTGTTCTCCCTAACTCAGCACACTTCGTCTCGAGATTAGTGCTGACTGCACCAACAGTGGGTACAACCTCTACAAGCACCATCTAATCCCCTTATCGCTCTCAGCTGCTGGCCCTTGGATTTTCTCTTCCTAGGAGCTTCTTACAGCCCACTATTTCGGAGACTGGCATGCATTTAAAAAAAAAAAACTCCGGGCGCCAATAACCTAAGAGATTGTCGCGCCTTAAATTTAAATGCAGATAATAATAATAAATAATAGTCAACCAGTAATAGTTAATGTAAAGGATACTTTTTAAAAAATTCTAAAAACCCTTAATTTGGTTAAATATTTGAGACTGGTATAGTGCTGGTCTCTAGTGAACAGCTATTTCAGTATTTAGCAAAATTGTCCATGAATGTGTTTTTCAAATTGCTTGCATTCAGTCTATTTTCGCTAGGTAACGGACCCCTAACTGAATATACAATGGCGCTGAACGTTAACTGCTTTTGCACTCTGGTTAGATTATTAATTCAAAACGAAATTATGGTGGAAATTTTTAAATTGTTCACGTTGCGAAAAGAATTCTGTCAGTAAAATGAATAATTTCGTCCAAAATTAATAAAATATAAGAATAATTTAAAGACATGCCTTGCATTGGTCAAGATAAACCCTTGCATTTGTTTACATTTTCCATAAAAACCTAATTATAATGCATAAAATTGCCATACAAGATCTACTCAGAGAAGGAAGTTAAGATATTAGAGTAGAATTATAGCTGTAAGAAGGGGCTATAAATAGTTAAATGACATTTAGCAGCGTGCACTCAATGCTATCTGCACGACTGCATGGCCGTGCGCAGAGAAAGGTCACAATGTTACAAGACGGTAAGGTCGCAACTGCATGACACACGCGTTGCATCTACATTGAGTCTGAATTACTGCTATGGTTACTCGGCCCTATCAGCTACAAACTACCTAACTCAGCACACTTCGTCTCGAGATTAGTGCTGACTGCACCAACAGTGGGTACAACCTCTACAAGCACCATCTAATCCCCTTATCGCTCTCAACACTTCGAAAAGTGTGGTGTGAAACAAACACAGGACCCTCTCTAGCTGCAGTTTACTAAATTATACTACTAAAAAAGTGATATTTTTTTGTTTAACCTTGGAATTAGTAGTTAGTTGTCAGCGCATTCAGGGAGCTTACACCCTTGAGATTCTTTGTCATACTTGGCTAACTACTAAATATTATTTGACAAGACAAATAGCATCTAACTAATACTTTTTGCAAAAAATGCCAACCTTTATTTCACAATATTTTAAAGTAGTTTCTTGACTATAGTAATTAACAGTAGTTTAACACGTTATCTTTGGTTTTTGGATCAATTAGAACTAATATAAAATCAGAATCGCGACATAAACATGTTATAGAGAAATCAAAGCGATAAAACGATTCGAGATAAGAAGAATCCATTTAACATGTTTTATAAATAATTAAGTATCTATTTCCTATTTACAGACATAGTTTCGACACCAGAGAAAAATAGTTGGAAACGCCGGAATTAGGTGTTTATCACCCACTAGAATTACTCTTACTGTAATAAAAGCAGTAACACTAATATTACTGATATTTAGTTCACATAAGTTTTTTTAGTTTATTTGTAAGAAAGATTTTTAAGTCGAACTCCATTAATTGCATATTTACAGCATACCAGCTGCTCGTAAACCTTTAAAACGTAACGTTCTCTAGTCTTGCAGTTTTATTGCAATTCAAGGAAGTTGCTCAAGGAGATCTAGTCTCTTTTTTTTTCAAATGACTCAGAAACTTGTTTATAAATGGTTCGATTCTTTCAACTGATTTTCTTTCTACTTGGAACTATAAAATGCTTTTAATAACTCTTGTTGTTACTAGCCACAGATCTATGCACTCTACCGTTACATGCGCTTGGATCGCACTTTCTATGACTTTTGTAAACGGCTATAGTTACGCAGCCAGAACTGGTTGGTGTTAAAAATTTGGTTGAGGGCCACAGTACTGGATATTATCGTTGATTTTATCAGATAAAACACTTGCTACATCTGTGGAAATGTTAAATATGTAAGTGTGTATCACTACCGTAACTCAAAAATATAATTAGTTTAGCAGAAATTTCGACCGGTAAATTATAGATGAGTCTACTGTATAGATGGATCTAAAATTTGTCCTGACTCAGGGGACCTGAAAAGAATCATTTTTAGCGAAAATATAAAATTTGAAATAACCGCAATACTTTTAAACTTAATTAATAACAGGTGTTAAACATTTCTCTGTTTCAGTTAAGAAAGCTTAAATAAAGTTTAAGATTAAATTTGTTTCCGAAAGATTTAAATAGCTTTAAATTGAATAAATAAGAATTTATTACATTCTGGAATTTGTGTTAGATGAGTCACACAACTGTAGATAATCTGTAATGAAGAATACTATTGCGAGATATATCTTAATGAGAGTATTCAAAGCGCTGTCTCATCGCGTGTGAAATCGTAGAGCTGGTTATAATTGAAATTTAGTATAAGACGGAATTTTAAATACAATATGTAAAATTTTATCCGAGTAGAAACATTATGCCCTGCATATTTGACTTGAGTGTAATACAATTACAGAGAACGAGCAGGCACTTTAAATTTCTTTATAGAATTCTTATTTTTAATTTTTCACTGCACTGTTATTCTCTCTACTGAAATCTCTAGCATTTGTTCTTCTAAAAAACGTTCTCTTAGCAGTTCACACCAGCGATTGCTAACGTCTGAGTTCCCCTAACATCAGTTTTTCAACAATATTCATGTTTTAATGCCTCTTTGTTTAAAATTAATATAATCTAAACGTACAAATTGTTCGTAATACGAAACGTTAAATTTCACATCACGTTATAAATTGTGGTGGGTATTCGGTTACAAATTACTGAATAAAACAGCTACCATTTTGGAAGAGCGTTCTTTAAAGCAAAAACTAGGCAAACAATTTAAAGTTTCTGGTTGCCTGTTTTGACTGGTTTTGACAAAATGCTCTTTGAGTCTTCATTGAAAGAATGTAACAACTAAAACTCAAAAATTAATGATCGAGAGTTTAAAATTTTTATACAATATAATTTTTAATTAACACAGAAGTTTTTTTAAAATTCTTTTAATGTTAATTGACTTTAGGTAAGGTTTCCCGGATGTCAATCTTCTTTAAAGAGTGCTATTATCACAGGGAACTATAATAAAGCCAACTTACTGCATTGATTAAGCAAACATACCAAGTTTTTAGGTTAACCTACAGAAAACCGCTTGGATGTTACATACCAGATTTTTGTCTTCTTCTACCCTGAGTTTATTAACAATACCATTAACGAGAATGGGATGGCGTAACTAATTTTATTCTACCAATACAAGGAGCGGACGGTGATCAGCTGGTAGTGCAGGCGTACCAATCGAAAATAAATGATCCTCGCCAAGTGGTCACGCTGCAGTCATACATGGAAAGCCTTTTAATTCGCTGCAGCTGTACTACAGCTATCACTCTATAAAACAATTAAACTTAATTTATCATTAACGGAATTTTTAAGCTTAGTGTTCCATTGTGCAAGTGATCCATGACAGTTATTTTTGGCAAAACACAGCGGGCACACTGCTCTCTCTTACAGCAACCATTCTACCATTCTACATTTTTTCAGAAAGCATACATTTCCGAGGTGGGTTCAAATCTGCCTTACTTCCTCCAAGATAGTCGCCCCCTTGGAGACACAATTCTCCCAACGATTCTGCCTTTGTGGGAAGCAGCGCTGGAACGCTCAAATGATCCCTTATCAGAAGCATTCTCAACTAGAGGAAAAGCCAGAATTCACAAGGAGCTATGCACAATGCACAAGGAAGATGTTTTATTTCATCTCTATGCTGCACTATGTGCATATTTCTATATGCATATTTTTGGAAAAGACCGGGAGCGATCGCGTCCTACGCATCTTTGGAACTGCGCCTGATGTCCTCGACTCAACCCCGTTGCGTGGAATGTTGGAAAAGGACTTCACCATCCTCCTTGTATTCAGCTAGTTGCAACCTATTAAGCTTTAAAAATTGCATCCAGCACTCAATCTGATTTCAAAATGGAGGCGGAATCCGAATGCAGCATTGCAATGCAGTTTGTCAGCTTCAAAGCTTCTCTCTAATCTCCCTCGCTAGTTCTTTTCTTTCTGATGCTATCTCGGCATCTGATGTCTGCCTTCTTTCTTGGCACGCAGCCGCTGTAAAGTACTTTTATTTACCTTCATTTCTTTATCCAGCTGGGAGGTGTTGGAACAAGAAAAGAGCAAGGATAGTACTAAGGGCTGATGGACGCCAGAGAGGAGGTAAGGAAAACTCCTTTCTGCCAGATGAAGGCCAGTGGAGCAGCGGGTTAATCCAGCCAGACTTGCCAACTTCCTTAATACCCAGGCGTTTCGCTGGCTGCATAGTAGGGGCTAAAGTAATTAAATAACTTTTAGGAGGTGGATATCCCCTCAGCGGTATTACTCCGGCTACCTTCTTGTAGCCACCTTCTATTTTATTATAAACTTTTATTACTTATGATAAACGTTGGTGGTTTTACAAGATCTTTCTTAGGGCGAGCGGCCATAACAATCATTGAATCTTGTCTGTACGCTGTGCGTTTGTAACCCTGCAGAAAAATTATATCAACTTTAACACGTGTATAGTATATGCAATCAAAATTCCACTACCAATATTACTCTTCTATTACTATTACTATAGCCGTCGATTCTTTAGGAGCTTCCTGAGGCAGACTAGTCAAATGCTGACTCCCAAGACTGGTTTATGAAATGGTGGCTCCCAAGAAAAAGATAGAACGATCTAGCTCTAGCAAATCGCCACCTCTTTAATAATACTCTCCATTGATAGACCAAGGATAACTGTACCTGTAACGGTGGAAGTAGGCTTTTGCCTACCAGATGTAAAAATCGGTACTTGCAGAGTCAGAGAGGTAAAGCTGTATTAGTTATATCGCCAGGTATATATTCAGGCTGGAAATGCTTATCGGCTAACGCTTGGTAATCAGGAGATGTCTTAATAGATGATCCCAAGAGTAGGGCAAGTCGTCCTTACTCTTATATTTCATTCTAACTGTATAAAATAACTGGGAAACACAAAAACATCTTGTTGCGGCAAAGAAAAGCAATGAATAAATTAAACAATAATTGGACTTCTTCAGTACTTGGAAAGAAAAGACAAAATTAACAGGAAAGTGGCAAACAGACCTTACCATGATACTTGAACAATCACCTAAAATATACATTTCTACATAAATTTCAGTAATCAAACGCCATTCGAATAAACCAAAAAAAGTTCATAACTTTTTCAAGATGGAAATAATTATGAACAAATTTACAGCAGTTCTTTTACTGAGAGAAAAACGAAACATTTCCAGAAGTTCATTTACAAAATGCAAATATAGGATAGATAAGATTCTAATGGAGCGGCCCAAGGCCTACGCCACTGCGACCCCTTTGGAACTATTGTGGCTCAAATATAGGATAGTCCAGCCTTTTATCCCGTCGCATTTGTTACCCCATCACACGTTAACAGAAGATATTTGTCATAAATAAAGTATTTGTAAGAATTTATCAATGCCAGCTTGTTATTGTACCGCCCACCTGATTTAGTAAACATTATTTACAGCAAGTGCAACCTAGATTATACGAGGGTCGTTTGAAAAGTCCGTGCAAAAATAAAAACTACTTAATTTTTTGGGGTAAACATTTTTTATTTTTCAACATAGTCTCCTTTTAGGCTTATACACTTCGTCCAACGCTGCTCTAGTTTGTTGATCCCTTTCGAATAATAGGATTTGTCCAAGTCTGAAAAATAGCCATTCGTTTCTGCAATCACCTCCTCGTTTGAATAAAATCTTTTTCCCGCCAGCCATTTCTTCATATTGGGGAACAAATAGTAGTCCGAGGGAGCCAAGTCTGGAGAATAGGGGGGATGTGAAACGAGTTGGAACCCTATTTCCATTAATTTTGCCGGACGGTGTAAGTGGTGTTTACAGGATATGTTTATTAGATAAAAGGAAGAGAAAAAGTAAGATCTCCAGAAGAAATAGGAATTCCGTTGGCTAAGGTCTTTGAAAGGAAGGACAACACACAAATTTATACTATTGCAACAGCGGGTGAAAGGATAGACCCCTCAGATTAGTGGCCTATACCTAATGGTATAGGACGGGTTTGGATCGCTGTCGTTGCAGATAGGTGGAAACTGGGGAACAATCTTGGAATGTGCGCTATGAGGGCCTCATACAGAAGGGGCAATATCCGATCTCTTCCTTCTCCGTTGAGTAGCAAAGACAGAACCTAAGGACTTACCCAACAGCTCGCTCTGAGATCATTCTCATACCTTTCCAGCCGAGCGAAGGGTTTCTTAGACCCATGAGGAACCTTTACCAGATCTGCCCAACTTCTGTAGTGAGCGACTGGACATCTCAACAGATTGTCGTATTCGCTTACCTCTTTTAAGAACAGCAGCGATTAAAATGTATTATTCAAATACACCTGCTAGAATAACTTGCTGCGCGGTTAGCTAATAGAATAAAAGCACCAGTTGAACATTGGTGTGTTTGTTCACGGGAAACAGGTGTCCTGGCGTCAGCTGGGAAAGTATTAGCACCAAGAGCCGCTCGGCACAGTCCATCAACTGGAAGGAGAGGAGGAGGCCTGCAGCGAGCGGTCCACTCTGTGGCGGCGTTACCTCACTTCCCGCGCAACTGACTTTTATTTCCTCTAATAATATTCTCTCCCGGTCTATTACAAAACATTATTGTTACACCGGCTCTCCCTTGGTCAGTTTTCTTACCACCAGTTGCTTGCAGATCTCTGTACAAACTGCATGTAAATCACATACCTTGCGTTCATTGCCAGTGCACAGACATTGCACGCTGCTGAGAATATCTTAACAAATAAATAAGGGATTTTAAATCTCTTCGACTCCCAGATTCGAACCCCAGAATACATTGTGAAATTAGGAACCGGAACTTTGAAGTCGTACATTTTAAAACGTACTATTAAATGGTGGCTAAAATTTTTAAGTATAACAGAATACTTATAAGAATATGATGGCTCTGCCAATTAAAAGAAATTTTAAGTGAAATTAATTAAGAATGGCTAAGGCACGCCCACGATTTAGTGGTAATAAGAAAACCCAAAAAACGATTCCATGGATTAGGAATAAGGAAATCCAACTGTTAGCACTCAGACTTTCTCTTCCACAGGAGCTTCTCCACAGCTTACTGTCTGGTGATGAAACAATTCTATTCTTCGAAACTTTCTGCAGCAATCGGTTTCTAAAAAAGCGATGGTTAGTAATACAAATGACCCTTTAGCCCTAATAGGCCCTGCGAATCGCTGTCCGAGTTGCTCATAACCATTAAAATTCCATTCTTTAAAATTGCCCTTCAAATAACTGCCTTTCCTCACATTTTGAATTCATTTTTTTTAAAGACAAAGAGGTGTGTTTGTTTACTTCTACATTCTTTTCTATTTTTCTTTCACAAAACGAAAAAATTAATAAATAAAATGAATAAAGGGGAAAATATTGCAACAAAATGGAGTCCTCTTAATTCTGCTGGCCAGGTTGACCTTGTTGCCAAGAGCTCTTTAAAAAATAAGAAGTATCAATAAGAAAATCAAACATGATGATAATACTATTAGGTGGCTAATTAAAAGGCAATTTCCCTTTTGAACTCCACTCATTAGGCTAAAATTTAAAACAAATAAGAGCCTTTATTCTTTATTGATAATATTTATTTCTCTCTAATTGGCTCTGTTCGGCCAATGCGTGGGTAAAGCAGGTTGAAGACGTAACCTTTGTAGGGAAATTCACCGCTCCAATAAACTTTTTTTCTCCAATTTAATACTATTTTCCGGAAAATTTTAAAATTCGTTTTTATTTATTTTCCCTTACTAATAGGAATCATTAAAATGTCAAAATTGAATTTCTATGAAAGACTTTTAATGAGAATACCTAAAATAAGGTTTCTATTTAAGAATTGAGAAGTGATTGTAATGGAAAGCAAAACCATTTGAACCCTACGTGAACAGAAACAGTTAAATTCTTGAGCTTCTAATTTATACATTTTCTTTTAACTAAAAAATACTTAAGTCTTACTAACATTATCCAGATTTTTAGAACTTCACATTACATCGAAGTGACACTATAAAATGAAATTATGCCCTGTTACCAAAATGCTTTAAAAAAAATATATCCAAGGCAATCTGTCGATAAGACTGATATTGTCGTAAGAGAGAGGGTTATATATCGCACAAGAATTTTGCCGAGCAATAAGGCAACTTCCAAACAGTACTTAATCATACTTCTAAAGGTGGGATGGCATCCCTTAATTTCTAAAGGAAGTTGTCCATCACTTCTCGTTAGTGGCTTCATATACGTCATAGCTTCTTCTTTTCTATAATTGTGACAATAGCACGATTTTCCTTTATAGTTAAGAGTTTTGAACCATCATTTGAAGACGTTGACTTCTACTTTTAAAAGTTGCTGTCACAAAATACACCAACATCGAGTACCTGCATACTTCAATTAACTTTTATATGATACATTCTTCATGGTTTAAGATTATCCCGCATTGTTCATCTTCTCTCAAAAAGTGCAGCCATAAATAAAATTAACCTAAAATGGGACCTTACCCTATAATCTAGCTAAACGTGGATATGCGCGGATACCGCACCGTAAATAATAGCGTACATGCTGCGATAACCAAATAAAACAAGTAAACTTACAGCGTTTTTTTAATTGAACTACTGGCAGCGTTTTCATAATATAATTTGCAGGTAATTGTTTTCAAAATATCTTAGTTCGGTCAATTATTACAATCAATCAATACATTGCCCTCAAATCACATCGTTTAGTTTGCATCCAACAGATTTTACAAATAGTCAGACTGCATTTTGCAACTAGTAGAGTAGACGGAAGCAAAAGCACATACTAAACTGTTAACATTGTTCATGCAAATTAAGAATTGCTTCCCCTGGGAATCGAACTAGGGAACTCCGGTATTTTAGTGCCCACTCAAACCACTATACTAAAGCTACTCCCAAAACAACGACTGACTTACTATCCAACTAAACAGTTAATACTGCCGTTGGATGGCAACTGACCATTGTGACGTTACAGCAGTTCTTGGAGTACACAGTGGCGTTCCATATAAGAAACTTTCTGGAATGTGGATGTAACTCTCAAACTGCAAACTTTACGAAATGAATGCATACATTCCCTGCAGAATGAGGCACTGTATGCAAGTGACATCAATTACAAAAATTCTATTTCCTAGCACCATCTTTTATTTGTAACACTGTTTTGGAAAATTGATTTTCCCTTGTTGCCTTATACCCGAACTTAGGAGTGGTACTAAGACAGCTGGGTATGTAAAAGAATGTGCGTTCGAACTCCAGCGGCCAGATTGGAGCACACTGAGCAGGGTCTGTCTGTAAGAAATGTAGAAAGAACAATCCTCTTCCTCGGAATGCCTAATCCACTCAGAATTCATAGAATTCAAATTCCCAGCTTTTGTTGCTTGGGATTTGCCTTCTGCCTCGTGCCGTCTAATTCAATAAAGAGGAATACTAAGCTTGGCTGCTTAGTGGCAGGAGGTGGTAACCATTTTTCTATTTCCTCCAATAATGTAACTCTTCTTAGCAAAATCCAGATGGCAGAGAGAATAAAAAGAATTCTACCGTAATACTCACACGACCCACTACAATTATTAAAATTCCTAACACTGAATTTAAATTGATCATTCAGTCACCTTCAAATTGATAAAAATAAAGTAATGCCTATTTTGTCACCCATTTAGACACCAAAATTAGGTGTTGTGGACGGAGGCGACTAGCAAACATCTTTAATATTGAATTATCAAAATAACTAAATAAAATCCAAGGCCTAGACTGAGAATCGAACCCATTATCAGAATGCACCTTAGCTTTATGACTCGGCTACCGTGGCGCCTAACTTTAGAGACAAGCTTAACGCATTCATGATCTCCGAGAATTTTTTGTGGTGTAACATTCTTTAACTCCGAATTTTTTAAAGTATATTCAATTCCTCCCTTCTCAAAATGCCTTAAAATGATGCAGAGAGCAAGGTAAAGTTTGTCAACCTTTATTAAGAATATAATATCTGACTATATTAGAAGAGAGTAGGCTCGACTAAGACTGTCCAATGGAGAAATTACAGTAACTGCAACATTAGTGTCTTTTAGAAAGAAACAGCAAAGATTTAAGAAAGGATGTGGCAGATGAAAACTAATCAACTAATACGTAAAAAGAGCGAAATGTCTGAATTTTGTATTAAAATAAATGTAGAGGTTTTTGTGAGTTTAATTTTTGTATTTTTTTTTAACACTAATCAATTTTCCTGGACTAATTAAGTTAGCAGTGGAAGGGTTAAGGGCTGCAACTCCCTGGGGAAATGCCAGGTGCCTCAAACAAGACTCACAATGTGTTTAAAAGCAAACAAGCATTTGTAAGAGTGATACGTTAATTTTCAGCCTGTGTGTACTAAAAAAGTAAAGGAAAATAAATAAAAAAAATTACACAATCTTTTTTAGAAGGTAATGCTTACAAATTTGCCAGTTAGGAAAAGCAAGATGATATAGGAGTTTGCAAAGTTGTTTTCCCACTTTCTCTGCATAAAGACGACAGAGATGACGTGCTCTTTCATGCCGGCAGTTCGGGGACTCGGCCGTGCGAGTCGCTCTTCCCTAGGGTATAATAAATAGAGTGTTATTTAATACAGCCGCTATTACAGAGGCTCCCAGAGGCGCTGCATCCCTCTCATTGCCCAAACACAATAAAACTACAAAGTGCCTCCTTTTTAATTTGATTTTTAATTTTATTTGTTGGTGTCTTCGCAAAAAGACAACCCGATGTGAATACAGTTACTTGACTCTCTCTTACAGCTATTACCGCTACGGTTACGGTGAAAAATTAGGGAATTTTTTTTTTCTTTTCAAACATAAATTTCATTCTACCGGCAAAAGTAACCTACTCAAAAATAAATTTAAAGAAAATCTGGAGCGCACACTCTCATGACTTGCTCTTTCTATTCTCAACATTCTAACTCACTAATATTCTCCAAACTCGCAATATTTAATTCTACATACACATTTAGACGCTACGTTGTTTACGAAAAAGGTAACAAGACCAAGAACATTTTCTGAAAATGCCATTGTTTCCAATTTACACCAACTTTTTTCTTAAAATCTATTAGATCTATGTTGTTGCAAAAAAATACAGTTATAAAGGAGGATTTACCCTATAATGTAAAGAAAATTTGGGAATTTTATCTTTTATAGAAATTGAGAAAAAAAAAATGGTCAAAGTTTAGTGTTTTTCAACCTTACGCTTTTTCGTGCACTTTTCGACGATACTGGAACCCTCACACACGACTTAAACGAACTGAAGTTAACAGACGTTATCGACCACTTAAAAGACTACTAGAATAACGTTCAAAACTTTCACTTAATAACAAACGAATGATTTACAATTCTATACTAAAACCCGCCTGGACGTACGGTATTGAACTGTGGGGTTCAACGAAACGCTCCAATCTTCAAAGAATTCAATCTCTTCAGTCTAAAATTCTCCGCACTATCGTTAAACAGCTCCATTTTACGTTTCAAATCTAACCATCCACACAGACCTGGAAATTCCGTTTGTAAGTCCAGGTTGCACGAACTCTTTATAAAAATTTTCATCAGAACTTGCACTCTCATTTCCAATCCTCTTGTCCGCCATTTATCATCTCATCACCATCCAGATCATCCTCCCAGACAATTGAAACGTCAGTGGCCTCGCGATTTTCTCTCTTCTGAAGAGAGTAGCTAATCCTGGAGACGACTTAGGGAGTGTTATCACTGGGTAACTTCTTCCCTCAATTAGTGAGTTTGTAGTGGTCAGTTATTGTCATTGTTACTTATGGTGTATCTAGGCGCAGGTGTAACATAACAAATTAGAAAAAAAAAACAACCTTATACAACTGTCCTACCGGACCATTTTAATATAAATTATGAATTAATTGCATATATGTACGTATATTTAAGAACGAGTTGATAAAAAAAGGTGAAAAAAATAGCAATTTGTTAGATACACTGAAAACTATACGCATCAAATTATTGTTACTTAATGCGCATGTCTGAATTTTTTGAATGAAGACTAAATACATGTCGATATTAGTCCCAAGTAAAGAAAGTTTTTATTTTGAGAAGAGCACCAAGAATCCCCAGCATCATTTAAAATAAGATTTCTGTTACGTCCTAATAGACTTCGCAAAGGGACTGAATGATGCTTGCCTTTAATTAAAGGCCTTCAATACACCCAATTTCGCCATTGAATAAAAGTACCTATTATTAGTAGATTTCTTGCTTTGAGTGAGAAAGGAAAGAGGCCACCTTTTCACAAGATATGGCTTTGTGAGACTGCGACTAGACCATTTTCTGTCTAATACGAGGATTAGAACCGCCACCGCGTTATCTGCTTGTGTTTTTAACGCAGGAGGATGTGAATAATGCACCTATTTAGCTCGTATTCAACTAGATTTCTACTATTAGAAAACATTTCAGTTAAATTAAAATTATTTAGATGAGTGAGATATTCCTTTGTTCGACAAGTTTCCCAGAATGCAATTTATAGGTTAGTCTTTTCAAAAAATATTCAAATAAAGCAGTTATGAAATGTTGCAAGTAAAGATTTTTTGCCGCCTTAGTTTTTTACATAACAACTTTAGCGCGCGGTTGACAACTTGAAATTAATTAAGAGGTTAAATCATGCCGTACTCACAGCTGCAGCATCTTATTGACAATAAATCTATCATTGTAGCGAGAATTCGTTAAATTCTTTAAAACAATTCTAAACATGGGCGCAACCCAAACCGGGGCGAACTCACTAAGTACACGATCATATGTTCCTAAAGATTTTTTTTCTTCGTGAAGTAACCGCATCACAGGTATCCCCCCACATTGAGCTAGGGTTACACCGGCCAGCGGGTACCCATGGAAACTGATGAAAACGTAGAGCAAGTTACTTTTACTTCATTACTGGCCAATCTTTCTCTAAATGCCTCTGTCACTAGCCTAGACCAAGATATATGGACAGAGTACACCAGTTAGCGTCCAGAGGATAGATGCAACTTGGACACGCTATCTCTAGAGAGGGCTATGGGATTCTAGAAAGTATTGTGCCACGCTGTGTACCAGTCACTCACGCACCAAACTAGCTTACTTCCTGCAGCTCATTTGTTTGCCCTTCTCTTAACAGCGCTCGCCTAGACCAACCTACTTTCCTATTCCCCTTAAATTCCAGGTACTATAATTATTAGCAATAAATACCTAGAAGCGGTTACTTAAATTCCTCTAAACAAACAGTGTTAATTAAAATTTAATGAAAATTGTTAAAGCTGGTTTAGAGGAGAATTCAACTGAAGAAAATAAGTTTCATACCACAGCATTCAACCTACTTCAAAACAAGCAGCGCAAGAATCATAAACACAACAACAAGTACCAAATCATCTGCTGACCCTTGGATTTTCACTTTCTAGGAGCTCATTGCCCGGAGATGGACATTGTTGCCTGTAACGAGAAGCAGTTCTCTGAAAAAAAAAAAAACTCCGGGCGCCAATGACCTCAGATGTTGACGCGCCTTTAAAAAATGTTACTGAGTCATGGTCATTATCTTAAGATTAGAGGTCTGGGCTTTCGTAGGCCAATCTGCAGTAGTAATTACTCAGATACATACAGTCTTAGGCCACTCTTGGTTGGATCTTCACCAGTCCGAGTTTGCTAAAACCCAATAATGTACTTGGAGGGGATATGACCGGTGACAAATCGATGTATAACAAATGATATATACATATACCTCCTTTTACCTATACAAGTAAAGAAGTAAAAATGGTTATAACCAAACATTTATACTTAGTCCTAACTGCGAAAACATGACATAATCATAACAACTCAGAATGAGCAAGAGAAGGTAATAATAGAGGTTATATCTTGAATATTGGGACTCCTAATAAACAGATTTATCTATGAATTGTTGCCATGGCAACGTGCATACAGATAAAAAGTTAATAAGGGTTTCGTTTTTAAATTGTTGATGCTATTTTTGGCCAGTAGCTTTTTAATGAATACACAAGTCTACGGCAATGGCCGTCCGAATCATGTATGAGGCTACACAGATCATTTCTGAGCAACCACATCAAGTCGGCTTTATTATTTGATGAATTTCGCTCTCTTCTAGGTTTTAACAAACTTTATCTCAAAAAAAATAAAATCTACCTCTTACAGCTTTGATTTGATAAGTCATGTGTAATCTGCATTCAGACTTTATAATCACCTAGAACAGTAACTGCTCCAAGCATTTTGTAATTCAGATCTGCTAACAAACACTCACTAAACTTAAACAGTGCCTCGAAATAAATAAAAAGATGGTACTGTACTGCAAGAAGCTAACCCGTTCTGCAGAGTCTGCTAACGGTTTTTTTGCAACTTGGAATTCTAGAACTGTTTTCTTGCGATCGAATACTGTCCATACAATATTAGTAAATACCTAATTTAAAAATAAATATTTAATGCTTGGACCACTCAGTATTCAGTATTATAACCTTCTCTCGCATTATTTGCTGTGTGCGCACATAAAGTAGGGGTAAAAACGAGCAATCGCTATCACTCGCCATTTTTTTTTGGCAACCACACTATAAACGTTCCAACCTCCAACGAATCCAATCCCTCCGTCCAAAATCTATCCTCCATTCTTTTACTTGTTTTTCTAGAAGTGTACAATTCCCTCTGATTTGCTTATGCTCATTGGAAAATGATAATTATAAAACAAAATTAATTAATTATTAAGTCATTTATCACTGCTTTCAAACTCACGACAATTTCTGCCATCTGCACTGAGTGAATACGGTATCCATAATATTATCAGATGCAATGTTGGTATTAACATTAGTCTGTTAGAATAGATTGATGAATTAAGGAAAAGCTCTAGTTGGTAAAACACATTACTCTGCTAGTCTCTGTACGTTAGCAAACAAATTACTTAGTTCAGTAATTACTATCGTACTAAATGAAAATCTATAATGTTCAAACAGTGCAAGTTAAATAACTATTGTCTTGAGTCCATTATCATATTTTAAATAAAACTATTCAATGGACGATTATGCGACAAAAGATAGTTTCCACTGGCTAATTTCATGTCGGTATGTTCTGTGGTAAATTTGGAAATGTGATGTCCTCTCCAGAATTCTGTTCACCGTTAAACTGAGCATCAATAATCTACAGAGATGTCCCTTTCTTCCGGCAGGAAGATACCCAATTAGGTACGTAAAATCTGCTGTTGTTTAGAAAGTGAATTCTTTAATTATTTAAATAGAAAATGTTGAATCAGATTCTAGTTTGGAACTGTTAAGAAGTGAAGGTACGTATTAAAGAATATAATCTGAATTAATCTCGCTGAACCCTCGTAACATTGAAATGTGCAGTTCAAAAAGTGCACAAACAAATCTCGAAGTATTTGTTTTAGTTAATCAGTACATTATACAAATCATTATTTATGTTCCAGCTTCAAAATCTATTGAGTAGTAAAATCTATAGTACTGCCAATTTCGTTTATTTTAGGTTTTATTTGATTTATTTATTTAAGTTATATTTTGTAGGCATTCTCTAAGAAAGTTGTTGCCTACAAGGTTTGTTGGTCACTCTGAATGCATTTTGCGATGTTATAAACAGATATGGTTTGAGATGTCATTCTGAACAACATCCGAAGAACTTAAATTAGAGAGAAAATTGGATAATAATAATCTGCAAAATGTCCCATACATTACACTCCAGTTCCAGCAAGATATTAATTAACGTTTAATCTGCTCATTATGAGAAGCTGTACAAGGATCTAAAGTACCAAAGAGACGGTTAATTAATTGCGGATTTCATCACTAAGTCTGTTCGATCTGAAATTCGTCAACCATCAAACCAGAATCGCCTCAAATACTATGAAATGATCAATTTAATTAAACTTCTGCACTAATTTTTTATTAATTCTATGAATCTACATAGTTTCAATAAAATGAACTACATGAGCTTTAATTTATGTCTCACATGAAATGAAAACGACTCTCACAAAATATGTTTAAACTTCTAATTGTTTCCAAAAACGAGTTTAATTTTTATTAACATTATCTAGATTGTAAGATTGCACTTTTCAACAAAACGTCACTTTAGAGAGTTTTCAGAATGCACTAAAAACGATTTGACTTCAACAACTAAGACGTTAAACACTTCAATCAAGTATTCAGAATATATTTTAACTTGGATAATAAGGTAATTCGCAAAAGGTTAAGTGAGGTTTTAACAATTAATATTGTTACTATAATTCACATGGCAGGATATTTCGCCGTTGATTAGTTGCTATCATTATATTAGTAAGTTTTAAGTAAGATATCTGTTAGTTTTATGCTAATAGTTTCATTTTAGGCGGAGTATTTTCAGAGAAATATCTGCCACCGTCGCGTGAAATTAGATCATTATGTAGAAAGGTTCTTTTAGGTTATGAAACAAAATCTAGCGGAATGTATAATTGAAAGTAATATTTAAAAGGTATTGAATATTTAAAAGGACCATTTTAAAGTTTAAATTGTATTTATTAAAATTAATTAATTAAATTACTAAATAATTAAAATTTAACCATCTATTAAATTTATAATATTGCATTATGCTGTTTGTATGATTAATGTAAATACGAACTCTTTCTAATTAAGCACACCTAGCAATCAATAGTGCTCAAATCGTGTTTGAAAATTTGTTCAATTCAAATTTGATTCGAAATATCAAATATGAACTTCCTAATATTTTTTCCCAATTTGAGTTACAATGAACATGCACCCAAATTTGTTAAAAATGAAAAAAAAATGTACTCCCCACGACTACTGAAACTGTAAAACTCAGTAAGTAATACTTGAGCAGTAAAAAGTTAACTAAATTTCATCAATGGTTAATCCACTGATGAAAATTATAATTTTAAGAGCATTTTCAGCTGTATATCAATTACGGAAATGTTGCGACATGCGCCCTTAATAATTCAATACAATAGAGACATTAGCAAGCGGAAGTTTCATGATCAGCCGCTCTTGCCGGCAAGTTTGCCTACCAACTTTAACTGCTCGCGTGACTTTCTTGTTTAGAAGAAAGGCCAAGTAAAATAATTATCCTAGCCAGCCGTACTGTGATGGCACGTAGTAGGGGAAATAGAAAACGCAAGCCTCAGGGTTGCCTAGGCAAAATAGGAAACCCATTTACTAGCTAACACCAAACCAATCGTAACTTTAATTTTGGGTAAAATTGAATCATCAACAATCAGTAAATACTGCTTGAATTGATATCTTTGTATTGCAGTTAGAATAAATGAAAATCTACAAAAATTATGCTCCCAAAAAATGATAGAAAGCAGATTCTACAGGTGAGTCCAATTTAAACTTACAACAGATCCAGCATCTTCTCATCTAATTTCTGTGCGGGAACCTTAAGTAAATAAATAAATGAAATAGAAATAGTAATATTAACTAGTTGAGCAGAGATTTGGTAGCTCCTACGATATGCTCCAAAACACTTTTCTTAAGGATTTCAAGTAAAAACCTACGCTAAGGCCATTTTACATTTGAATGAAATTCTGCTATTCCGAAAGTGACTCCATAAAACTCTCAAATTCGCTAGGAAATTACCTTTTTTCCTGCAATATTTTAGTAATGGAACCGTTATTTATATTAACTTAAGCGAAGAAAGTCTAAATTTTAATTTGTATTTGAAACTCAATTTAAAATTCAAAAATTTTCATTTTTCAACTGGTAATTTGAAAATGTTTTCAAACATTGTTTTGTGTGTTTAATTAGTACGATGATTAACCTTTTAAATATTTCTTGTATTTCAGGAAATATTCCTCCTAAAATTGAATCACTTGCTGAAAATTAATAGATATTTTTACTTAAAACTCACTAGTGTAATAGCAGTAATAATCAACAGCAAGATTACCTACCACTATCAGTTATTAAAATAGTTTTTAGTACAATTAACTTCTATAGAAACAAATAATTTGAAAAAAAAAAAATAATTAAAATATTTCATAACGATTCTGTTTGTTACTTCTAAAGTTCTAGTTAATTCAATAACCTTGCGAACCCACAGCCTACAGTTTACCTTCTGAATTATTGAAATGATTGTCGCACAAACCATAATATTGAACCCTTGACGAAAGTGACGGAACCAGAATAACAAATTAATATTCTACAAATATTTTCCAGGACAGATTGCTTCTTTCATGGGGCAGATACTCTGTGGGTAGAGCCATCGCTTCTTTTACTATTTCCTTATCCTTTTTTTTTTTGAAATATTAGACAAATCCCAGCGTTTCGTACAATGAACCTGCTGAACCAGGGATATATTTTAGTCGTACAATGATACACATTCTCCATCGTAAAATTAGCGCTCGATGCTTCAATTCAAAAAGTTTTAGAGCTACATAAATGCAAACTAAAAGAATAAAACAAACTTTTCGTCTTGGGTTTAAATTAAAAAGATATTACAAGGTTCTCCTGCGCTTCTCTTACAAGGGTTGTAGATTGTATTAAAAGGGCGGATCCACCAAAAAAGGGGAAGGAACGCAGGTAATCCTTCTCTTACAAGGATTAACAGAGAGTAAATGCGTTTGAAATGAAAACTGGGCAGAGAATGGATAGACATTCGAGTGCAACTGAATGCGCCATCACGGTATAGCTTTGTTTTCCAAAAGTGCCGCGCAAAGAATTCTTCTTTTCCATTGGCCTGCACGTGCTAAAAGCAAGAGATATTCGTCTGTGGATATACTAGTAGCATGCCGTCAGGTCGGCTACTTGCTAATAAACTACTAAGTACAGTCTGCTCCTTACTTTACGAACATTCTAGCTAAAAATACTTCCGTGTTTAAGAACATTTTTATATAATCTGGTTTGCGTGCTTGAATAATGCAACCACCATTGAAATAGTTATAACATAATTAGTCAAAAAACTGCGTACTACTTCCCGGTACATATACAAACAAGTATAAATCCCGGGATAAGAGCAAATAGTTGAAAATAAAGATAGAGAGCTCCACTCTGCATTCATATGGCCAAAAAATGTGACAAACAAAACATACATTTGACGCTCGTAGAGCATTCCAACATAGCATATAAATAAAAGTGTTAGTTTGTCAATTGGCCTTTTTTGTAACCATTGTTTACGCATCTCATGCATATTCATTCAGAGCTGACGTACGCACACACAATTTGTATTCTCTAACGACAGGAACTGCGATCGTGTCGTATTTCCCAAGATGAGTTATCCGCCATCTGTAAATTTGTATGAATGTGAATCGAAACATTGCAAGAATGAAAAGTTGCAGGACGCTCGCTAAACCATGATATTCCGTTTAAGGACAATGATCTCCCTCTTAATCCGCCAACCACTCTACATTGATGAATAAATATACATAAAAATGTAATATATATTATTTTACTTTTATTAGAAACGTTTTACCAGATAAGTACCAGGTTTACAAGGTATAACCAAAGGGGTAGCTGAGCATTCTTCTAAAGCCCCCTTAAATATATTGTACGGGCTTACCAACCACTAAGTATTAATAAAGATTAAACAAAATTCCCCTTTTCCAGTCAGGGAAAATTTTAAGTGGGTAGGTAGATTATCAAATTCACATAAAGCTTCGTTTTCACGTCATTCTTCTTTTATAATATTAACAAGCAAACATAAAATCTGGAGGTTTTTTCGTAATAAAATAATGGACGTTTTAACTTATAAATTCTTTTAAACTAACAATTTTGAAATATACTTATATTCTCAACATTAACCAAATTTTAAAAGCATAATCAACATCGAAATGAAACAGAAAGAAATGGAGTAAAAATCCATTCAGTAAATTGTTCGTTGCAGTTGCGGATTATCTTGCAACTCGGAAAGGTAGCTACGGATGTACCTCTGTAAGGCATCGGACGGTAATTCTACTGCAATAATACTTTAGAGAGCAGCCTATATAATATCGACAGCACCAGTTTCTATACAAGTTGGTCCAACTATCGGAGTTTGGTATCCTTACATGGTTCTAAATAGTTTTTTTGAAGTAAGAGTACTTCGTTGTCTTCAAGTCAGAATCCAGGCCTCCCATTTATGTTTATAAAGCTCTCTTAAGTTCTATTGCAACTGGAGACGAACATAGATCCTAATCTTTCTCTTAGGATACTGAAACACCTGCTACTATCTGCAAATCTTGATGTCTTGCTTTAAGTCCTTATTTGTGATGAAGAATTCCTTTATTGTACGCTTGCATTACATCTTCCATCAATTGCAGGGAATTCCTCCGACAAATGTCTTACAAAAGGCGTTTTGCTTATGCTACCAGTATGTTCTTTACTTTTAGATTTAGCAATTAGTATTTTAATAATGGCAGTAAAAGAAATCACGTGTATGATTCATGCTTTATTATTTAATGTTTATTTAGAACAATGTTGAATGAAATTACTGAACTCACTATGAAGAAATAATAAAAATAGTAGCTGCAGTTTCGAAATATTATTTATAAAAGGAATTTAATTTGTGTCAATAAAAAAGAACAAATAGCATTGCATAAAGTTGCATTCATAATGAAAAATGCTTGTCTGTCTGTGGATGACCTCGACAGCAAATTACGCAATCTTTTTTCCATTTCAAATTAAACATAAAAACCACACTCAGAATTTTTTTCTTTGTACATTCTGGGCAGTGTTGTGGAAGAAAACTTTTAATAGCGGCTGTACCATAGAGTTCTGCTTTGAGCTGCATCCAACTTACCACTTACTTCCGGGAGAGAGAGCAAGTATTGTTTTCCTAGAGTTCAGTTTTCCACGAAAATATGGGTTTTCGGTTCTAAAACGAAATATGGTAATAATTTTAGGCGCTACAGTCCACTGCCACCTCAATCCGCTTCCACCAGTCTTTTCTGATTTCTGCTGCAACCTTGCACTGCCTAACTAAATAGACCGGAAAACTTGGAAATGGAACCCAGTATGTTTTAGCTGTGGTTAGTAGCTGTCTCAATTCAAAAGGAAGATTATAGCTAATTTCAGTCATAACCAAGATAAAATTGGCAACAGTCCTTCTTCCTTTTAGACTAACAAATTAGTTACCAAAAAAATATGTAAAGTACTCAACAGCTATCTTAGATTCTAATTTATTTCTTTAAACGATCATATTTCTAGCAAACGCTAACAATAATGAAGGATTCCCTAAGTTTAGTTTAACTAATGAGCTTTACCCTCATCGGTTAACTTTTACGTCAGCAAATTGTATTTGGATTCTGATCTAACCACTTCGAAATGCGTCAACCTGCATTTGATGTTTATGAGTCATTATTAACTAATAAAAGTATTATAAGTATCGGCTGTTCAAACACCATTATAAGGTGTAATTGATAAGAACACGCCTAAAAATAAAATTGCACCATATCCTCTAACAACGGAGTCATACTACAGGAAGGCAAAGGAAGTGATCCTCAGAACGTATAGGGAACATGTCTGTTAGGACTCCTTAACAAAAACTTACAGTTTAAAATGTTAAGTATAAGGGTTGATTAAACGCCAAAAGGTACACAAATCAGCGAGTACCCAACATTTCATTAATACTTCATTAATATTTAAGTAATTTTACTGCATTAATTTTCATTAATAAGTTATTTTTTAGAATTTATTAGATATCACAGACCCTTATGCTGGCCATTTTCGTCTACAAAATATATGTTCAAGTAGCACTGTAGATTGACTGTAATATCTAGTTATTTATAATAATCAAACTATTAATTACAGGTTAAAAAGAAAAACGTTATAAAAAATAAAATAAAAATATGAGGCTAAAAAATTCAAAACCTTTTTTAAAAAATGCTTACACCAACTTACATCAATGATTTTGTTTATTTTATTTATTTATTTTATTTTTAAATAAAAATCGTCGGTTTAAGTTCATTCTTCGATTAAAGTAATTGTTATTTTATGAAGTAGTCAAACGTTTATAATAATAGGTAATAATTATCTGGCTTTATCGCAAATAATATAGTTTTCTTCAATTACATTCTCCATCTAGGTGTTCTTCCCACAATGTTGTATATATGTAATATAAAGTAAATAAGATATGCATATATTTATATATTTATATTTAGGACAGCTAATTATTCCAGTATTTTACTATAAGTAAAATTAGGGGGACTAAATTAAATTACAATAGAGAAATGAATAATTATTGTTTAATAATCTACTTGTTAATAACTGTGTGTTATTTGTGCTCACGAATATTTCGGTAAGACGAATTCAAGACAGTAGCCTACTCTAACTTTATCTTTACTTTATCATGCATGTACGTATATGTGATTTATCATAATTATAACAAAAAAATAATATAAATGAAGTGGCCAGCATAAGGGTCTGTGATATCTAATAAATTCTAAAAAATAACTTATTAATGAAAATTAATGCAGTAAAATTACTTAAATATTAATGAAGTATTAATGAAATGTTGGGTACTCGCTGATTTGTGTACCTTTTGGCGTTTAATCAACCCTTATACTTAACATTTTAAACTGTAAGTTTTTGTTAAGGAGATTTTTGTACCTTTTGGATAGATTTTCCTTTTTGTCTATTTTACAAAGTTACATATCTGCTTTACAGATTTTTTTAAAATTTGGAATAAGCAATTCTATCATTATAACCTGATAAGGTGTTAACTACCACTGGAGAGATCTTTTTAAAGAATGATTGTAGTTGCGGCTCCCAAACCATCCTCAATAACAATTTTTTTGAGAAAGCGTTTTGAATAACATAGGAAGGTATTTGTACGTAAATAGCAAAATTAAACTGCGATTTCAGTACTTCCTTTTAAGAGTAAGAAAAATAAACTAGGATTGCAGTACTTCTCCCTAAAAGGCAAAGAGGCAAAGATTTTTTAATCGAACAATTCATTGATTTAAATCGGTTCACTCATTGATAATTTAAACGATTGCAGTACTTCCTCTTAGTAGGAGCAAGAGAATCAGCAACGTAGAGGAGCTTTAACCACTTATTCGAGCTGAATTTTATCAAAATCGGACTAAGCGTTATAGTAATATTGGTAATAATAGTTTTAGAAAGGGCCTTATTTGGGTGGGGCAAACTCCCCTCCTTATGAGGCACGGTGCCGAGACTTTTAAAGTGCAAATCTGTATAAAATTTCGATTCGAATGACACTTCATTCATAAAAATCGGTTCACGTTTCGATAATTTAAAACGATTGCTATACTTCCCCTTAACAAGTGTAAGAGCTGATCGCCGCATTAATGTTACGTAGGGGAGCCCTAACTCTATCATCCTACCAAATTTTATCAAAATCGGGCCAAGATTTACAAAGTAATTAGTAATAATAATTTTGGAGGGGGCCTTACATAAAGGGGCTAACTCCTCTCCCATTCGATGTACAGCGTCGGGACCCCCAAAAGGCACATCTACATAAAATACTGAATCGAATGACACCTCATTCATGAAAATCGGTTCACGCGTTTAGGCGCTACGTTGTTTACAAAAAAGGTAACAACAAGAACAACAACAACAACAACAACAACAACAAGAACAAGAACATTTTTTGAAAAAGCCGTTTTTGCTCATTTTCGGCAACTTTTTTCTCGAAACCTATTAGATCTGGGTGGTTGCAAAAAAATTACAGTTATAAAGGAGGGTTTGGAGTAAGATTTAAAGAAAATTTGGGAATTTTATCTTTTATAGAAAAAGAGAAAAAAATTGTCAAAGTTGGGTGTTTTTCAACGTTACGCTTTTTCGTGCAGTTTTTGATGGTCAACCCTTATACAACTGTCCTACCGGACAGTTTTAATAAGCATACAGCCTTAGGGAGTGCTTATCCCAATCTATCGGCTTTCTAATCACTGGGATTTCCTTCGAGATCCCGGGGGCGGTTGCCATGGTTTAAGCACTATATACTGTTCTTAAAACACTCTTATAATCTTTTAATATGCGGCCAATTTTGGAATATCTAGGGGAAGACTTTAAGAAAAAGGATGTGCATAGGATTATACCTGCGAAATTATATCGGACTATCCTCACTTTATAAATCTTTCCTGAAGAGATAGGTCCCCTTTGATCTAGAGATTTATTGTAGAGGGTGGTTGGCATGCTTTCTGGTAAACCTGGTTGTAACTTTTATGAATTGAAGGATTAAATAGAAAGTGCATTTGAAGCGTGTTGTGTTCAACATTCTGTGGGGAGATGGAGAAAACTGTAACAGAACTCTTACTGGAATACGTTTATCCAATGGTATTGAAGGGAGGTACGAGATGCTGTCGCCAGGACAGATTTTACCACATCAGCGCTAGTAAGGTTTATAGAAGTAGCAATTTACTGCATTTATGTGAATCAAATTGTAAGTGAATATGAAGTTAAAAGAAAGTGCAAGCTAAGCAGTCGCTACAGCTGCAAGCCTCACTCGATAAAGTGAGTAGGCGTAAGCCTCAGGCAATGTCCGTTCTCGCTTCTATTTTTACGATACTCCAGCGTTAATTCTCCTTGACAGAATTAAAATTGTAAATTATGTAAGTTTCCTTCTGATGGAGAGCCCCCTTGGGACCTCTATCTCAGTCTACAGCAAGATAAACATTCTACTGTGCGACTCTCGAGACTTCTCCTTCCTCATCATTACCATTCGAATTAACATATTTTCTAATATAATAATTTTACTCAATAATACCTCCTTACTCAATAACTTTAGTGTTACCATTACGCGATTACACTACGAGGGCAAGAGAGAGCAAGATGACGTGGATATTGTAGAGATTAGTTTAAGCTAATTATATTGTACATTAATAAATAATGTATTTTGGTATTTTAAAGAAATCATCGTTTATAGCGGCTCAGTGCAGCCAACTATAGGCGAAATCTCTCATTATTAAAGAAACCTTAAATTAGCGTGTTTTAAATACAATTTACTTTACTTTAAGCCAACATCACAAAATTACTTTTAGCAGAATTCATTTTTTTTTAAAGACCGATTTCCAGAATCCCCATAAAGACAAATACTCCCTGTACAAAGGTACAACAAGAGGTTGTTTACCTACTGTTAAGTGTTAGCGTATTGGATTCCCATACAAAGAAAACACCTGAATCACTGTCCGATACATTGGGCGACAAAGACCTCAGATGTAGGCGCGCCTTAAATTAAAAAATAAATAAAAAAAAATATAGTAAAAAAGATTTAAATACCTGTATTGGTTAGGTTGGACTGGTTAAATCCTGAAACAAAGAGAAATATTGACATTAGAGCAGCCACAGCAAAGACAAATCAATCTGGGATGCTACAATCTACTTCTTTTTGAAAGATAAATAAATAAAAGTTCATTTAACAGGAATTGTTGTCAATATATAATTTTTAGTCAAGCATCTGGTTTACTTTAAACTGCGGATTAGAGTGTCGAGCGCCGGCTGATAGCGCTGCTAACAATATAAGCACAAAGACTGGTTATGTCCAAAATTAATAACCCAGTAATTGGAAAACCCTTAATTCAAAACCAACCGTAGAGGTAGTTTCCTCATTATGATTCGTTAATTTAGGATTTAATAAAAGCTCATAATAGAAAGCATACATAATGTAGTGCTATCGAATATAACAACTAGCAATATATGAAGAAGGCAGTGCAATAATATTGAATGAGTGGTTTCATTGTAGCAGGTTATATTGTGGAGATCACTGATTAGGTCCTAGGCGAAGGGGGGTGCAGCTTCACTTGTGTCCGATATCCAACATAGGGTATAAGGTCATATCCGAAAATGTTCTCTTACATATCCACACTCGTTCCAAGTCCCAAAAACCCATTTCACGACCAAATTATCGCCCATCCCCTTGGTCTCCCATTGTCACACGTATTCAACAACGCGCGCATACGCGCACTGACGAGTTTGGGTCCGCCAATTTGCTTCTCAAATAACACAGGTATCCCACCTTGCCATGCTAGTCCAACCTCAATATCCAGCGACCTCTTGATCTTGATAATTCTGCCAGGACCAATCTTCTAGCTCACCCGTCTTTGTCATTTAATTCATCCCAGTCTTCACAACAAGTCCCCCATTCGAATAAAGAGAGACAAAAGAAATTCTTACATGGCGACCCACTAACTATTCTGACAATATCCAGTATTTACAAACTCAGACCAACCAGCATGTCCTCAAATTTCAAATTCTAGTAATGCTCTCAACGACGTTGCTTAATACTAAATTGCAAGGACAGAAGGTACAAAAGGAAATCTTTTTCCATGTCTTGAGTCCACTGTAGCTAGTGAAAAGGCTCTTTACAGAACAGGTTTTATTCAAGTTTTCAGGAAAACGGTTCGAGCGATTAACCGCTGGTTATCTTATCAGAGGTACTCCACAACCAGTAAAACTCCAAAACGGATTCCATCAAAAAGTTGTTTTTTATTTATTTGTCGAGCAATTTTTAAAAAAAAATCAAATACACATCTTGAGAACATGAAGCTCCAAAAATCCAATATTAGAAGAAAAATTGATCTACTAAACAGTAATTGCTGAAAATGTTAGGTCCACTGTGCTGGATAATATCTTGGATTTATTTTTGGAGTGTCTCCAAAAGGTGAAATTCCGATGAACCCTCAATTTGGAATTATACGCAAACCCAACACTTTCTTTTAAGGAGGTAACAGAATAAAAACGGTAATTTTTGGGGTGTTGTTTTTGATTTTGTTTTGAAATATACAGATTTACAATCAATTCGCCAGAAATTTGGATTTTTGAAATTTACCACAATCACAAAGCAAAGCTGTCTCTAAGTGAGACGATTGATTGTTGGAAAGGACTGGTTTACAGGGCCATTGCACTTGGAGTAGAGGATTTACGCTCCATCAAATGAGCAGGTGTAAGGACTGCAAAGCTGCACAGACATTGGGACACCTGGCTCCGTTGATGCTTGAAAAATACGGTGGGATAGAAAGAATAGATACTAAATACTGTATCACAGACATCTTCATAATGGGCACTATACAACAGTTTCTTGTTTTACATAAAATTCATAAGTCAATATGAATAAAATGGAGGCAGGTTCGGGTGTAAATACTTTTCGCGCTGGACAAATATTATTAGTCAATTAGGCGCCTCCTCCCCGGGTACAACGATCTAATTTGGCAGATTTGGTAGCCTGAAAAATAGGCTATTAATTCAAAAAGTTCAAAGAAAATCTCCAAAAAAGTGACAAAACACCTCAGAAAAGCATTACTTTGGGTTGTGGAGTTTCCTTCGCACTCTACAATTTTAGCAACACATTTAACTCTCCTTTATAATGTGCAGGACGAAGTGTAGTAAAATACATTCGATATGGGACTAGGTAACCCAATATTCCTAAAAGTGGATAATTCTTTCTTTTAATAGAAAATGAAACAGAAATATATAAATATAATTTACGCATTGCACTAAGTGAGAGTGGCATGGTGAAGAGAAATTGTTTTGGACTCCGAAATTCGCGAAATAAGAGGAATGCCTGCCGTGTATACAAGGGCAAGCTGGTATAATCGTGTCTGGCTAGCTAATTTCAATGAGCTCGCAGTTAGCTTTGATTAATCTCCAGGAATAAGAAGCAGTGAGCTGTACCAGCGCTAGCTGACAGGCTCCACACTAACAATGCAAATTAAATCACGTTAATTAAGGCGCGGCCATTGGTCGCACCAGTCTCCCTTCTACTCCTAAAGTCGTTAGTAATTAGAAAAAAAAAATAATAAAGGAATTTTAAACTGCCATTTTAGATCGTGAATGGAGCAAGTAAGTTCCCGTTCGCCGTCTTCTTAGGTCGAGTGCAGCCTTCTGCATAATTCATTCTCTAGCAGATATAATTTCCCAGGAGACATGCACTACCACGCTAACCGATTAAACAAACCCTTGAGGAACTCTCATTTGTACTCCTCCTTCCGCCAGCTAGGCAACAAGGCCACAGGTACTGCAATCGCGTCGAACTGGCGAAATTGAGTTTTCGTGGAAAACAGTACCTAAAAATGAGATGCAGAAGTCGGTTCGGCCGCAGGTTACTACTGCAAGCTTTCCAAATACCGGAAATCAACTAATCCAGAATTCAGATAGATCTTAAAAATCACTTTTTAAACTACTTGGCCTTAAATAAAAATGGCGTTGATACCCATCAAATTTTATTAGTCTGAAGTACTTGTTCAGTCTAATAGTTTTCTTTCAAGACTACCTAAGCCAAAACGAGTGTTATTTCGTTGAAATTTATAGTTATGTTGGCAAACCTTTTAAATGACATTTTTATTTTCTAATTATACAGTGTGTAGCCAGTGGACTCTGATAGCACACTAGGCCTACTCACGTAATGGCATAAAAGCCTCGGTCCACACGACTCTTTTCAAGCAATATGGCCCCATGAAATCGAACCTTCTTCTAACCTCCCAAGACTTCGTTTAGTTCTTTTATTTTTATTTTATAACAAGGGATTTGTTGGGATCTGTTTGCAGAGAGCGCCGTCTCGAGTAATAATGTTTAAAGTGAGAACCACCCGCAAGATCTCATCCAACTGCAACCATGACTACTTATTTGTGCAGTTATGCCATACTCCATACTACTTTTATCTCTTTTACTGCCGCTTGCCCCATGCTCAGGGTCTCTTTATTTCGTTCTGGAACTTGGTTTCAACAAATTGACGAAGATGAAAAATTCTCACTTACTGGAGTAAATGAAAGGAAATGTTCGCCCTCCGAATAAAGGCCTGCGGCGTTATAATTTATTAAAACAATCCTTTTTTTAAATTGGAATTTGTTTTCAATTTTATTAAATTAGTAAAGAGAGTTTCACAAGGTTTTAATTAAACATAACCCACTTAAATACTGAACACTCATCAATATTGTGCCCATCACTTTTATCGCCGTGATAAATTACAAATTATGTTGCTCATTCTAAAGTACAAAATCTTTTAAATTATTACGAGCCGGAATAATCCCACTTAATTTACAATTCGTATTATGGAATAGTTTGTAGCATTTTATTAAATTTACTTGAATAACATTAATACCCTTGGCTAATATTTCTTACTTTTACAGCAATTGTTTTATCGTTCTAATTAAAATTTTAAAGTTTTCTCCGTCACAGATGCCTAATATAGCTCTCATAATCTTAGTGTTCAAGGAAAAATGAATGGATAAAAGTAAGCCAGTTTGAAGTTTAAAAACACTTTCAAAAGATGCAAGTAGTAAACTTATCAAAGCAGGTTAGGTGGCCCAAGCAGAAGCCGAACCTGCTTCGCGTGAATCCATGCAAGACATACTTTCATGAGGTTCAGTCAACTTGGCGTCTAACTGCGCAGGTTGGTAATAATTCCCCCATAAAATTCAGTTTGCTGGCAGAAATCACTTCCGGACGTTCACAATTCTTGAAATACCTCACGCTTATTTAATCAATGTTCAAAGCTCGTGAAAAGCGTTACATTATGCTTTAGAATTGTGGAGGCGGAAACTGGTCCTGGATTGGAGGCTAAGAAAGTGGAGAAATCGGCTGAAAGAAAGCATTTCTTAAGAGTGATCCTCTATAAAGTACCATTTCAGTATAATGTACGGTCCTATGTCTGGTATATTGAAGAAAATTAAAGGTTTCGATAAAATATCGAGTTCGAGGGAAATTTCAAAACAGAAAGGGCCTCTTTTCTGAATGAAATTCTCATTTTTCTGGGTCTTTTACGCAAATCGCTACGGACAACAGGATCAAAAACTTTTATTTGAATAGCAAAGGAACATTCGTTTAAGGGCAATGTGATAAGGGATAGAAGTGCATTAAAAGTGTAATTTGCAGTTTTACTAGTTGGATAATGTACAGCTGTAAGTAAAATAGATGAAATGTACAGTATCTGTGTTAAGTTAAGCGCAGTGCACATACACTGGATTGATTGCGAGAAAAGGCGAGCAGTTATCCAAAGATAATAGTCGTAATAGGCCATTAAGATGTTAGGGAGTGCGACTGCCTATCTGGGAAGCATTCATTCTGATGGTCGTGCAATGAGTGTCGCCTCAGACGTCTTGGAGTATCCCTAGGAAATGTTGGAAGTGAAAGGGTTTGGATGCATGGGATTTTGATGGGATTGTTTGGAATGGAATTTCAGGTAGCCGATAATGTTCCTAAGAATGAGTCACACCAGATTTCTTTAGCTCACAATGCATCACACAGTAAACAGCGTATTTAAGGGTTAAAAACGTATAGAATTTGGTTAACTTAAAATATTGAATGCAGAACGGGAGTTCTGAGAGTTAGTAATCCACTTGTATATTGTGGTGATTCCCACACATGTGTAGTAATTAACCAGAATCACGTATGTTACCACAGTTCAATTATATCTGCATATATGTAGATTGTAGAAGTGTTGAGACACGAGATTTTTGTTCAGCTTATAAAATCTGAAGTGAAGGCAACAAGTTGCGGTCGCTGTATATAACATTGATTACACAGTTCTATTAACATTTCAACACTTACAATTTATTTGAATTATATTTACAGTGGCGGACCCAGCACGCTCTACGTCGCCATTTGTAATTCTAATATATGAGTTGGTGTTGGCTCTATTTGAACGCTAACAACACAAACAGCAGTTTTCATTTCAATCAAATTATATAAATTATAAATTTAGCCTACACGTGGCAAATATAAATTCTTGATTACATTACTTTGGAACTTAGCTACTGGTCGGATTCTCACGCCAAACAATCAACTCCATAAATGAAATATTAATGTGTAAATCCCATCCTATATTTTTATGCACACAACATTCTAGAGAAACTATAATATACGCAATTTAGTTTTTTATTAAATAAACGAAAAACTGAGCACAAAATAAATAAAGGACTTTAAGAACTGCAATTGCAATTTTGCAGGCAGATGGGGTCCGCTGGCGCCCTCTTGAGTTTACCGCGACAAACAAAACGAAACCCAATTTCATCAAAACTCCTTCCCCTCCTTAGAGGAAGGAGTTTTTGAGTAATGCATTTCGGCCTGGTGCAATCAATTTTCAAAACGAACTGTCTATCCTGTGCTGTGGTATTGCACTTTTATTAAAACAAACTTTTTTTCATGAAGCAAAGCAAACTATTATTAGAATGATATCACTCATACATATATAACTTTTTTGAAAAATCCCTGCATACGTAAATTTAAAAAAAACCTATTAGAAAATATCAATTCCATTTTTATGAACTCTTTTCGATTGGTCCAAAATGCACTCAAACTTTATAGACACCTGGTACAGCTTATGACAATACTTAGTCCATTTCCTGCCCCTTCCTGTGGTAATATATATAAAATGCCTCCCCTTGTCAACAATCATTCTATCAATATCTTTATAATGACTCAATCAGCTATGAAAATGATCCTCAGCGATCC
>KQ034108.1:521790-536722 GCA_000181055.3 Rhodnius prolixus
TACCTTTTATTTGTTGGAATAAAATTGTTTATAGTAAAAAGTATGAGCTTCCGTACACAACAGCTAATTGGTAGTTGGACGTTAAGCCCCGCCTGAAAAGATAGGCGATTACTTTATCTATAATTATGTCAGATAAAAAATTAAATATCTTATCGTATATGGATACCGCTATTGTCATAGTGCACCTATTAATTAATTTCATTCATTAAAAAAATGCATAGTTTGATAAAAAGTAATTTAACCTAAAAATTAAGAAATACGTGTTATTGCGCGAAGGTTTCACGCAAAATTTATTCCATTTTGATTGAAAATTGTATCTTGCTAGCGCCATAATGGTGAGCAATTAGAAGCAGCAATGTTTAGACTCACGTGAAGTGGAATACAGCTATATACGAGCCGACAAACTACACTCGTTTACTTTCACACTGAATATTAAATTTCACTACAGTTAATTTCCTATAAGCTTCATATTACATGCGACCTAGTGGAAAATAGAGAGGACCTGTTGCCTCACACAATCATATATCCACGGACTTTCCCCAAAAATTTATAGCTATTGACAAATTATTCCAACAATTACATTTTGACAAACAAAATCGTTGGTTCGTTAAAAGTGTTAATGTTCCACTGGTTTTGGTCAAGTGGTTATGTTACCTGAGGAGGTTTTCGAGATCATACTTGTGTTTATAAGTGCTAATATTTCTCCCAGCGAACTTCGTTTAATAACAGAGAAATCTAAATAACCTTATTAAAGTTCCAGACAGAAACACTACGGTAATACGTTACTGGCAAATGGCATTCTCAGCAACGGTAGTTTGGAGCTACATCCGCGTGTGACTTTATCTTAAAAGTTATTTGCTACTAATTATTAGCTTTAGTTACAAGTAGGTTGATAATATTTACTGCGAGAGAAAAGACATCGCTCTGTACACGATACGAACTTACTACAGATAACCACGCTAAACGTGTAATAGCGAATACGTGACATCATCAAGAGACTGAATTACTGCTTTGCTACTCTAGTAAGCTAAACACCATTCTGTGAAAACAAATTTCTTTTAACCTCTTTAATTAGTGTAACTTAGCTAGTGTATCGAGTGAGTAGATAGTGTTTGAACGGCGAACATACATCCATCACGATTTCACAACTTGAAGAAAAACCCAAGGGAAACGCTAAGAGCTTCTAACTTTTAGCTTTCAAGTTGAAGAAGTCAAGCAATAATGCATGTTTACGCTAGTTATCAAAGCCCAATGGCTTACATTGCACAGCTAGATAGATAGAAGACATATTTATTATACTATACTTCCGCTCAAGACCAATTTGCTGGTATATATTCACTTTATAATACTTATCTCATTTAATTTTATTATTACTTTTTTTTTGGCCAAAGTTTCCGCATTCGAGAGCCATAGGAGTTAAATATTAATTAATACATCCAATTTACAATACGATAACAATATTTTTCTCTAGCAAATCCAAGACACCTTACAATTTACTTGTGCTGCATGAGACAGTGATTAGGACCCACACATCCAGGAGCTTGGCATGTTGATCCAACGCTACCTTGTTCCAGGTGATGCAGGATAAAGATAAGAAGATTAGTGAGCTCGTAAAATCGGCAGATTTGTATCGCAGATCTAACTGATGCCACAGAACTAGACTATGTTGAGCAACAAATTAAAATCACCACTGCTAATTTCATAACAGAAAACCAAACATTTCATAGCTTCAAAGAAGTTCTAATTTCAGTCTCAATATGAAAGCTTCAGATTCATCATGAAATCTTAACCTATTATATGCCATTATAATTTCTATTGTGTCTATATTTTGGATTGAGTAAAACTGTTACTGGTTTGTTTGTGACTGATTTACAATCGAAACGAAACTGTTAAAATACTAAAATTATTGATTAATTTTATAAATTTGTTCAGGGAAGTTTTCAATAAAAATAATTGAAGTACAAATTGGTTTAGATTAACTAATTATATGATTAGGAATAAGACAACAGTTCTAAAAAAAAAATGCTTAGGCACATTCAGAGAAATTTTCTCGATTAGAATTATAGACAGTAGGAGAAGGTGATCCAGAGTTGTTCTACAGAATGGGTATTTTTGAAACGGTTTTAGAGAAGGCGAAGCGGTGCCCGATAGAGGCAGACAGGTGTAGTACACTGCGATAAGTTCTAAATGGAACATTGTTTGCCCTCTAAGTCGTCTGTACACAACTAGTCAACTCTCCTTTCAGATGTTGTAAAACCGAAAAACAAAAATTAACAGTTCTAATAACACAAGCGACAATACTTGTTTCTGGCGGGAGAAAAATTGTCTCAAATTGAGAAGTTTTAATCCTTCAAAATCGGATAATAACTTGGTTAACAAGATTAATTTGAGAGAATTCCAGATTCAGACTGTTCTAATCAAGGTTAATAACACTGATTTAAATAGGGTTAATTGAGATTCTTTATTTTCTAAACTCTATACTGAATGTAATGATTAATTTGACAGACTCCTTAGAAAAAGTTGTCTTACTGTAATAGAGATAGAAGAAGGAAAAATATTTGACGTAATTAGAACGCACTATCGATAATTATTAGAACATTTCAACTCAGAATTTTGGAACACAAAAAATGCTAATTCCAAAATAAAAATCAATTAAAAACCCAAGGTTTGTTTAAAGAATGCGTTAGAAAATTTATAAATCAATTAAAATTCTATTGTAATGTTAAAAATGACCGCATTAACAATTTATTTCAGAACGATCCAAGCGACAATAATAACCAAGTTAGCACCAATACTAAAAGTGTAAATTATTAATATCGTCCAAAAATTATAATAATTGAATTTAAATTTACAGTAAAGTACGAGGGTCGTTTGGAAAGTCCGCGCAAAAATAAAAACTACTTAATTTTTGGGGGTAAACCTTTTTTATTTTTCAACATAGTCTCCTTTTAGGTTTATACACTTCGTCCAACGCTGCTCTAGTTTGTTGATCCCTTCCGAATAATAGGATTTGTCCAAGTCTGAAAAATAGCCATTCGTTTCAGCAATCACCTCCTCGTTTGAATAAAATCTTTTTCCCGCCAGCCATTTCTTCATATTGGGGAACAAATAGTAGTCCGAGGGAGCCAAGTCTGGAGAATAGGGGGGATGTGAAACGAGTTGGAACCCTATTTCCATTAATTTTGCGACCACAACTGCTGAGGTGTGAGCTGGTGCGTTGTCGTGATGGAAAAGGACTTTTTTGTGGGCCAATCGTGGGCGTTTTTCTTGCAGCTCGGTTTTCAAACGGTCCAATAACGATGAATAATATGCACCTGTAATAGTTTTACCCTTTTCCAGATTGTCGATGAGGATTATTCCTTGCGAATCCCAAAAGACAGTCGCCATAATCTTTCCGGCCGAAGGAACGGTCTTCGCCTTTTTTGGCGCAGATTCCCCCTTGGTAACCCATTGTTTAGATTGTTCTTTGGTCTCAGGAGTGTAGTGATGTATCCATGTTTCATCCACAGTGACGAAACGACGCTTAAAGTCCTGTGGATTCTTTTGGAACAGCTGCAAACCGATTTCGTTTTTGGTCAAGCGTGAGCAATCGCGGCACCCATCTTGCGGATAGCTTTGTCATGTCCAAATGTTGATGCAAAATATTATGTACCCGTTCATTCGAGATGCCCACAGCACTAGCAATCTCACGCACCTTCACTCTTCTGTCATCCATCACCATATCATGGATTTTATCAATTATTTCTGGAGTAGTAACCTCAACAGGGCGTCCAGAACGTTCAGCGTCACTTGTGCCCATATGGCCACTCCAAAAATTTTGAAACCACTTATAAACTGTTCTAATCGAAGGTGCAGAGTCACCATAATGTTTATCAAGCTTCTCTTTAGTCTCCTGAGGCGTTTTGCCTTTCATAAAGTAGTGTTTAATCAACACACGAAATTCTTTTTCGTCCATTTTTTGAAAATCACTCGACTTCCTCGATTCAAACGAATGCCAAACACAAAGAAATAGACCGATCTGGCTGAATCTTGGTGTGTGTTCTTCCAAGAGATGCTACTAACTAAACATAACCTCGATACGCGCCAGTGGTGCTATCTCTCTGACTTTGCACGGACTTTTCAAACGACCCTCGCAATGCCTAACTTTTCAGGCAAGCTTTACGTGTAATTTCCTAATAAGACGAAGGCGACTACCAAACCTACTTTACAATAAATTTCCCATAATAACCATTAAATAAAAGGCCTAAAACGGGGATCGGACCCCAGTACCGCAATACATTTTAGCATTTGAATCAGTACATAAGTAAGGCTTAACAGTAATAGGAATTATGATACGCCCTAGACATCCTTATATGTCTGCCTTCCATTTAACTGTCTCTAATGATCATTAAAGGAGTACGAAAGATCGTGCGTTTTCAAAGTAAATCTGAGGAATTTATACAACAAAATTGTAAATTAGTCCTTGGTAATTTAAATGCGATCCTTGCTATACATGTACTGTCAATAAGTAAGCTAAATTTAAAACAAAGATGATAGTTTGGCCCACAACAGTATTATCGTTAGTTCCAGAGGAAAACAATTTGTAAGGAATTTGAAGATTAACTCAGTAATTTGCTTTGAAGGAAACAACTCATTAAGAACTCGCATGCCGATCTATTCCGTCTCAGTGGAAATAATGAACAACACCGCTACCTGCGCAGAATTCTATTTTACCTCATCCGTGCTAGTAAGAGTGTACATATTGCCACCCAAAATGTGAAAAACCTAGCATATTTGAATTTGTTATACCAATCGTAACTTCTCATGCTCAGGTATTTGTACACAATCCGGCTACCGGAGTGCGGTTTTCTTGGATGTGGGAGGTTTTTTCAGTAGAAGGGGGGTTGAAAGCCGCCCCAAAATACATAATTCCAGTTCCAGTTCTAAGACAAGATTAACTGAACATAAATCAATCTGTTTCTGCGTTCCAAAAATAATTCTCTGTTTTAAAAATTAGATTAGATGGGAATTGGTATTCCATTGCAACTCATCAGTTGTGGCTCTGGTGAGCATTTTCGTCAGTCTTTGACCTGAGGTATTCATCCGCCGTTTTTCCCTGTTTGAATGAACACTGTCTTGAATTAACTAGGTAAGACGAGGTAGCGGAGTAGTGCTATCTGGTTGTTGAGAAAATGACGACTCTGAAATTGATTACCCTTCCTCTTATAAACTTTAAGCAAACTGTATTTGCCACAAACTATGTCCGTAATACTGTGGCCAATATTCCTAGACAGCAAAACTCAATAACGGAGAAATGGAGAAGGTTCAAAATTTCATTCTTGGCTTAGGGCCACATCTGGGCAACAGGGCTGGTCCCCAGGTATCTCTTTCTGATGAGCCTTTTTAGGGTGTAATCGATGGTCCTGTCAGTTACAAGATATTATCGAGAGTACAAGCAATTTGTTCCTTTTTTACGTGGGTTTATTCGAAAACCAATCAGCTGATATCTTAAGCAGTATTCCAGGGGTAGGGTGTTTTATTTCCCTCTGCCATTTTTTATTTTCTATTTCTGTGAATTCTACAGCTGACTGTTGGTGCGCGCATGGCCAGATCTTGGTTTGGGGTACAACACAACATTTTCCTTAAATAGCACATAAAATCAACACACTTTCCCAAATTCCCGAACTCAGAAATACTAAAATCAGAGACACAAAAAGGAAAGTACTAAAAATGATTTACATATCAAAGGCAGAAAATAGTTTAAATTTCAAAACAGAATTAAAATAAATTAAATTAAAAAAAACAAATCTAAAAAATATATACACCCACACCTTTTTAACAATTGGCAACACTGACCTTTCACAGACAAGAACATTTTATAAATCAAATATTTTCATTATAAGTATATTTTAATTTGTTCCTGTAAAATATGTTCCACAGCCCTACTGAAACTAAATTTACTAAAACTATAGCTAGAATATAATATATAATAAATGAGTTAACCAGGAAGGCCAACTTTAAAGAATAACTCTGCGTTTTGGAAATAAGTGTTAAGTTTCGAGAAAGCGGTGAACTGGGGCCCGTCCCTAGAACTAATTTCAAGAATAGACTGGCAGTGATTACAATCGCGTGTATGAGTGGAACAGGCCAGATAATTAAGTAGCAATTTAAGTTTCAGAAAAATGAAAAAGTGATATAATGCAGGACAGGACGCTGTGGGAACGGAGACCCCCACCTAGGTGGGTGTTGGGACCATCTGCTGCCTTACCTGCGCTAGCTGCCCTACCTGGTCCACAGCCTTCACTCTCTTATATTACCCCAGTATAACCGTGGGTACACAAACTCAGCTACACTAACCAACCACCTCTGCAAACTCACACTTCCGTCTAGTCAAACATTCAGAATTCTAGCTACGCTTGCAATGTCCCTCAATTTTATACAGGGATATACCACGGTGAAATGGCCATTTATAAGGAGGAGATTTTACATTTAATTTGCGACAAAAAAGTGTATATAAACCAAGGTCCGATTCTCAAATGACCTCCAGCAGTTGGGCGTTTCATTAATTTTTCATACTTCGCCACTTGTTTTGCCTAGTTGCTCTAACTAGGCAAGGAATTACTGAGATAAAGTCAAATTTTGACTAGAAATACCCACTTTAAGGCTCCGGGATTGTACAAAAAAAGGGTTTTTTAGAATGTGAAGGGTGTATATCATTTTATAATCTCTTAAAAATGAATAATTGCATAAAAATGAAAATATTTATTGTTCTTCACGTCGCTGATGAACTGCGACTCTGTTTCGTTCTCACCGATACTGTAGCCGCCAGAAGAGTTGTACAGAATGATCTAATGTATCTTGAAACACACTTCCACTGATAGAAAATAAAACTAAATTTTTAATAATTTTAAATTAATTTAAGGAGCGTCATTAATGTAAGGAGCGTCATTAATGTAAGGAGCTTTAAACATTGGCACTGCCTGCCTCAGGATCGTGTTTTCTAGTTACAGACAACAGTGTTCTTACCCGTACTGTAAACAGTAAGAAGCTCCTACAGCTGGATTCGAACCCAAGAAATCCAAAACGCTAACCACATAGATAATCTCTTTCCTTTTTTTTTTTTACTTGTTTAAAAGTATAGTTTTAAACAAGTAAACAAGAGAGAAGATTGAATCACACCAGAATACCAGACTGCAACTTAAAGATCAAAATTCCTCAACTGGCAGATCAGCATTTTCTGTGTTTTTGACTTTTTCGAAATTTTCTCTAAAATTAAAATGGCTCCGAAGAAGTTTTTTCAAACTGATCATACGCATTGCACTCATCTTAATCTACTTTGAAACATTTTTCTAGCTCAATTCGATTACACGAACTTTTTGGAAAGGAAAGGGCTCTAAAGGCCTATTTTAGAATTTATTGGAGATTTGGGTTTTATATTTGAGGCTTGTAATGCGTTGCTAAATTTTCCAACTTTAGGAAAAAATCCAAAACCGAAAATTACTTTATTAAATGGATTTTTCTTAAATTTTAGCTTCGTTATTCGTTTTTTAACTTCTGAGAGGGAAAGAATTAAATTAGTTTATGTATTCGAAACTGGAGAATTTAGTTTAAATTGATCGAATCGTTTCTGTAATTGTTCCACACGGAACTATTGAGAAAAATAAGGCTCAACACCCTTAATTGGAAACATTTTGCCAGAATATATGATCTTTAATTGCAGGATGCCGAAGGGAGTCTAGTGTGTATTTTGTCAAAGGGTAAATAGCCGCAGATTAACAGTAGGACAGGCCGCAGACACCTGTCGAGTAGGCGGAACAGGAAATGAACAGTCTTCGCCGTTATGGAAGCAAAGCAGTGGAAAATCCATAAAAGTGTTATTACATTAAATCGAGCCATTATTGGCCTTGCGCGCTACTTACTCTGCGCTGCACTTTTGTCGCCAAGCAGCCTTTAATAATTAATAAAATGAACGTAATTAAATTCTACAGTTTTTAATAAGTGCGGGTGTTGGTTTCATTGGAGCAAGTTGCCGAGTGCCAGGTTAGTATAATTGGATTGTACTATGTACAGTAAGGCCCTGTTCGTATTAAAATGGATATTTCTATGTTCCTTGAGCGAACATGCTCTGCACAGCAATGCCTTACTATGTTGCCAGGCTATAGCCAATTCTCACACCACTTACTCAAATTGGTACACAATTCTTTTTACTTTCTCATACCTTCAATAAGAGGAGTACAGCAATCGTGCTGTATTCAATTTTCGGATTTGGTATAATAAGTATGAACTAATCACCTGCATAATACTAACTGGAATTAAATATCCCAGCCTTTTCGTGGCTCAGTCATGTTCGCAACCTTCCGAAGACCAAAGAAGAATGCTTGGACAACTGAACCAGACCTCCAGTAAGGAGGACACCTAGCAGCAGAATGTGGAATTAGTGTTCCAACGCTTATACAAAAATAATTCTCAACTTTTGAGTATGTCCAGGGAAAAATTAAATGTGAACCTAAAATTTTAGTTCAAAAAGACGAACGATCAGGAATGCAACTCTTTCTGAAATGATTTTTATACAACTCTTATACAGTTTTCTGGATAAAAGCACCAATGGACTGTGAGACAGTGAAGTGTGGAAGCTAAAAACATGTAGGAGTTAAGCACTGTGGACAGAGGAGCTCCGCAATGACATGAAATGGGAATATTTAAGACCAGTGAGCTCTTGCAGTATAGCTGGCAGTAAAGACATGATGTCCGTGTGTAGTGCGGGCGAGTGGCCGAAGAAAGGAAACAATGGTAGACAGGACAAGGAACTCCAGGGCGACCTTGAACCCGAGCTCCCCCACCATGGACAACGTCTCCACTTACAACATAGACCCGCATACAAATAATAACAATTCTCTTTCACTTCCTACAGTAAAATATATTTTCATAGCAAAAATCTTTAAAAAATGATAGGCTATAAAATCTACCGAGTTGAAAATATGCTTAAGTCAAAATGAAGTTAGTCAAAGCACAAATTCTCATAGTTTTTAGAGGCACCACTGATGCTTTTCTGTGAACTCAAAATTTAAGCAAATTATTTAAATTACAGTAATCATACATGGGTGGTAGAACTGCACATTACAAGCAATAGAACACTGGACAGTAGTGGGAAGCCGTCCGCCGGAATCATTTATAGAATCAATTTTCACCACAAACGTTCGAAGGAACAGTTCATACCTCTTTGTAATGAGGATTAACTTACAGATATAAGATTTAAATCAATTAATCTTGTCTTAGAGCTGGCATTTCCAAATGTTTCCAGTGAACATTACCTAAATATATATTTATTAAAATATATCTTACATCTTATCTCTTACAATCTATCTTATAATCGCAATAGTCAATTTAGAACGTAGGATTGCAACATTGGTTTTAAGTCAAGTCACAATGTATTCTAAAATTAAACGGTAATTGGAACTGATATAGACACTCTATTTCTGCAACTCGTAGTATTTAGTCTACTGCAACTGCACATGCATAACAGCAGGCTTGGCTACTATCTACAACCAAAAGACTTGCTAGTTAGTATAAGATGTCGCGCTACAGTTGGGGCTCGCTTCACGGCCACAGCTGCACCTTTACCACAATAGAGAGAACAACAATTTATAGCTCATCCAGACGCTGTGCAAATAAAAGATTAAGTCACAAAACTTATTGTGTATACATGCGGAACAGTCATTGAAGAATCAAGATAAACAACATATGCAAGTCTATGGTTACAGTTAACAGACGGTACACGCTGTACTACTACATCATTCATACGGCGCCACAACCCCTGTCTTAACTTATAACTTCTGTTCACTATTTGTAGAACTATAAGTCAAATTAGCACATATGGTAAAGATTATAATACTTCCATATTATACCCTCGCACCCAGGTTTAGCCTTAATCGAATTTTACGGGGTAAAAGTTGTAGAACTACTCATGCGCAATAGGGATACCGAGTAAAAGGAAGTTCTATGAGCAATTTTCTAAAAAAGTCCCAAAAAACTGAAAAATCGATTCAGCAAAAAAGCACTGGCGATGGGCTAAATTTTTCCATTTTCAGGTCCGATTATTGGATCTAAAGTATCCAATTTGAAATTTCTGTGTCACACAAAGAAGACAATTAGAAAAGAAATACTTTTTTTGGACTCAGGGGACCAAAAAACGAATATTTTCGGTGAAAAGATGGTATCAAAAATTTGACACGAACGCAGAAACAAAACAAAAACTTTTCATCTGAGAAAAATAATTTCTTTCGTCTTCAGGGGACCTCAAAAAAGAGTTTATCTCAATGGAAACTCAATTTTGATGTGATTACTGAACTTGTTGCGACCTACAGTAGAAGAAAGGAACTGTATGTAGTTATAAATTGAATTTAAGTGTTGTATTGTAATACGAATTCATGATGTGCAATTATGTGTAAAAGCAAATTAAGCGTAACCGATATTGCAGGATATGTGTGCTTGTTGCGATTAAAATAACGCACTACCACGACGAAGAATAAGCTGTATTAATCTGTTCATCAGTCTGAGTTCACAAACACATGGCCTATATTCATTTTTGCATTAATTTCCCAGAGCATCCGTATTAAATACACTTTAGCACTGAATACACATTAAATACACTTAGCACTGTATTTATACACTTTACTCACACACACATACACCACGATGTTTGCCGAATCGACCAGTTACGCCGCACCGACTTTGACCATTATTTACGCTCATGTGGGGAATGGTTCATATAAAAATAATCAAAAGTAAAGTATCCATTCTCTTTAGAACGTGAATATTCGATTTTTACTAGCCCCTTGCAGGTGATCAAGTTCAGCGCCTAACTACTACTACCCTAAAGAAAAACAACAGCAATACTAGCCGTCTTCTTCAGGACTTGAATCAACTAAGAGCTGTACGAACAAATCAAACAATAACTTACAAGGTAAACAGCACAAGCTTGGGAGGGCATTCTATCTCTCCAAAAAACTTTTGGAAAAGCCCGATGATAGTGGAGAGATGCTTTAGGAAGTCGTTACCTTAGCTCTCCGATCCCTTTACCCAGGAGTACAGTCAGGATCGGTGTCTTCCTTACAACACACCCAGCCGTTTATATTTCTGTCTTTGGAATATCTGGAGCGTGTGCAAGGGAAACAAGGGAGATTATAAGCTGGTAATCGGTTCTTCTCTCTTCCAAGAATTTGCCTGGACAGCTTGGTTCTTTTTGACATTAGAAGCATTAGGAGGATTGCAATGGTTGAAGATCCACACGCTTCTTGGAGAGTCTGGATAATTACCGGGTATTATGAGCTGACAGGTTTACCTCACCGGCCGAATTGAAGAGAATTTGAAATAAAGTGGACTGCAGATTCAGTGAGGAGATGAAGGCAAATCCGTTTAACTGACTGCAATGCCATTATCCAGACACCCAGCAAAGAGATACGAGGCGCTGTAGTCTCCTGGTATACCCTTCTGCACTCCTCTCAGATTCTGAGATTTCTCGGATATCTCAACATAGTTGGGGTGTTATAGAAAATTAAAAGTTTTTTTTTGGTGTGTTACCTTTCATGCCGTACATATAAATTTGTGGTGCTGTAACTTAATCGATTCGCGATGTCTTGGTGCTGTAAGTCGGGCTAACTTACTAAATATACGTACTTTAATGTACTAAAAATTAATCATTTCACAGTAATAAATAATAATAATTTACTGTTTAAAGCCTTTTACTATGATTTTTGGTCGTGTTTTAACAATAAATTTTGATAATGTGCTTTAATTGGAAATTTTATACGTTTATGGTTTGCATAATCACTTTATTTATATAAATATTCAAGTATATTATTCTCTTCTCCTAAAATTATAGAACAAAACACCAAAACTCTCCTCTGCATCAAGCTAAACCGACCTCAGGAACCTAATCTCCTCACACCACCACCTCAAATTGTCTATAAAGCGATGAATGCTGTCATCTCTTTGTGGCGAACCCTGCACAGGGGGCAGGTACGACTCCCAATTTGATTCTTAAATGCCAATGCTGTTAAGAATCCAAACAGTAGTCTGAAAAATGTTCTTGTTTCCAAATCAGCATTCAAGACTGCTTTGGATTTATGCTATGAGTGTGATAATGAAGAGAGGAGTTAATTAGGTCGATCAGACCACTTAGATAAGCAAAAACAGAAGTGCGCAGTAGAAATGAGGGCTGGAAAAAAATGTCTCAATTAGATTAGTAATCTTCACAGTAAGTAGAAGTAGTGAGTGAGGTTCTCTAGGCTAAGGCCATAAATTCGTATTAAGAAGAGTAGAGCTGTCTGCAGTGGTGGTTGGAGGCGGAGGAGTGGTCTGTGGGAAGGCTTGTTGGCTGCTTCAGCAGAGTTACCTCCAGCGGAGTGTGTTCGGCAAATAGAAAATAAATTACAGCCACACTGGAGGTCAGAGTTGAATAAGGAAGAAGTGAGTTCTGGCGACGAACTGTTCGAGCAAAAAAAAGAACTAGGTAAGGTTAGGCTAAGTGTGAGGGGATCAGGGACAGACGGGGCGGTGAAGGAGACACCCAGATTCTATCCAAATGCAAAGTGCCTGGTCGCGGGTGTCCTACACAACTACACTACTGTCAAAAAGTAGCCCACTTTTAAAAATACCATTGTTTTGGGCGAGGACACCTCGTAAGTTGATTTCTTTATTATTTTCAAAAACTATTCGGGAATAATTAATGAACTATTAGAAAAAGTGGATAAAAGAGTTCTACCCAGACTTAGGTGGTAGGAGGAAATGAAATATATCTAGGACCAACATAGACCAAATGTTTGGAAGCAAAAGATTTGATATTGCATGAGATTCTATTTAAGGGGATCTGTAGCCGGAGTGGGAATTGGATTAGCCACTTGATCAGGAATCATAATGTCCCTGCGGACATCCCAGCCAAACAACAAAACAACACAATATTCACACGCCTAACATTCACTCAATACAAGCAAGTTCTGCAGAGTTAGGACACCTATTTCGATTTGACAAAACCACTAGCAAACTCTAGTTTTGCACAATACAAGTTGACGCAGTCGGTGCTGACGAAGGAATAGCACTAGAGTCTGACTGTATCAAAAACGAAGGCCCCGAGCAACGAAGCCTTTCCTTACAAATGCATGAGGCATGAAGGGGGTACATTGACATGTTCAGAAAACCATCGAGGTTAACAAGGAGAGGAATACATCTTCTTTAACGAGGATGGAGAGTTTAGACATCCAGAAGCGGTTATCCCAATCTGCCTGCTGCCCAGAGTAATTTCTTCAGTTTGCACTCCTTCCCTGTCTGTTAACTGTCCAACAAGACGAATCAACTGTCGCATACATATAGCGAAAGGCAGAAGAATAAAGAGTGATAAGAAGTAGTTTGTTGTTGCTTCTAAACTCAGGGGAATCTAAGTGCATGGGTAAATTCAAGGGTTAAAGAGCCGTGGCGTTATTGTGGATATAGTGTTATAAATCTTTATTTGTAACTGTCACGATTTAGAACACAAGCGCATCCACATTTTTTTTTTATTTTTGAGAAACACGAAACGTCTGAAAAAATTTGTCATTCGGAATCATTCTAGCTGTAGAAAGAGCAGGTCGTGTGAGTATTCATAGCAGAACTTAATGTGGAGCAGAGTGAGCAAGTACCTAGAAATCGATTTAGATAGTGAAGCTAAGTTAGTGGCCGGGATCAGAGCACCAAGGAGCCTGGAATAAATTCAGAACGTGTTGCGAACCAATCAGATCTCTCACTCCTTCAGAAGGTTTTCTTGATTTGTGGCACGCAGTGGAGCCGTCCTATCTCGGCCACAGTCACCTACTTAACATTCACACATTCATATAGATTGCCTTGTTAAGCAGATATGAGGTATTAGTGGTGAACAGTCCCGGAGTTGGTTGCTCTACCTTCTAGACTAAAAACTCGCTGCTACCTCCACCATAAATAAATCTAGTACTCGTATAAGGAATAAGAAATGTAAAAGGTTAACTTTGTTACAATAATAGATTACCGTTGCGGAAGGACTGCATTTAAGACCTGCACTACGCATTTAGCTGAGACCTGATGGCAAAAATTACAATCTTAAATAGCTTTACACACCGCGCTTAAAACAATAAATTTATCAGGATGCATAATATTTAGAGATCCTCAAACGAGTATTGTCGGGGAAAAATTTAAAATTTAATTTGAGAATTCATAATTTGACACGATGTTAACTATACTCTCAAATTCTTACAAAGAGCAAGAAAAAGAAGGCTACAAAATTCTAGCGAACATCTTACGTGACTCTCTCTGAATCCAGTCTTAACAATTATGACAATTTTTTTTTAAATTTGTCTGGTGTATTTTTTTTTTTTTTTTTTTTTTTTTTTTTTTTTTTTTTTGATGAGGCGCATCAACAGCTGAGGTCATTAGCGCCCGGAGCTTTTTCCAGTGCACTGCCGGCCTCCGGACAGTGTTCTCTCGTTACAGACAACACTGTCCATCACCGGACAGTGAGCTGTAAGAAGCTCCTAGGAAGAGAAAATCTAAGGGTCAGCTGCTGGATTCGAACCCGGGACCTCCGCGTGGGAGTCCAGTATGCTAACCTCATAGCTAATTTGTCTGGTATTATTATTATTATTCTTATTATTATTACTTTTAATGATATAAGGAGTGTCAATATCTAAGGTTACTGGCGCCCGAGGCTTATTCCAGTGCACTACCGACTTCCAGACCGTATTTAACCGTAAATAGCTCGTAAGAAGAAAAAATCTAAGAGCAAGCAACTGGATTCGAAATTTGGGAGCTCCGCGTATTCAACTCTGTATCAACAAACTAGTGGTAAAAAAAGTAGAACATCAAAAATAAAACTTAAGATAAAGGGCCAAAATCCAAAAAGGACAGTTGTATAAGGGTTGATCGTCAAAAAGGGCATGAAAAAGCGTAA
>KQ034108.1:536817-589808 GCA_000181055.3 Rhodnius prolixus
AAGAAGCAGAAACTTAACTATAAATATCTCGTAAACTACTCGACAGATTTTTACGAAATTTTATACAATTATAGACAAAAGATGTCTCCATATACAGGTGAAATATAAACAAAATCTACCGAGAAGTTTACGAGATATTTGATGTTAAAGATTTCACTGTTTCAAAAGAAACAAAAACTTAACTCAAAATATCTCGTAAACTACTCGACAGATTTTTACGAAATTTTATACAATTATAGACAAAAGATGTCTCCATATACAGGTGAAATATAAAAAAAATCTATCGAGTAGTTTACGAGATATTTGGTGTTAAAGATTTCACTGTTTCTAAGAAAACCAAAACTTAACTCAAAATATCTCGTAAACTACCCGACAGATTTTTACGAAATTTTATACAATTATAGACAAAAGATGTCTCCATATACAGGTGAAATATAAACAAAATCTATCGAGAAGTTTACGGGATATTTGATGTTAAAGATTTCACTGTTTCAAAAGAAACAAAAACTTAACTATAAATATCTCGTAAACTACTCGACAGATTTTTACGAAATTTTAATCAATTATAGACAAAATATGTCTCCATATACAGGTGAAATATAAACAAAATCTACCGAGAAGTTTACGAGATATTTGATGTTAAAGATTTCTCTTTTCTAAGGAAACCAAAACTTAACTCAAAATATCTCGTAAACTACTCGACAGATTTTTACGAAATTTTATACAATTATAGACAAAAGATGTCTCCATATACAGGTGAAATATAAAAAAAATCTATCGAGTAGTTTACGAGATATTTGGTGTTAAAGATTTCACTGTTTCTAAGAAAACCAAAACTTAACTCAAAATATCTCGTAAACTACCCGACAGATTTTTACGAAATTTTATACAATTATAGACAAAAGATGTCTCCATATACAGGTGAAATATAAATAAAATCTATCGAGTAGTTTACGAGATATTTGGTGTTAAAGATTTCACTGTTTCTAAGAAAACCAAAACTTAACTCAAAATATCTCGTAAACTACCCGACAGATTTTTACGAAATTTTATACAATTATAGACAAAATATGTCTCCATATACAGGTGAAATATAAACAAAATCTACCGAGAAGTTTACGAGATATTTGATGTTAAAGATTTCTCTTTTCTAAGGAAACCAAAACTTAACTCAAAATATCTCGTAAACTACTCGAGATTTTTACGAAATTTTATACAATTATAGACAAAAGATGTCTCCATATACAGGTGAAATATAAAAAAAATCTATCGAGTAGTTTACGAGATATTTGGTGTTAAAGATTTCACTGTTTCTAAGAAAACCAAAACTTAACTCTAAATATCTCGTAAACTACCCGACAGATTTTTACGAAATTTGATACAATTATAGACAAAAGATGTCTCCATATACAGGTGAAATATAAACAAAATCTATCGAGTAGTTTACGAGATATTTGATGTTAAAGATTTCACTGTTTCAAAAGAAACAAAAACTTAACTATAAATATCTCGTAAACTACTCGACAGATTTTTACGAAATTTTAATCAATTATAGACAAAATATGTCTCCATATACAGGTATAATAATTATATTATTATTATTATTATTCTTTTGATACTAAGAATATTATTTATTAATTTTTCGGTGTAATTAGTATAACTAGAATTAAAGAATTAAGATTAATGAAATCGCGGAAAATGGAAGTAAATAAAGTTAGGAATTTCGCCCTACTTGGCAATTCTACTTTTCCTAACTTGGAATTTGAGAAACTCATTTAATCGTCGTTAATATTAAATAAGTGATAGGATCGTGCATTCTACTAAAATTACATTAAGATTAACAACTCTAATCTCCTAATACTCTGCTGAAATTTACCTAAGGTAAAGATTTGCAATAAAAGTTGATGATGTATATTTAAGCGAAAGTCAAAAATTGATAGAACATTATTCGAGAAAATCTCAACAATAAGAAAAGTACAGTTTGAACTTTCGATGGAGGGATGATGTGGATGTTTTTTTTTAAAAAGAATTTTCATTTTTTGCATTGATCATTTGGTGAAAATTTCTTTTTTATTACTCAAGGAGCCTTAAAGCAGGTAGGTGATGAATTGATAAAGAAAATTTCGCACAATCGCAATACAGTAACAGAAAGTAGGAATAGGCAGAGGGTTAGCGTGCCTATTGCTGGCCTTCCCTAGAGGAAATATCAAGCTTCTAACAGGTGAAGGACAGAGTCGTCTAAAACGAGAGGACACTGTCCGGAGCCGGCTATACACTGATAGAAGCTATGAGGCCCTTGGGCGGGAATACTTTGCGGGAAGCAAACCATAATTTCGGTTACGTCACATTTCAGTCAAAAAAAGGATTATCAGAAACAAGTTTAGAATTCACTTACTGTTTTACCAAAGCTCTAAACTCTCCAGAAACCCTTTCATAATGATCAAGTAAAAATAACTAAACGAGAAATTTTGTAGGAAAGGTGCAGTATAGATTGAGAAAACATTCAATAATGAAGATCAATATAACACGATTGCAGAAGTGTATAGAATGGATTAGAGGAAATCACTTACAGACAAGCCGGTCGGCAATTAAGGCGCAATAGGACTCTAATGAGACCAGTCCGCACATGGTGCCGGGTTATTAACGCACCCCAGGGATAGCGCCACTTTCTCACGATGCAATTATTATTTTACTTCTAACAGACAAATTACCTCACTTGGCATTAGCATTACATACAAAAGTAAACAGAGGGGATTACACTTGGTTATAAAGACATAACTACCGCCTAAATGTGAAGACTATTTACTTCTAGATTTTAGTTATTTCTTAAAAATAGGCTACAACCATTTTAATGTACCTATTTTTATTTCCAGGGAAATAAAGCGAATTTCCAGGGTTAGGCCAAAAAAAATCACGTTTGAACTCATAATTTCATAATGATCAGGACTCAAAATCCTTAAAATATGGCAAATTTTCTTTCTGTCTAACACACGGATGTAGGGTATTGAGTTAGCTTTGCTGGTATGTAGGGTTAGAATGTTTTATTGCCATTTAGTTCAACAGTAATACCATAAAGTACTTGTGCTGACCAAAAAACGGATATTTCAAAGTGAAAATCAATATAAAAATTTAAACAAGAATGCTCGAGGTTTACAGAAATTTTAAGAAAACCAGTAAAAGAGAAGAGTCATATTGTAGGTCAGATTTCCTAAGACCCTAATAAATAGGACGAAATATCAGTTTGCGTTAAGTGGATTGGGAAGAATAAGTCAATATTTGACCATGATTCAAGTAAATGAGCTTGCAAGTCTTGAGGGAATCAAGGCATTTTACCGCTTTCATAAACTCAATTAAATTATTTATCATAAATTGTGGTTTTTAATGAAATTTTCTGTTTCTAATTTGGTATTATATTTAAATTATTACTTAATTATAATAACATTATTCATTAAATTAGTCACGAATTTAAATTTTTGAAAATATAATAATTACAGAGGCAAGTTATATAAATAACGAGGAGAAAGTAAAGTTGATTTAGATTTAATAGTCTGTATTTATATTACTCGGTTACTTAATTTTATGTAAAGTTATTGTTTGAGGCAATATTCCATTATTCCAGTATAATGAGGAACACAGCCGCACTAGCTCGCCTACAATCGTTTAATTTCTCTCAAATAATAGTGTGAGTTTAGGGTGGAATTAGATGTTTCTCCAGGTTAGAGTGTACAGAATAGAGTAGTTGGCCACAAGCCCAAAAATACTAGAAATAAACCAAACATTTTCTTACCCCAAAAATGGAAATCATTGGCAAAATGTTTGGAAGAAGGTTTCTTTTACTAAACTTCCTTTAGTAACCCTTTTTTGAAGCAACTTGTAAATTTCTTAGCATTTTAAAAACAAAATTGATTACGATAAGATCTTTTAGTTTCAATTTTCAACGTTAACTATGCTTTTCCACTGCCCATTTGTTCAGAGACATTTATATTGAAAATGTTGTTAGGTTGGCAGAAAATCTTAGAATGTACCGTTGTAGCACGCATGTTTATTATATCCCTGATCGGTTTTCGACTTAATATTTCAAAGTATTCTTAAAATTCATATCCCAAAGTCCCTTAGTTTCCAATACAATATTTTTTAACCAACTTATACGCTCGCGCTAAGTTACAGTTTTGAAATACTTCCAGCAAGCAGCTGTACTAAAAGGTATTGACCACGTATGAAGCAAATCGTCGAAGCTATTTTTCGAAAAAGTGAAGAAAACCTTGTTGAAACCAAGACCAACGTTATGAACAATCTCAAACTCCATTATTTAGCGCATGTAGGACGGTACACGAGGCCGCTGCACACCACATAACTACTTGACAAGTATTTAATAGCGAGCTGCGAGCCGCGAGCAACATTGTAATCTACAAGAGACCAACCATTACTACACCAATTCTATCGGAATTAATTAAGAAGTCAAGTGGAGAAGAATTTGACCTCCGTAAGGGTTTGAAGTAACGCCTAATAAATTCAGTAGACGGCTGGCTCGCTGACTCAAGGGGCTTCATCTAGCCAATATCTCCCACTGCTTTAATTGTAGCCCACACGCTTAAGTTTTGAATTCTTTTCGCCTCACGTTATTACTGATTTTTACCCGATTTCATAAAATATACCAACTGCAATACTTCCTCTTTACGTGAGATAAGAGCAGCCGTTTTTTTTGGCGACATCTCAAGAGAATCTTAAATTATTTTAAAAATCATTTTTGCTATAAAATTGTACAGAGATACATTATGTGTTAGGAATTTTATCTAAAATAATAGAAAAAGAGTAAAAAATGTCTAAGTTGGGTATTTTCCAGCCCTTTCCCATGTAGTTAAATTAAAAAATGAAAATTATACGGGCAAATCGTTAAAAACTACAAAATTTATTTAGAAAAGTGACACTGACATTTCCACTCAACCGATATTCTTCGACTTTAGAGCGTTTTTAATGCTTCATAATTGTAAACGTTGAGTTGTATTTTATGCACTAAACGCACAGAACCCTTAAAAAAGTGTTAGATTTCATTAATTTTTGTTTCATTATTTCTACAAAAATTTTTACGATTTATGTACACTTTGAATAACACACATATACTATATAACCTTCCTCACTCAGTCACCAAACTTATATTAATTTACCTCTGATAATGTATAAATGTCCGAAGCTAGTCCAGGTGCGTGAATCGATGGATAAAAGTAAATATAAAATGATAATCATAAAGGAATAAGCGGAGCTGTACAATACTTGAAAGCAATTTGATGCAAATTGTGGTTTAAAGAAATTATACTATGGTTTTTGAGTTGTTTGGATAAATAGAGCTTCATACGAAGCGACTGGCCAATATTTGAGCTGCAGTGGCGACGATGGTGTAGGTGTAGAAACAGGATTTGAGTGGCAACGTCATTAACGCTGGCCGAGAACTGAGGAACGATGGAGGAGCCGGATTGCAGAGTGCATCTGTTTTCCTTGCAAGCTCACGGCCGAGATAACTCTCTTAAAGTTAATGTGGTCCTCCGCAGACTCCATCGGCACACCCAGTAAGTTCGGCCGCACACCTCATTACCCAGCCAGCTGGCGCTACCACCACCCTCCAAAACCATCTCATTTAGTTTGTTTTTAAATGTTTTAGTATCTCTATTTGACTACGAGTTATGTTTACTTATTCAGAACGGTCGTATGAATGCTTTTGCTATGGGTTCAGACTGTGTTCCATTTAATAGCAAACACACGCTAGCAAATTGAAACAGCCAGAATTTATCTGCCCTTTGATGTTCATAATGGACTCATATTCAATTTAAAACTGCCAGCTGTAAACAAATCTCCTACGAGAACACCATTTTCCCTTAATGCCATGATTACATTATTTTCTAGCAAATATTGTGTAAAACGTTTGACATAAACCTGAGCATTCTAGAAATGCTTTCAAAGTATCCACTTGATCCACCATAATCTCGCGCTATGATGAAAGAAGTAGTACAGGAGTGGTCGCAGATAATTTTATGGTCAGCGAGATACAAATTAATTTTACAAAATTTGTTTATTACCTCAAAACGGAAATGATTGAATTACCATGTAACAATGAACTAAAACACATTTTTGGAACATTGGAAAGAAAAAAAGATTTTTATTAGACTTATGTGACAAAAAAAAGAAGAAGAAAAATAATTTGGGAAATCTGGCACAAAAAGTTTCGAGCGCATTTGGATCAACTTAGGGCTGCGATTCGTTACTTTAAAAAAGGAATTTAAAACTTTATTGTAATCGTATGAAATGCTTAACTTTTTCAACTTTTAGAACACAACAGTACAAGCCACTAAAACTCATAACTGGAAACAATGCACAACAAAGGCACAAAACAAAAATCCATTAATTTCAAGACGATACTAATAACCTCTCCAATTTTTACAATAATGTTCTTCAAGCCATAACTTAAGAAATTTACAACTGACTGCAACCATATTTTTTAGGTTATTTTCTTCCAAATCTATTGTTCCCCTCAGACGATCCCATTTGTATTATACATTAATACCGTTAGTCCATAAATACTTTAGAGTTGTGTTGTTTTAATGAAGCAGACAACTACGTCAAAGAATCCAATTTGTAAGTCAAAATTTTTTTTTTAAAGTTTGGTTTTTTTACTTTAATGTTATGTATGCATAATTTCTTTAAAAAATTATTTATTATAGTTATTTATTTAACAAGTGTGGAAAGTAGTACTTTTCCTCACGCGAGGCAGGGTTTGCACGCACGAGCGAGCGAAGCGAGACGAGTGCAAGTGCAAATTGCCGAGTGTGAGGAAAATACTTGACGCTCGAGTTAAATATTATATTTTTTCTGCAACCATTAGATTTATTAACTAAAAAAATTAAAAATTCCATTTTTACAGTCTACAAAAAGTAATTTATTTATTATAAACATTTATTGTTATATTACAATTATTTACATTACTTATTACATTTTCTGCTGTTTCTTTTATTGATGGAGGAGTATTTTCTAAACAGGAATCACTAGAATCCATTTTAAATTTCTATAAGGTATCATTATAACCTTTTTAACTGTTATAATTAAAAATATCTAATTATTTATTAAAATATTTTTTTTATTTCTATATTCCTTTCAATTTTTATTTTATTTTTTAATATTCGTTTTTTAATTATTTAGTTACGTTAAATAAGCTTATTAAAGTTTTACAGAAAATATTTATGTTAATAACAAAACTTCTTATATCAAGGAAGCACAATAAAGTTTTTCCACTCACTAGTGCGGAAAGTGACACTAATGGGAATTTTTCCCCACTAGTGTGGGAAGTTGGGCATTACACAGCTGATTTTAATTGAGTAATGAGAACTTCCCTACATGGTTGCAGAAAAAAGTATTTTGTTTTCATTTATATACTGGCAACTTTTGGTACGAGTATTAGTAAAATTGTATTAAATTAATTAATATTCCTGAATAACGCAATAAAGTTCCGACAAGTTTATAAAAAAGACGCTTTTTAAATTTATGAACGCTCCTTGAACCATTAATTTGATTTTGTATGTTATTCATTTATTGCGACATTCGAAAGCTACCACTCTCCTTTTTTAAGTAATCATAAGTTCATTTTTGAGGGATGAAGAATTATTGCCACTTTCAGCTTCTTTTTCTTTGGGTTCTGCAATGCTTTAAACCTGGCCAATTCGATTATGAAAAATATAACTGATTGGGTTTGAATATCCGAACAGTTACAACCACAGAAACAATCCACAAGTAATCATTGAGGAAAACAAAGTTTTTAACTAAATGTCGAGTAAAAAAATATGTACATTGCAATTTAAACATCAGGAGCAATCTATAATGATGATTGGTCAGCATAAGCCCTAAAGATGATCCTAGAGTGGCTTGCTTGATCGAAAGCTTGGCATAAACAAATAAAAATACTGAAATTGGCAGTAATTTCTCATCCTGTTCCAATTGAATTTCGATTTCCCTATAAGCTGACGATTTTAGCGCGAATTAAAACTGTCCGATAGGGCAATTGTATTAAGAGTTGATCATTGAAAAAACCGTCATGTTGAAAAACAGCAAACTTTCAAAAATATTTTCCCTATTTATTATATTTTTACAGAAACCTGCACAGAGGGCAATTCCTACACTTGGCAGGAAGTAGTAATGAAGTGAAGCGATTGCAGCCGATGCGCTAAACCAGACTAAGAGGAACTGGAAAATTAAATGAAATTGTTTCTATTAAAATCGCACAAACAAAGCGTTTTTCTCGGGAATTAATTAACGCCAGCAGTGAAATTAAAAAAAGGGAACGAAGCTTTTAGTCTAATAATTGGGGAAAAATTAAAATTCAGCCAACTGCGCGCAGACGGCTGGCAGCCAGGCAGATAATCAGTCGTTTACATGTTAACTATAATAGTTATTATTTACATTCAAATTATCACGGGGACCATTTCTAAATATAATTTCATACTTCTGAATTCTTAATACTTCTATTTTCACAACGGTGGCAGCGGGAAGTGCTCGATCGTATCAAAGTGTCAAAAAACCAGCGAATTACACCGGGAAACATGTTTATTTTTTGCATAGCATGCATTAAGTGACGGACAACACGATTACTCTGCCGGTTTCATTAGTGAATTCAGGCTCATTTGACGTGTTCCTTCGTGTGCTTTTTAAACTTTTTGACCTGTACATTCATTCAAATGATAAATAATTAATTAAAAGTTTGTATTTATAATGAAGTTGATCAATTGAAAGCATAACTTCATTTCATTTAAACCGTCAGGTTACTGAATTTAGAATATTGGATTAACTTGAAGTTTAGAACTCTAAACATTAAAAAACAAATTTAAATTACTAATATACGTTTATGTTAATTGTTTACAAATTCATTGTTAACATTGCTGTTATTCTAATCACAATTGTTTCTAAATCCTGCAACGGAAGTAACCTTGCTGCTTATTAGTTCCTGCCATTATATCAGTAAGTTTTACGTAAGTTATCTATAAATTATTAAATATTCTTTCTTGCGTACGGAATAGCTGTCGGTCGTTTGTAATGTTCGAGGTATCTGAAAAGCCGACACAAGGAAGTGCAGTTTGATCTAAAGGAGGGCAAGTTGGACATCTGAAAGTGAAAGTTATAGTCTGACATTCACTTTGATTTCCCAGTGTCCTAGATAATGGAACTGGAGCAAGGTGGGCGAGGATTGCACTGGATCAGAATGAGGAGCGTCAGTCGGTGTTGGTTGTTGTGTTAGGATTGGATGGAAGGTCTGATGAGTATTAATCGAAGAGAATAGGTCCGAGTAAACTATCATGAGAAACCCCAGCATCCACCGGACATGCGGAAGTATAAGTGGAGCAGAATCTGTTAGAAAGGCGTGAGAATCAGGAACCTTTGCTAACAATTAATCACACATAACAATAGTGCGAAAAAACATTTAGCGATTTACAAGTATTTTCAATGCAAAAAAAAAACTGCCATTTTAATTTACACGGTATTCTGAGGATCCAATCTTCTGTACAAATCGGGAGATAGATGCACTCTTAGACCCCTACCAACAACATATGCATTCAGTTACACCATTGCGAAAGGAATGCAAGATTCCCTCTTCCAGCAATAAAGCAATCATAATTAAAAATTAGAACTAAAACAAAACAATGGAATTGAAAGAAGCAGTTAGAAAGTGGAAGGCTTTTACGAAACAGCTGTCATCTTGCGCTGAAGGAATCAAAGTGAACTTGCAGACATAATACACTTTCAATACAATACACTAACTGTACTGTAAGGAGGTCAGCCAGTCTCTTTGAAGCTCTGATTGAACAGCTCATTGTTCCAGCAACACAACGCCGTCAGCCAATCAAGAACCACAATCCTGGAAATCCATTCAACCACAACCTAACCAAATATTCTAGCGCTAACCACTCGTACAGTATTCCACTAACTGCAACCCATCTCTGCCCAGGACAATCGCTCTGGACAATCGTGTTACAACCAAGTACCAATCAACCACAGCTCTCCACCTTCCAAAACACTCTTATGGGTCACTTTTTCTTAAAAAAAGAAAAAAATTACAAAATAAATATAATATCTGAAATTTTTTAAAGAAATATATAAGTTATACCTAATCAAAGTACAGTATTATATTACAAAAGCCCCGTTTTAGAAGCTGTTCCGGGTCCCGAAACCGATAACCGTGGTCCTGATTGTCTCCTAAACTTTCATTACGGAGTAGTGAGTGACGGAGAGTGAGCCAGAAGAAATGGAGCTACAGTAAACAGGGTAACAAACTCACTTTGCGGCACATGAAACGTAAACAAGTGAAGAAGTGAAAATCAACTTACTGAAATAGAATAGTGTTTAGTTGGTAACATTGTCAAGTATTTATATTTATTTACGACCATGGCGTCCGATCGATATGAAAGATGTTGCACTGAACAAAAAATTTAATTACATTAGAAAGGTAAATATTTGGAGAAATGAGAGGGTGGAAACACTTGAGGTTACGAATTGAATTTTCGAAATTGGCTCTCCAACAAATAGAAATGTTTTTGAGTTTCTTTGAAATAAATACAACAAAGTGTTCGTCGAAAGTCCACAGCTCTACATTCCGGGAATGAGCAGTACTGCTTTTAAAAACCACTCTCCGGAAAATGGCCGACGTTGCATTGAGCAGTCACCGGAAGCCAATGATCTTAGGGTGTTAAAAATAAATTCCTTTAGCTGAGTAATTGGCTTTTCTCTAAGAAACTCGCTACAACTGTCGGGCGATAAACAATGTAGCCTCTAACCAAAAAAAACAAAAACAAAACTATGTCCGCAGGAGCAGCAGGGTTCGGAAAAAAAGAAATAAAATAACAAATTAAAGGGATTGCGGTGCCAGATTGACCTGTGAAGAGTAATGTAGCCTGCAGCGTTGTCTTTCTACCACACAACGACAAGCTCACCTCTAGCTTACATCTCACCTAATAAAAACAAAAATTATAATTTTACAGAACAAAAAGCTCTTTGGTTATAAAATAAATGGGAAAAAGTGAAGCGAAAAATAAACCTAAAAAGAAGATACATTGAGCACCATAATCCGACAAATGATTCTAAAATTTATATTAAAGTAAAGGAAAATAACTGCAATACGAGAAATGAATGTGGTGTGAACAGTCACAGACTTGCTTTTACAACTATTCTCATAGTTCTAACTTAAACTGTTTCTTCTCAATCCTAATTTTATGAATAATATTTCATTCAAGGTAACATAATACATTTTGTAAAACCGCACATACTTTGTAAAGTACACCTTACAGGAAAGCCTAAGAGAACGATTTCATTTAGAAAGACGATAAAAGTAGAAGCTAAAAATGTATACGTAAGTGATGTACATACTAGGTTTACCGAAAACCTAAGAAGCCATTTCCAAAAAAATCATTAAGATATCCAATAAGAGGTACTGCTAGTACAGAAATTTTCTTTAAATTCAGATATTTGGCAACATATTCAACCCTCTTTATTAACAAGTTTAGTTTTAAGAAGACATTTCAGATTTTATATGTTTCTTTTTAATCAACGTATGATATTTAAATGAAATCGTAGGAATTGTTATCGAGAAAAATTCCAAAATATTACAAAATTAAATTCGGTAAAGTGGCATATTAGCTTGGTCGATTTTTCAATTAATTACTTATTAAAACAGTCCAGTAGGATCGTAAAAAACTGCCCGAAAAAGCGCAACGTTGAAAAACATCTAAGTTTAGACAATTTTGTTTCTCTTTTTCTATAAAAGTTAAGAGACTATGTATGAACGATTAGCACATGTTAAAACAAATATTTTGAACCGTTATGAGAGAAAAAAAGATTAATAAAGTGGTATTATTAAAAAGCTTTTGAGGCGTTTCCTGCTGTCACCAACTGAAACATCAAATTTGAAATTCAAGCGATTTTTCGAATTATGATGGATACTTCCCACACACCGACTTACACAAAATAGACGAATTTGTAAAAAATCATCTGTATTCTACTGCGATAGTGACACAGTGGTGAAATGTCTGGGAAATCATCCCAGAAAAATTAACTTTTAGCTTCCCAGTACATACGAGGGTTGTTTGAAAAGTCCGTGCAAAGTCAGAGAGATAGCACCACTGGCGCGTATCGAGGTTATGTTTAGTTAGTAGCATCTCTTGGAAGAACACACACCAAGTTTCAGCCAGATCGGTCTATTTCTTTGTGTTTGGCATTCGTTTGAATCGAGGAAGTCGAGTGATTTTCAAAAAATGGACGAAAAAGAATTTCGTGTGTTGATTAAACACTACTTTATGAAAGGCAAAACGCCCCAGGAGACTAAAGAGAAGCTTGATAAACATTATGGTGACTCTGCACCTTCGATTAGAACAGTTTATAAGTGGTTTCAAAATTTTCGGAGTGGCCATATGGGCACAAGTGACGCTGAACGTTCTGGACGCCCTGTTGAGGTTACTACTCCAGAAATCATTGATAAAATCCATGATATGGTGATGGATGACAGAAGAGTGAAGGTGCGTGAGATTGCTAGTGCTGTGGGCATCTCGAATGAACGGGTACATAATATTTTGCATCAACATTTGGACATGACAAAGCTATCCGCAAGATGGGTGCCGCGATTGCTCACGCTTGACCAAAAACGAAATCGTGTGAAGTGTTGCAAGGACGGTTTGCAGCTGTTCCAGAAGAATCCGCAGGACTTTAAGCGTCGATTCGTCACTGTGGATGAAACATGGATACATCACTACACTCCTGAGACCAAAGAACAATCTAAACAATGGGTTACCAAGGGGGAATCTGCGCCAAAAAAGGCGAAGACCGTTCCTTCGGCCGGAAAGATTATGGCGACTGTCTTTTGGGATTCGCAAGGAATAATCCTCATCGACTATCTGGAAAAGGGTAAAACTATTACAGGTGCATATTATTCATCGTTATTGGACCGTTTGAAAACCGAGCTGCAAGAAAAACGCCCACGATTGGCCCACAAAAAAGTCCTTTTCCATCACGACAACGCACCAGCTCACACCTCAGCAGTTGTGGTCGCAAAATTAATGGAAATAGGGTTCCAACTCGTTTCACATCCCCCCTATTCTCCAGACTTGGCTCCCTCGGACTACTATTTGTTCCCTAATATGAAGAAATGGCTGGCGGGAAAAAGATTTTATTCAAACGAAGAGGTGATTGCAGAAACGAATGGCTATTTTTCAGACTTGGACAAATCCTATTATTCGGAAGGGATCAACAAACTAGAGCAGCGTTGGACGAAGTGTATAAGCCTAAAAGGAGACTATGTTGAAAAATAAAAAAGGTTTACCCCAAAAAATTAAGTAGTTTTTATTTTTGCACGGACTTTTCAAACGACCCTCGTATATTTAAGAGAAATTAAAAATATTTTTTTTAATGACTGAATGGTTTGCGGATTCACCATTGGTACAATCCGACAACATTTCAGGAAGTTTGCAAGTAGCCGTTTAGCTAGAAAAGGTTGCACATCGCGTTCGTGCCCACACAGAGAGAATATTCTTTCTTCAAGCAAGAATTTTGCAAAGGTTAGATTACTTGGCTGAGTCATAGATGTAAAAGACAGGGTTGAGAAGAACTGGTGCAGTAGAATTTTAAACAGAATAAAATTGCATGCAATCACTTGGTCTTTTATTGAACTTCGCAAACCCATAATTTAAAAACAAAGCCGATCCCACAATTACTGCCGTACTAACAACGTATTAATTCAAACCATTCTTTTACTTTTGCTTTTATTATACCCCTATTAATACAAAATTATTATTTACTAAAAATAATTTTTAATAAGTCAAAAAATAGTTGGTGGTAATTATAGTTCCAAGAGAGATTGCTCTGAATGGGAAAGTTGCAACCAAATTACAATTACAAAATAATAAAAACTAAAAACTCCATTCTTTTAAGTCGCACATTTCCGTTACTCAACCAATTTCCTTCGAAGTTCTAAAGAAGATCTTTAATGGCTACTCTGTCGATGTAACACTTACTAATGTAAGTAATAATGTCGATATAACACCTTAAAAAATAACGAGTATGACGAGACAGAAACGTTCGAAAAAAGCTTGTACATACTCATTGAGTATAATCAACAACTGAGATGAATGCCGCACAGAGCTTTTATCAGTGCACTACCGGCCTCCGGACAGTGTTCTCTCGTTACAGACTACACTGCTGTAAAAACTCCTAGGAAGAGAAAATCTAATGACCAGAAGCTGGATTCGAACTCAGGATCTCCGTATGGGGATTCAAGCACGTTAGAACTCAGTTCTGTAATTGTACAGTTACTTAAATTTCGTTTCGAATTGTCTTTTACGCTCTTCCGCAATGAGTTACTATTAGGGCTTTAAAGATTCGCCATTGAATCTTTCAATATGGTTTCAATATGGTAGATATTCATTATGGTTTTTAGACACTTGATATCATTTGTAAAAATTTTCCTTCTTTAAAATCGATTTAAAGTAGTCTTCCTCAAGATAAAATGGTGTATCAAGGCAGATATATTAATTTTGATTATCTGCACTCTAAATATGATATTTCCTGTAATGACGTCACAGGTGAGATTACATAACACTACTGTTTGTTCAAACGTCAAGGTTATGATTCACATAATTGCTAACAACTGCAGACAGAGCTTGTGATGCTCCCAATTATAATTCAGGAGGAATTTTGTTTTAGGAAGGATTATATTAAAATTGCTGCTTTCATTATGTAATTGTAAAAGTATGAGACCTAAAAGAGATAGAATGCATTTTCAAGTTCAATGCTGCATTTAATTATTTTTAAATATAGAATTTTGAATAGATTGGATGATTCAACAATTCCGTTGAATTGATGAATTCATATACCATAGCAATCCATTGGCAATGCACCTTTCTTGGCTGGTAGATAAATAACCAGGGCATACCTAGATCATGCTGACTAGATAGTGGACTAACTTGGAACCCTCATAACCGACTGAAAAAAGACAAGAATGGCTCAAGATATACAGGCTACTGTGACAACATCTTGGACCGATCACCACAATGAACACACATACAAAACTAACCATGATCAGTTCTAAGATCAAATGGAGCGGAACTGTGTGGATCCGTTTAATCCCTCGAATATACAGAGCTTCTCAATGCTACCTTCTACGTTAACAGTGGTAACCTCCATAAAAACCTAAAATACCTTTAATTTCCGAATAGATCTACTCCTATCTTAGACATCCTGATTCAGTACGTAGCTCATACCCTCACTTCTATTGCCCACCCTAACAATCCGCTCATGCCGCTTAGAACGGCGATTATCACAGGATTTCCTTGAGTGATCAAGGTAAACCTTAATTCCTGGACAGTTCCAGCGTCCCACCTCACATACACGGTGCTTAGGGCCACCAAGTGCATTCTGTGTGTAGAAATCTTATTGCACCATGTACACATTTACATGTAGAGGGTGCAAAACAAATAATTAAATAAAAATACAACACATGAAACGTCTTTTGTGAGGCTGCTTTCACAATGTTCATCCATATCCAGACCAACTTCTTCGGATTTGTTTCTCTCAGCGAGTTGGAAAATGAAAAGAGTGGAAGAAAAATAACTGCAGAAGCCAGTAATCGAAGAGTGAAACCATATTCTGTATTCAGCGAGATGGACGAAATAGAAATAAAATGGAAAATCGATCTATCGATCGATTAGTTCTAACTAATGAAATGACAGTAATATTTCAGAAACATGATAATGGTATAATGAGTGCAGAGCGGTGTTTAATCCCTTGGAGAGCAGTGCACCTGTTGGGCGGCCACACTATCACGCAGCTGTGTTAATAGTGACCGCTTCTAAACTATCCAGTAGTTGTCTGCTGGCATGTCGCGCCACACACCCACCAGCAGCAATAGCTTCCCAAGTAACCCAATTCCTCTTGCTATTCCAGCCATGTATAACATATGCGGCAGAATGGTGCCCTATGACACCTTGGAAGCAAGCTCAACATCGCCATTCCTAAGATTTTCTTTTCGTCTGATGTGAACTTTCATTCTCCTTACTAAACCCGTTCTAACTCAAATTTTTGGGTCATATTAAGTCTTTCAATCTTATATAGTTTGAAACCGTACATTACCACTAACCTTACAGGAAAGTCTACACCAACCTCTCTACGAGCACTGCCTTCCCAAGAACAATGACCGAAAGAAGCGTGATCGAGGTCAGGAAACTCTTTACCATATAAACTAAAAGCGAAATAAGTCTAAGTGATCATTAAGTTACCAAACAGTATCCAGATTGTAATAGAAGTAGTGATCCAGCAGAAGAAGCCACAGTGCCTTTGGTAATACACGTTGCCGAAATTAGTTCAGTCGCGCTCCGGGTCGATCAGTGCCATTACACATACTGTCTTAATCATCTTAAGTGCTTCGTTAATACAAAATTATAACGTACAACATTTAAAGAACATTAAAGACACGGGATAGCAATGCCTGGAGATATGCACCATTATAATTAGAAATTCCAATCAAATATCTTTAAAATGAATTAAATCATTCTCATAAGAAAAAGAGATGTTAGCAGAAGCGGTCAGTTTTGCCGTGATTGGCCATGCCGGGAGGGATGCAGCCTGATCATGCAGCATAGATGGAATGTTTCTTCCATCACTCGCCTGCCAATCATGTTAAATTAAAATACTAAAAAAAAGGAAGTAAAAGGGAATAAAAACTGGAATTCGAGTATGCCAGCGTCCATGCGTCCAGATAATAGGGTAATAGATTGCGCACCAGTTCCGTCAGTCTGTTTCCTACCACTGCGCACTGCAGTAAGAGAATCAGTTAGTGTTTACCATTTGCAAGAAAGTGAACAATCCACTGAGTACAGAGCAAGTTTTTGAATTTCTATAGGTTTTAAGCTGATGAGAGCATATAAAAATGCCGAAATATTATTATATGCGTAGATGAGGAAATACAATTTTTGTTTTTCTAAAATTTCCAAGTTCCTAAGTTACGTCCTCACTGTATTAAATGTACATTTAAAAAACGACTCATGAGCCAACAGTTCGATAGAAAAATTACAAAAATCACAAACGGCTGCGCCAAAAAACTGGATTTTTCGCTGCCATTTTTATGACTCACATTTAGGTTGATCACTTTTGTATGGAACTTTTTACATGGAACATTCATTTAGGGGGTTCTTTGAGGGGAGGAACAGGGCCCCCTTGAAGAGGGACTGTGATGTATTACAGGGCAAGTACACATAATATTGAAGCCAACTAACACTGAGAGCCAGGAGACCCTAAAATCTGAATATCCGGTGTACACTCCAATCTCCCACATACATAACACGGTGGAGCGGCAAGAGAGGGGAGATGAGGTTGTATATTCTCTTCGAGCCTTTTATTTTTTGATAAATTGTGTTACAACTAAAGCTCTCATTTTTCCGATCACCATAATTCATCTTTGGGTATTTTAACGGTTAGGTAATATTCCGATCAGACAAGGCTAGTGAAGTTTTGTTGTAGATATAAAAACTGCGTCTTATTTGTGACAAATCTTATTAAATGAAATGGATGAGAATGGATACAAGATTGATGAATACACGAGGATGAGAAACGGTTAGCTACAAGAACGTTACGAGTATACTACCATCCCAGTCGACCTCAACTTACTATTGCAAAAAACCAACTTCATGGATGGTGAAAATGGCTTTTGATGGTCTATTCAAGATAAGATGAATTATGAACTCATACAGAACACTAAAACATTTTGACACAGAAAGATTTTTTGTTAAATTTGCGAATCTGTTTTACGTTTTTGTCGAAATTTTTCCTAGAAGGGACATTGACAACACGTTGGGCATCTGGAGCGCGACTACACCAGCAGATTCACCTCCTGACAGACCATGAACTGTTGTTGTTCAGAAGTATTGACTCGATGGGAGTACTGTAGCAGGCTAAGCTCGCCGGTACCAATAGGTGATATAATAGATCTTCGAGAATGTCGCAGTGTAGTCTCTTTAAAAAGAACCCACATCCGAGATAAATTTCTAAACACGCCGCAGTATAATACGAGTGCAATACTTCTTTATAAGAGTAGGTAAAAAAAGGTAATTTGAGAACTGATGGATACAATAAAATTGGTCTTATTTCACACAAAAAGGTCTAGTGCAAATTACTGCAGTATTCTTCAAAATTAATGTTACTACTTTATAAGAACAATGAAGTTAAAAACCTCCGTCGTTTACTATGTAACAACTTGATGAAACAATCCAACCCATGAAGTTTACGAAAAGCTGTAGAAGGGACTTGGCAGGGTGTGATTCAGTCTGTACACATGAAGTACCATCAAAATAGGGCTTGAACAACTCTAGCCAGCATTTAATGGGCCGTGTCCATCTGTTTGTAACAAATTTTCGGCTTTATTTCTATTCGATGTCATAAAAGAAAAGTTGAGCTTTATTGAAAAGGGGAAAAAAAATAAAAAGAAAGAGTTATATAGGTATAACTAGGCGGTATGGGCACAGTTCTCCCGAAGTACCCATTAAGGAAACTACCTAACTTGTCCAAGCCACTAAAACCTATAAAAATTGTCCAATCAAAGACCTGAATCATTGATGGCCGCCCTACAAAAAGTTTCAATTGCGAACTCTCCATTTAGATAGTCCTTACAGAACTAGTTGGCCAACTGGCCCTAACTTTCCTCTTCATGCAAGTGTTACCATCTCAATTTACTTACAAAAACTAAAGTGACACCACATGACTGCAGGTGGTGGAGATTGTACTTAAAAAGTTTTAGAATATCACTTAAGAAAGGTTAGAGTGCCTCTATCTTCTTCATCGGGCAATAAAAAACACTTCATTAGTTAAGAATTACAATTAATGCGGCCATGCTCGACTCATCAAGTAGCTGAACACGGCTTCTTCATCAATCTTAAGGCAACTGTTATGTATGAACAGCTAGCGGGGAATACGGAACCTTCCTGTAGACTGTAAACCGGCCATATACAGGCTTCAAAGAGTAACTGCGCTACTTCCCCGTTTTATTCTTTACGCTTTAAAACCTGGTTTGTTGGGTGTGAGTCTTGAAAACGGGTCTTTCTCTTTTCGCCAATTTCGGCACGGCTCTGCGGCTGATTAGTACCTGACGATTATGACTCCTGCAGCCAAGTTATTATACTTAGTGCCTAATGAACATAATTTCCATATCACAGCTTCGTATCAAATTCCTGATTACTTTCTTTGGCGTTCAGCGGAGCTCGAAACATGCGTTTCCAGTAAAAACTGAATTTCGCAACCTTGCCTCTATCGCAATTCATCTTGCTAAGGAGTTACTAAGACTTACACGATTTTTACCGTCACCAATGATTACAATTCTATTTAAAACTGTTTTAGATCTTCGCCTGTACCACTGCAGACCTCTTCTTCCCTCTTAAACTTCGAAGAAACCATCACCTACTTCACAAAAACGTCCCCTCATCAGATAGTCGGCCATCTCATTCCACAACCTGACCAAGAAGTACCCCGCGGCATCCATTGTAGGGGTAACTGTGCTATTTCTGCCCAGTTTACTGAGATTACCGCGGGATTTCCCGACTAATTTTGAGCTGACACAAAGGAGAGCTTTGATAACAACCCTGACTATTGTAAATGGATGTCAATCACTCAATTATGAGTTTAATAATCCAAGTATCTGTTTAGGTCTGCTAAAAATAACTGTAGGCGTAGTCATCGTGATAATTATTCTACCAACTAATAGCGTTATAATTCAGTTCGGATGTGTTCTTAGTTATGTCAATTGACTTTTAAATATATAAAAAATTAAATTTCATTTATACTTTATATGTATAAACTTTATGTATTCAGATTATTATTTTTGTTTATTCCATTTATTTATACAGTCGCAAAATAAAATAATAACAAAAAGTTCCCTGAGGTTTTTTAAAGCACTTTTTGTCGAGATATACTGAAAAAAAAAAAATCCGGATTATGGTCCTTAAAAACAACTCAGATTTCGAAAGTTCGAAACGCTGGCAATACATTCTCTAACTGGGGAGCGCAAGAGAATGTGTTGTTGAAGAGGAAATAATCTTGATAACCGTGCCATCAGAGAGCTCTGAACGCCTGCCAACGTGGATAGGGCGAGGTAGTGGTATTGCTTGAACCGTGACAAGGTTCAATGTCACCGTCTTGGAACAGCCTCATTCTTTCTCACTGCATACTCTCAGTATAACTGGCTTCTCAATAGCTCCTGTTTGGCCGCGCCAACTCAACCCTAACATCTACTAAATGTTCTGATTACTACAGCCCGCATCAGACAAAGGATGGATCAAGTAAATATGCTAAACGGTCCCAGGTTAGGTTTCAAATGTGACGGGTTGTAAGTCTGAAGTCTTTTAAGTAGTCCGACGAACTATAGTTCTGAGTTTAAAATAAATTACGCCATTACAAGTACGAATTTTCCAAATTTCGCTATTTTATTTTGAAAACCCTTCTGAATTCCAAATTACTTTACTTTATAAAAGAATATAACTTAAACTGCTATTCGGAACAGCAGTGGTGCTATCCAGGAGGCTATGAATGCAGCACAATTTTAATCGATAAATGAATAGATAGTTTATTATGTACATTAATATATGTGAAGCTATTGTATTAACTAACTCATTTGCATAGAGTGGTAACCCCAAACAATAAATACAACATAACTGACTATAATGTTAAAAAACTTAGTAAGATATTTGATGTGAAAAGGAAATTCACGAGTAACAATGTTGAAGTCGGCTTAAGACCAGATCTTTAATTTAAAATTCACACTGATACACTCACGGCCAAGCTGGCCATCTGAGCAGCTGTCATGCATAAGATACTATACTGACATAATTTAAGCGCACATTCAAATATAAAGATAATTAGGGTCCAACTTCAGAAATTTTGTTTTCCGTAAAAAGCTTCTGTTGCCTAATATTGTAAACAAAACAATTTTAGAATAAATTCAAACGTTTAAAAAAAAATTAGCACGAAAAAATTTAAAAATTATGAAAATTAAAAAAAAAACCTGAAATATTGAAGTGCAACCCTAATCAATAACTATAATTCCAAAGTACTTGCATTAGTTAACTATAATACTATCCAATCCTTGCCTTCAAGATACTGCAGTAATTCATCGAGCCCCACAGTACATCTTGACTGAGAAGAATTTCAATCTAAATTCTTTCAGGAGAGCCCATCTTGCCATAAAATGAAGACATCCTTATTTTCTCTTCCAGATTACACAGGAGGACATAGTTTAATTGCCTTACTCAAGATGTAATAAATTATAGAGAAACTCTCCTCTTTACCTTTACAATGCCAGTTAACTAAAGAAGGTTACAAATTACTGTTACTTCAGTAATTATGAGTATTTAGGGATTTATACAGACTGACATGCTTTACGAAAGCCGTTTGAAAAGTCCGTGCAAAGTCAGAGAGATAGCACCACTGGCGCGTATCGAGGTTATGTTTAGTTAGTAGCATCTCTTGGAAGAACACACACCAAGTTTCAGCCAGATCGGTCTATTTCTTTGTGTTTGGCATTCGTTTGAATCGAGGAAGTCGAGTGATTTTCAAAAAATGGACGAAAAAGAATTTCGTGTGTTGATTAAACACTACTTTATGAAAGGCAAAACGCCTCAGGGAGACTAAAGAGAAGCTTGATAAACATTATGGTGACTCTGCACCTTCGCTTCGATTAGAACAGTTTATAAGTGGTTTCAAAATTTTCGGAGTGGCCATATGGGCACAAGTGACGCTGAACGTTCTGGACGCCCTGTTGAGGTTACTACTCCAGAAATAATTGATAAAATCCATGATATGGTGATGGATGACAGAAGAGTGAAGGTGCGTGAGATTGCTAGTGCTGTGGGCATCTCGAATGAACGGGTACATAATATTTTGCATCAACATTTGGACATGACAAAGCTATCCGCAAGATGGGTGCCGCGATTGCTCACGCTTGACCAAAAACGAAATCGGTTTGCAGCTGTTCCAAAAGAATCCACAGGACTTTAAGCGTCGTTTCGTCACTGTGGATGAAACATGGATACATCACTACACTCCTGAGACCAAAGAACAATCTAAACAATGGGTTACCAAGGGGGAATCTGCGCCAAAAAAGGCGAAGACCGTTCCTTCGGCCGGAAAGATTATGGCGACTGTTTTTTGGGATTCGCAAGGCATAATCCTCATCGACTATCTGGAAAAGGGTAAAACTATTACAGGTGCATATTATTCATCGTTATTGGACCGTTTGAAAACCGAGCTGCAAGAAAAACGCCCACGATTGGCCCACAAAAAAGTCCTTTTCCATCACGACAACACACCAGCTCACACCTCAGCAGTTGTGGTAGCAAAATTAATGGAAATAGGGTTCCAACTCGTTTCACATCCCCCCTATTCTCCAGACTTGGCTCCCTCGGACTACTATTTGTTCCCCAATATGAAGAAATGGCTGCGGGAAAGAGATTTTATTCACACGAGGAGGTGATTGCAGAAACGAATGGCTATTTTTCAGACTTGGACAAATCCTATTATTCGGAAGGGATCAACAAACTAGAGCAGCGTTGGACGAAGTGTATAAGCCTAAAAGGAGACTATGTTGAAAAATAAAAAAGGTTTACCCCAAAAAATTAAGTAGTTTTTATTTTTGCAAGGACTTTTCAAACGACCCTCGTTTTTTATCGTAACAATACAATATTTGGATTTTTATACTTAATATTTAACTATAATGATACTACTCTCAAGGTTATAACCAGTAAATTTTGTTCATGTACGTTCTGTTTATACGAAAGTTGGAGACAATCTTACTTTTGGGGGAAAAAAACTCTCTGAATAGTGATATCTATTTGGCAAAATGGTCTTCCAGGAGTGAAAATTCGAATCCAGAGAACACACAAAAGTGAAATATAAAATTTTATAGAAGGTTAGAATAATTAGTAAACAAAATTGTTATTTCTATAACAGATAAAAAGAAAAAAAAGCACAATAACATTTAGCAGTTCATCCAACTCAGTTATAATTACTGGATGAATCAAATTAGAGATAAAAAGCGAGAACAAAAATCGGCAGCAGATTTCTACTCAGATTTGTAAATTTAAAAAAAACTGCACCGACTTTTTTGAATAAATTTGTTAATGATTACTGCATTATTATTATTATTTTTTTCCTTTGTGATTAGAATGTTAACATTGACTACATTGATAAAGATAATACTGGATAACGAAGTTAAATACTGCAGAATGAGCAAAGAGGGGATGCAACTGTAATCACATCACATCAATACAGGGAGCTTTTTTTACCACTTTCTTTCTGTGTGTTAGTCACTTTAATGAACACTAATTACTGAAACAATTAACTCTAAAACACTCGATAGCTTGTGCAACTTGTGTAGCTCAACTGCTAATTTGAAACCGTTGTCGCTTTATTTTATTTTTTTGTCTAAAATTTGAACACGTGTCACTTTTTTTTCACTCATTAAGCATCTACTGTTAAAGAATAACAATTTTTGTCACATAATCTCTTTTTTTCTCTGACTTCATCATTTAGCCCAAGGAGGTCCATCCATAATAAATGGAGGGACTCGGACAGGGTATTGGTTTTCTATTCTCTTGTAACTCATACAGTGCATCACATTTACAGCAAACTTAAGCTTTAGTTTTGAGAAAGCCTCAGATGCAACGCTGTGCAAATCTCGCGTTGTGAATTTAATGACTTTGCCTTTATATATATGTGCATACATAAATCTCGATTAATTTGTGATGCACAATTGCAACACTATACTATATCTTAACACTTTAATTACGGATATTTGATGATATTACTTTCTTCTTGCATTGATATGCACCAAGATGATCCGTTTTAGGAATACACATATCCCATTTCAGATGCAGCAATAACTTCTATATAGTTCTTAATGAATTCATCCCATCTGCACCACATTTGGAAGAGGCAACACATATTAGCTTTCGTCTCACACTTTTTGAACTTAAGGTTTTTAAGAAGTTTTTACTACAAATACAAAACTTAAGTCCGAAGAAGTGTGTTTTTAAGAAACACTAGACGTGGATGAACTTGAAGATAAATCTCATCACGACAGATAAATGTTTTAACAACAAATAATGGTATAAAATACTTAAATATATAAATACACGGCAGAATATGTAATTTAATACCCAAACATGTGAATAATAGCAGAAACAGAACTACAATATACTTTAATATGAAATAATAATACGAATATGTGCGACAATCTGACAACAAATAGAGGTTTTATTTTTTCAAGCGAAATCGTTTAAACGCGCTTTCTGTTTTTAATTTACATTATTTACACATCAATATTAAATTTTTGGTTTTGTAAAAAATGTTTATTCCTACAAAATATAAACAACTCTCTTGAAATATTTAATTAAATTTATGCGATATGTTGAAAGATTTTATTGTCAGACAATGATAACATCGTGTTATTAAAAAAAAATGATAAAAAAGGGGTTAGCTAAGTGGTTAGCGTACTAGGTTCCACTGTTGGCCTTTAAGATTTTCTCTACCTAAGAGCTTCTACAGCTCACTGTCTCTATGACAATGCACTGACAGTAGCTCCGCGCGCCTCAATAACTTTAAATGTTGACGTGCCTTAAATATAAAATAACATATTCTTGCGGAAACACTGAAACAACTTTTGCTTACCCCTATTTTTAAATTTTAAAACTGTACTCTGAATTGACATCTTACTGCGTAGCCTAGCCCCAATTCGCTCCCTGAAAACTATGAATGGTTTCTTGAAAATGATTACTTAGTCATAGATCTGTATGGGAAGCCGTAAAGGATGTAGCGAGGGAAGAGGATCATCCCAGCACGAGAGGTTTTAGGTGTCGGATACGACGCTAATCACTAAGTTGTCGATGCACCAGGAAAAATGAAAAACCATAGATCTTGTACGTAACGTATGTGCTCAGTTAAAGGGAAAATCGTCTGGACTGGTTACAAGAAAAGTCACCACAAAAAGTGAAAAATCCATCCAGCGAACGGATGCTTTTGGTAAAGGAATTTCCTTTACACGCGGAATGTTGGTCACCCATTTTAATTGTCCTCAATAGAATGTGACAGAACAGTGCCATACGCTGGCCGCCATTCCCGTCTACTTGGAGTGCCCTAAATCAAATTTCTCTGGAAAAAATGTTTTAACTTAAAGTTAGCGATGTACGGGTGAGAAATTAGTATACGATGTTACAGGATATAGAAGTATTTTAAAGGAATTTTCATAAGATTAAAATCAGTTCAAAGTCTAATTCGTAAAGTGTTTCCACTCAAAGGATTTTCTTTTGTTTAAAACAAAAAAATTAGCAACACATTTAACTCTTCAGCGGCTCACCTCCTCCAAAAATGTACCAGAAAAAAAAGGGTCTCCAAGATAGAGTATCCATAATATGTATTCACACAAGTACACTGAGACCTTGAGCTAATCAGAGAACACTCAAAAGAGAAGATCACAATACCTACCCTTTTTTACGAATAAGAGAACATCCAATAGAACTATAGCATGAAATCGTATTAAAATAAAAGAATTTGAAGCAGCTTGTTGCTAATAAAGAATGAAGGGAAAATAAATCTAAGAAATAACCATCAGATTGCTCTCATTTTGTCATACAAAATCGCGATGGCAACCTGCGTCGCTGTGAGCATAGATGGCGATGGATAGAGTGAAATAAGATTTCCAAATGCAGAGTTTTTTAGTGCACATAGGTTATAACTTAGGCAGTAGCAGCAAGAGTTAGCCTGTGGAAGTTCCCGCCAAATTCTTGTTTAAAAATCGCCCCCATTTCTAAGTTCAACTCGCTGATACAAGTACCAAACCGAATAAAACGTCTACCAAATACGAAAAGTTGTGGTGAACATAGATAATGTATGTACATGGTCATTCGTCGATTGCACAGAGCTAATTATGCACAGACTTTTTGTTATTGAAGCACATTTACTAATATTTCTTAGATTGAAGAAATTTTTTTTTTAAATAAATAGGCAACCTTGAAGCGTCCTGTTTTAGAAGGAATCATAAGTGCAACGCTATAAACTGGTAATATGTATGCACAAGGAATGCAGTTCTGGAGTGTGGCCTACTTTTTAAGAGGACGCACGTATTTCACACACAATTCTAATAATAATGATCACCTTATTTATTTTTTTTCCTAACTGACACGCATATATGCAAATGGGACTCATAACCAAGGAAGTGCGTCACAACATGCGTCACTATATCTGAAAGCATTACAAAACGGTTCTTTCTTCTGTTTCCTCCAAACAGGTCCTGGAAATTTCGGAAAATGTTACTCCATTTTCCTTAAACTCCCATTACATTAATTAACCCAAAATATTTTATTTACAATAAAAGTTTTTTACTAGGGGAATTTTATTTTTATCGGTTTTCGGAGAAAAAACAAATCTTAGATTTATCTTGAATGTGCCCTCACCAGGACAAAACTCTGTTTCGCCTGTATAATCTAAAGAGCTTGCTGTAACCCCCAAGAGTAATCACAATCTCCAAGAGTTGTGTTAGTGTAGTGAGCTAGGTTTTAAGAGAATTGTTAATTACATTAATTGCTGTAGGAGGCTTATTGCAGAGTACTGGAGAAAGAGATACTGGTACAGCCTTCTAATCTACACTTTCAATGAAGATGCTGGCCATTAGGCTTGGACATCTCTGGTCAAATCAAACAGTAATAGAAAGTGAACTCGAATTGTGGGTGCCACGAATACAGCAAAAGGGTCACCAAGGCTTCGCAGTGTAAAGGACAACCTAAAGCAGATTCGATACAACACAAGGCTCAGAATGAATCGTTACGTGCTAATATTACGAAGTGACAGTTTTATCTAAAATTTATCACATCAAAATCAAGGCATATATTAATTAAAATTAAATACTGAATTACTTGAGATGGTCCACCGCAGCTGCCTGCATTGCTTACCTGCAACAAAATTATTGTTTAGATTAGTAATCTAGTTGTTTCTATTAGAAAACTTGGTAACCATAGTTACAGCAAAATAAACATATAATTTCCATTCTATTTTACAAAATTTAAATAATATTCCCCATTTGTTAATGAATTTTTTTAAAAATTGTATTTATTAATTTACAACCAGTACATATACATATACATCAAGTAAATGTGTGCTTAATTGAGTTATGCACAGATTGTGGCGCTGAATCCTAGTGGATCCAGCGCCACAATCGGGAAGGTATGCTGAGAGGGGCCACCAGCCATGCTGGAACTCTCTAGAGCTTGGAAGGAAGTTTAGGAAATTGATAAAAGGTCGCGGGGCTAACATCTTTTCAGGATGGGTTGTTGTGGATAAGACTTGTGCTGTGGGGATTAGGATGTATGGTTAGGCTATTATGGAAATTAAGGAAGTGATAATGGATTAGGTCATTGACAAAAGGGATATTGAGGTCTGTGTGGAGGGTTAAATTGGATACATAATAAGGAGAGCGTTGACGATATGCCGAAGGACTTTAGATCGAAAAGGATTGGATTCTTTAGATGTTGCAAGGTTTCGCAGAGCCCCACAGCTCAGCTCCGTAGGTCCAGGTTAATGAAATAAGTTCGAATTTCAATCAATAGTGCTTTCAACCCTTAACTAGTAAATTTTCTTTTTACATAATTCTCAAAAAATAATATAATTAATTTATTTTTATTTAATTTCTCTTCTTCTTCTTCTTACTGGCTAATGCAAATTAGCCGCATGAATTTATAATATTGCAAAATTTAGTAACACACACGATTTTCTGTTAATGCAATTTCTTTAGTCTTAGCCGGTAAATTTTTTTATAATTGTTATATTAAGGCGCCGAGCGGTTAGAAGCGAGGCCTGCAAACCTAATTGTTTGGATAGTGGATTCGATTCCCGGTCTAGGCTTCTGGATTTTATTTAATGATTAATATGAGAATTGAACAGTTAATACTTCCTTCCACGACATCTAACTTGGTAGTTGGCAAAAAACTGCCATTTCTTAATTCTTTACAGTTTGTAAAACCTTACAACAAAGCGCCCCAAAAACTAGAAACATACGCATTACGATGGATAAAATCAAAGATACGATCCAGCACTGCCAACCTAACCGCATTTTTAATTTTTTCGGAAAACTTGACACGATTACCATACTCCCTTTTACAAAGATTAAGAAAGAATTAGTGACTGGAGTGAATATTTCTTAAAACTAAGTGCCTTATACAAACACAAGCAAGCACTGGGAGATATTTTGGTTGAATAATTGAATTTAGAGTTGTCTTTATTGAGTGTTATCTATGCCAGGTTGCTCTCTGCAAATAAAAAAATAATAATCCGTGAAGTTGCGAACTGACTGTGGATTGTGAGCAAGCTGGCGTATTTATATTTAGTAACTCGCTAGATATTTCCAATCACGTAATTGTATTCAGTGCTGCTGAATAGATAAAACTTGTGTACCGACTTGGGCCGCTCTCTGCAGATCGCATTGTCTTTATAAAATAAAACCGTTACCTGCCATTCTAGGGCCTACATTTATTGTCTGCTTCGTTATCACGGCTAACATGCAACGCACACAATGGCACTTTTTATACACATTCAACTAATACACGTGCAATATTACAAAACTTACAAAAGTAATCTGGTGTGTGAACTGATTCTCTCAGTTCTGACGTATTCTCTTCAAAGTTTTGGCAAAATTGTAATTTCAAAAACGTTAAAACTGTCCAGATTAGATAGAATAGATTTAATCCTGGTAAACCTAACTTTAAAAATTTGACAGGACCTGAAGAAGAAGGGAGAGACAAAAAGATGCATCCTAAGAGGGGTGAACAAAGAGTGCAGCGGCATTGCAGTTAGAGAGGTCACTGCATAGGCTTGAGTGCAGCACACACATGGCCGCGTCGCGCCATTACCCTGTTCCAGTATGCATCTTCTGATTATTGTAAAAGATGCATGCCAAGTTCTGTTTTTTCTACACCAACAAAAGAACCTACTAGTGATTAACCCATGTGGAAGAACCGTTTCTGGCAGCTTCGTCATGAACCACTTAGTTGTTCATTTTAGAATTACTTATAAATTGATTAGATTTAGTAGAGATAAAATTACAGTACCTCAAGACACATCCACTAATCTTGAAAATGTGTAGAACGGCTCCGAGATGAACTCAATTGGCGGACAGTGTTAAGGTAATGTGTGGAGATTTACAGTGCGGAAGTCTCCTCGTAAGGTAGACAGATCCTCTGCTAACATATGCCAGACTAGAGCTGTCTACAGTACGTGAGCTCCATACTCTCTCAGCCGGGATGTCTTGTCAGGAGTTCCTAATGACTTAGCAATTGCACCCATTCTCCACATGCAGACTTACTCCCAACACCTTCAACCAGATCCACTGTCACAGACTTTTCTACTTTAACGTACATAATGATTCTCCGTTAGCTTTACAAATATCAATGTTTGCCTATGTCCAGTTCGATTTCCCAATTTAATGAGGACCTTCAGAATCATTTCCCAGTAAATTTCAAAAAGTCCAGTAAATTTATTCTTTAAATCGAACTTCAGGATAACCGATTTTCTTCAAATTTTGGATTCCACAAAAAAAAGCTTAAGTTTACAATTCATTAAGAACCCCTCAAAATCTAGTATTTCCCTACAATAGGACGACACTAAAAGTTTTTGGTTGTAAGCACAGATTGCTAACAATAAATGTATTTTTTAATTTTGGTATAGATATCGCAATGAGTATTAACTTCAATAATTAACTTAAAGAGTATTTCTTGTTAAAGAATGTAACTTGATATTTCTTTGGAATAGAAAATAACACTGCTCTTACGTTTTATGTTCGTGCCAAGAAGTAAGGCAAACTGCTGACAGACCGTCTTGGTCCGTACCGGCAAATATGCTTACTTCTACTTTTCATTATAGCTGTACCATAAAAGCACTAATCCATACATCCGCCAACTTGATCTACAGAATAGTTATCTTAATACAACTAACAAGTTAAAAAAGTTAAATTAAAGTTAAGTTAAAACAAAAACGGCTACAATTGCATGAAAACACGAAGACGTTCAGTACTTATTGGACGATTAGCCATTAAAGATGTATGAAATAGCTGACACCGTGGAAATTCTTGCCCTTTTGGATTTTTACCGGTTTGGTCCGATAAAAGAAGCTTAGGGTGGCAATAAGTTCTATGGCAAAGAAGAGGTAAAGAAAAAGATTTCGAAATCAAGATAAAGAACTCTTCGCTGCAGAGATAAGAAGACTGGTAAGTAGATGGGACAAGTGCGGAGAAGTTGGTAGTGATAACGTTGGATATAAGAAACGAAAAATTGTATTTGTTTTAATAAACCATTTTTTGAAGTGCAGCTATTTGTATATTTGATTATTGAATTAACATCGTAAAATGATTCCTAGGAAAAGTTAGAAAAGCAGGACCAGCAAACGAGGCACAAGAACTGGAGAGGCTAAATGGAGTAGCAGCTGCTGCCAGGAAATTGGTGAAGAGTCCTGATTGAGCGGATACTCATTAGAGAGGCCAAGGTACCACAGGTTAGAAGATTTAGTTAGGTGTTTTAGATTCTAAGTTTAAAGCTTCCGTCCGTTGCCACTGATTAAAATGATATACTTTGGCCTTTTTATTGGCTCTAGCGGGCTGCCGTCATTCAAGCAATAGCCTCCTGAATTTCAATCATCTTTAACATAAGTTTAACTTGTATACAGGAGTTTACAATTTGAAGAAAATTTTATTTTGATCACCACGCAAGGTCATGCTAGAAGATTCACAGCGTCTGAATTTCCGCTTGACCTAAATCTTTGTGGGGTTGATGGCTAAACGTTATAAAGACCATTAGTTAACAATATTCTTATTTTTGGTAACCACAAAAGGCGCTCTTTCTAAAATGTGAAACATTCTCATTGCCTCTTCTTACCCACTGTGTCAAACAATGTAATGAGGCAAACTTTCGGACAACTATGCATATGTAGTAAACAATGTGTGTAGTACAGAAAGGTGCCAGCAATTATTGCCAGGTAAATTTGTAGCCGAGCGTCGCAACATGACACAAACAAACGGCGTGGGAGCATAAGTTGACGGCCACAGGGGTGATATCTGCAGGGTTCGGCTAGTGGGGTACTGTTCAGGGCTCGGCCACAGTTCGGGTTTTTTTTTTTATGGACGAGCAGGCAACAGTGGACTGGGATGATTACAACACACTACGTGCAAATGTCACACACGTACACGCGCCACCAAGCTTCATCGCACGCACAGCCGCAATCCCCTAGCTCTATATGGGGGGGAAAAACGGAAGAGCTTTGTCCCAATTAACTTGTATTTTTTCTTGCGATAGGGTCGATTAGTTCAGTCGATTGGTAAGTGCGTTAGCCGAGCGATTCCCCCTAAAGGCTAAACCAGAAGACTGCAAACTCAATTTTTCGGTAAATTTGATGTGCATATGTAAACTTGAATGTTCCATCAAAGAATATCATAAGCCAATATGGTGAAACACTCACACGACTGTCCATGACCTTGAGCTAGCTGAATGAGGGGAATGCGGGAGGTTCGCAGGATGCAGTGTATTGTCTTTCCACCTAACCAAAGTTTCATTATACCGAAGGCAATTGGCACTAATGTCAACCAACATTAGTTAAAAAAAAAAGCTATTTACAAGTATACTGGTCAATTCTCGTAATTTAAATTGCAGTGAGAGAGCACTGGTGTGGAGCACTGATTTTTAGACGACCACCAGTATGCGGACAATTGAGCTAAGCGGATATGGAGGCATTAAAGCGCTCGAGAGATCCGATTTAGTATTTGGCTATCATAATTTACCAGACGTATGTATTTGTTTTCCGCTCTAATGTATTTGGAATTTGGATTACTGGTATCGTAGCCCTACAAGTTGCTTTTTCGTCCATTCGCTGGCATTATACCTGTAATACTGTCCAATTATGTCCATTTTGTATTGAATATAGGACAAATAGAAAGATAGATACGTTGCTTTGTATTATCTGAATCCCACCTCGAAAAAGTACAAATTAAAATTCGATTAATCGATAAGATTATCATATTGAAAGGGCCGGAAACATGGGCAACCTCCCAAAATCTCATGAGAAAGGTAAAAAACAGTTGGAATGAAGTTGGAAGTGTGTAAGAGAAACAAGTTCCAATCAGGATAGAAATGAAGAGATTTTGAAAGAAAGGGGCATAAGAAAAACGATAGATCAAAAAGAAACAGAGAGAAAGCTGAGATGGTACGGGCATGTCCGTAGGATGGGCCCAGAAAAGCCCCCAGAAAGAAGACCAGCGCGTCAATGGCAGGAGGATGTGATGGGCAGATATTTGAGAGATGGAGATTGGAAGAAACAGGAAATTATGGACAGAATAGCTGACTCGAGGTGAACTTATTGAAGGGAAACGCCGTAAAAAAGAAAAAGTAGTAAAATTCAATTAGGTTCATGGAGAGGCAATCCACACTCTCGACATCTTATGGAACGTGGATTTTGAAGTGGGAGATCAAATCCCGTGTATAGCTACATTTTATTTGTTAGAGAAAAATGTAAATACTGAAGTATGAGCTTAGGCCTCCGTCCACGATGCTAACTTAAACGTTAAGCCTTCACCTGGAAAAAAGGCGATTACTTTATTATTTCAGGATCTTTACTTTCTCTACAAGCATCGCTCTCACTGGTACGCAATTTAATTCATATTCAGAACTTTAGAAACTCATTTAACCTCACTTCGAAGCCTCTCCCCTTTCTACCATAAGTGTCTCTAACTAAATATCCCAGAGAAAAATATTTCTAATAAAAGTTATTAAACTTGAACTCAATTTGTTCACTAAGATTAAAGAAAATCATGTTCGCGAAAATGACAACAAATTTGTACATCTGTTCGCCAGAAATAAGTATAAAAAAATTGAAAAGACATTCTTCAGTAAATTAAGAAAAAAAGTCTAGTGGTTTCGGTTGATCGGTTTTAACTGAATCTTCATTATCGTCTCATCTGGTACCTGTACCAAATACCAAATTTTATTTATTTTTTATTTTCCGTTTTTTTAAATTATAGAGGATACACGTGTACACAGAGACGACAATGGATACTCAGGGGACACCCTGAAGAGCGTTAGAGATAATAAAAAGTCACACAAAATGTATTCATTTTCACTGAAAAACAGTTTTGCTTTTTTTGGATACACCCTACTCTTTCGCAACTAGACCCTTCAATACCAAGGAGGCGTCATTTGCAATAAATTCAGAAAATTACACGTCCTTGTTACGATGGTGAGTCAAGGAGAAGGAAATTGGCTAATATTGAGTGTCTGAATCATCGCACAATTTACAGAGAATTTTAGTGCACGTCACTTCAATGGAGTCTGATGTTCGTTCACTCAATACCAACTCCTTGATTGCTAGGGGCAAAGTGAGCTAGCTCTACTCTATGATATAAGATCGTCAGTTCACAAGAACTGCGGAAATTGAGTTGCTTACAGCTCAAAATATGTTAATGCACAGACATATTACCGATAGTTTGAAACTTAACTGTCCTCATATAGCTGACAAGAACTAGGCAGTATCCTAAACAACGGGAAATCTACTTTTTCTTTCTTGCCAAGTAAACTATAGCGATCATGCTAAATATTGGAAGTTCTGTTTTCAAATTACAAACGTAAGTCAAATTTTACTGAATGTTTTTTTTTCTTATTTGAGATTTTCACAAAAAAAATAGGTCCAACCATTTGCCTCTCTGCACACAGACTGTACTTATAGTGCTCTAAAACCTTTTTCCCATTTTGGGGAGAGCGATTTCCCAAAAATTGTCCTATTTTTAATTTTGTTTATAGGATATCAAAATATTTTACGTATATCTGACGATCGCACTAATAATACAAACATCGCTCTAGGGAATACAACAAGAATGAGAAAACAGAGTTCCTGCAGTTGCTCTAATGGGTACACGCTGCATATTCTGCCAAACCATAACCAAGTACTTGTAGATTAGTTACTCGCTACTTGTAGTAACAACCCCACATAATAATCTCGTACATTGTTCATGACAATAGGAAATAGTAACGTAGCTAGCTAACAAATGACGTATACTTGTATTAGATTAGAAATGCATGTGTTGCAATAAGCAACACATATAACAAGCATGTAATTCCCCAGGCTTACAGTATTTGCATATGATTCCGTATTTTACAATTATTTGGATTTGCTTTTATATTTCCATATATGAATCTATATGTCAAACAATATTTGAATTTTTTAACAAGAAAATCCATGAAAATCAATTCACCTATTCTTTACAAAAAAAAAAAAAGGTAAAAATAACAGGCGTAAGAACAATATCTGATAAAATTCCGTTTTTGTCCTTTTTAGGCAACTTATTTTATACAAATCTATTTGACTTGCACTACAGCTAAAATGAAAACATTTTAAAGTTGTTCTTATGGTTGAGGTCTTCTTATGAAAGCCATGACTTCATGGAATATCATCATTAAGTATTAGAGATTTCAGTTGGCACAACTGCCATCATCATTATGTTTTTGGTCATGGCGCCAGCGCTCATGTTGTTCCACTAGTATTATGGGAATAGGCTGCAGAGACCTTAACCGTTCCCCACTAAAGTACAAATGCGACAATCACCTTCCTGATGACAATGCAGTGAAAGCGGTGGTTACAGAGTTCTTTTGCCAGCGAGAAGAAGTCTCCTGCCTCTCTGAGGGTGTCAGAACATTAGGAGACGATATGGAATAAGTTAAAGTCAAAGTGGATTACACTGAGAAATAAAGGAAAGTAAACGGTCCTCGTTCTCAATTCTAGGATAAGTTCTCTGGCTACTCCAAGATGGTCGATTTCACCTTCGCCAGTAACTAAGCAAAGCACCATCCTTTTAGAAACACATGGCCAATCAAAGGCTACCAGCTTACACCTTCGGAGGAACTATGAAACCTATATTTAGCCTGAAAAAAAATAGAGGAATGTTTGGAATATATATTTTTGACACTTAAAATATTAAGAACAGAAAGAGGTGACGAGCGTCTCACGGGGAATTATAAGCAGATATAATGGAATATTTCCGAAATAGAATTCAGTAGATGGAGTTTGTAGTTGATGGTTAGAGTGGGACCATATGCGGCGAATAGGGCCAGGTAGGGGCAAATAGGGAAAGGGCCATACCTTTCTAATGCAGGCCACCACTATTGTGCTGTAGTTACCTGAACTAGGACCTTCATTTCTACGCACTACTAGACACATCTATTTCTATTTTCTATAATATACTTCAATTCATTCTGCTTCAATGCAAGTACTACGTTCAGCACTGCATTCCTAGCATACTTCGGCCTACTGCTCTATAGCAGAAAATATAGCGAATTGCTTACCATATCTCCACTCACAACTCCACGTTTCGAGTCCCCACAAATTTGACAATTGAAACTGCTATAAATACTCCACATGACTTACTTTCCCACCAATCATTAAAAGCATAAATAATAGATATATTTTGAGCGTCTACTATTCAGCAAGATCCTCTTTACTACAGAAATTCCTAATTTTTTTAAAAAAAACTTTCTCAAGATAGCTCGAGTTCCTTTATTCTTCGAGTATATTACATTCACTTTTCTGTATACTAAAAAAGTGTACATGGAAATTTTGTGGGCGATACCTGGACATTAAAGACCACGGTTTGAACGAGAGATCACTTGACTTCATTTCGTTCGTAGATATGTGGGTGTGTCTTTGTGAGGGAGTAAGAAGAACTGGTAGTTTGAGTAGAGAGTTCTAAGGGATGCAGAGAGAGAGGTAAAGGGAATCCAAGGGTTACTTAATGGAAATACAGTGGACACACTTTTCCGTATCTAAGAGAAGCAGTTTTATCAGGGCTAGTGAAGTAAATGTCTCTCGATTGCCTTGTCCCCGGACAAGCCCTCTGATTGTGAGGGTGCTGCTGCGTACCCTCCGCCTGCAGCAGACCCCCAATTCCATGGTAGCCAGAATGACTCAGTCTGCCCTTGGGGCAGGCTAACTGAAGGAAATGGCCTAGGTGGGGGAAAGTAAATAAGTTTGTAAATTCACTTAGCCAATCGTAAAGAGGTAATGGAGTTTAAATTAGGGGTTGCAAGAGTGTTCAACTCACTCAAAGCGGAAGGGCTCTTATTCACCATTAAAGAAAAATGCTCACAGTATTAAACAAGTTCTATATGACGGGACAGTCACGATGGTAACTCTATTTACACGGAGCTCTACCTCCGTGGACACTCAGAGCAGTCTGTAAGCCTCCACGGATCCTGGCAATTTCTTAATACTTACACAGGGTGAACCAGTAAGTAATGTCCATAGTCCCATGGACATTACTTACTGGTTCACCCTGTATATAGACTTATTCCGTAAGAGTTAGACTTGTACGTGGGAAATCCTCAGTTCCAATCCCGCGATAAGTTACTATTTATTTGAAAATATGGTTGGGTTCGCAAAGCTAAATATCATTGATTTTATCCGTCGAAGCACGATGATTTTATTTGTATCACTGGCCAATTAAGGATTGCTGTATTTATCTGATTGAAACTTATTTTGAGGAAATAGATATAGTTTTGTATAAGAGTAGACTGAAAATTGAGTCCCCCTAGACACCAGAATAGTGGGAATCTACCTTTGCAGTCCGGTCTACAGACAGCACTGTAAGAGCTGTAGGGCTAGGTTACAGAAAGCCTGGATTTGAAGCCGGGATCTCCGATTTGCTAGTCCAACTGAGCTAATAAATAATCTCTTCGCATCAAGAATGTTATTCTAGTTCATTTAAATTGTGCTTTAAATAATGTAATCTCATTGATTGTTAAAAGCTTAGCGAAAAACAAGGTATTCAAGTTTTAAATTAATTCCATGAGACCAAATGTAGACTTCGTTTAAAAATAATAAAAAAAGCAATTATTGAATGAAAAAATAAACTAAAAAAAAACAGCATTCGGATCAGCAATTCGCAAAAAAAATGGGAGACATAGATGGTACAGCCATGAATGTTTAGTTAGGTTTGGTGAAAATGGACCGAGATTGCTTTTGTTTTTCTTTTACTTTTTGATAACAGCTACTTTTGTTATTATCTCTTTACCACAGAAATCAGAATGTGTTTGCTTTTAAAGCCATATTGTTTATTTTTAGCCATATTTTGAGAGCTAAGTTACGATTCGTGCCCAAATCCTTCGATGCTTAACTTGTTGTATCTTTAAGTATGATTTAAGGTAATAAATTATCCAAAAATCTGCTTAGAAACTTTATTAGGAAGCCTCATTTTGGAAGGGTTATGGAAGAACGTTATCCGTTGACATGAAAGATGCCACGTTCAGATCTACCATGTATATAATAAGTGTATTTTGGGGGAAGCGATGTTTAGGAGCTTCTGGTGGGGCAATGAAGTTAAATTTAGCTCTGAAATTTGGTTACCCATTTTAGGTGGGGGTGTGATGACAACAATGCAAACAAGAGTCAATTTACCACAATTGTGAATCATGGAGTGAATCACACTGAAGCGGAGCGGCAGATAGTGAAACCTGACATTCCACAAGCGTGACGTCATGGATGTCCGTGGCAGAGTCAGTGGGCTACCTCCATTACAATCCCCATGCATGCTTTAACTATTTCAGTCCATGTATGGTAAGGACTCGGCTTATCAAAAAAAGAAAACCATGACTAAAAGTATTATCATTAAGACGAGAACTAAATGCTTTTTCTTAGAACACATCGTGCGCGCTTTTATCTCAACAGGACCTCCATTTATCCCACAGATTAACCAGCACAGCATCCCCACATCATCGGTTCATATCCACTTTCTCTCTCTGCAATTAGTACACCATCTTCATGCTTGATAGTACACGATCTTTGGACACGCCTAGTTTCCCATTAAATATCAATGATTGGGTAGAAAAGAAATGTAGGCCGGTGTAGCTGAGCCTTAAATGAGATTTTGACCATGAGTCAACGGAACCTTTCATGTCCGTCACATATCCCTTTAAAAAAACAACACTATACCAGCGTTTCCCAAACTTTTTTGACCGCGGCCCGGGACGAGATTTTAAATTTTTTCGCGACCCACCTTATAAAAAAACATTTATTTACAAGACAAATTTTATTTTTTAATAAAAATCAAAATTCAAGTTGTTTGTTTATTTCATAAACAAAAATTGCAAAATAATTATATAACAAAAACATAAGTAATTAAAAACAATCCATTATCTTCATTTTGTTTTACATACGAGGGTCGTTTGAAAAGTCCGTGCAAAGTCAGAGAGATAGCACCACTGGCGCGTATCGAGGTTATGTTTAGTTAGTAGCATCTCTTGGAAGAACACACACCAAGTTTCAGCCAGATCGGTCTATTTCTTTGTGTTTGGCATTCGTTTGAATCGAGGAAGTCGAGTGATTTTCAAAAAATGGACGAAAAAGAATTTCGTGTGTTGATTAAACACTACTTTATGAAAGGCAAAACGCCTCAGGAGACTAAAGAGAAGCTTGATAAACATTATGGTGACTCTGCACCTTCGATTAGAACAGTTTATAAGTGGTTTCAAAATTTTCGGAGTGGCCATATGGGCACAAGTGACGCTGAACGTTCTGGAGGTTACTACTCCAGAAATCATTGATAAAATCCATGATATGGTGATGGATGACAGAAGAGTGAAGGTGCGTGAGATTGCTAGTGCTGTGGGCATCTCGAATGAACGGGTACATAATATTTTGCATCAACATTTGGACATGACAAAGCTATCCGCAAGATGGGTGCCGCGATTGCTCACGCTTGACCAAAAACGAAATCGTGTGAAGTGTTGCAAGGACGGTTTGCAGCTGTTCCAGAAGAATCCGCAGGACTTTAAGCGTCGTTTCGTCACTGTGGATGAAACATGGATACATCACTACACTCCTAAGACCAAAGAACAATCTAAACAATGGGTTACCAAGGGGGAATCTGCGCCAAAAAAGGCGAAGACCGTTCCTTCGGCCGGAAAGATTATGGCGACTGTTTTTTGGGATTCGCAAGGCATAATCCTCATCGACTATCTGGAAAAGGGTAAAACTATTACAGGTGCATATTATTCATCGTTATTGGACCGTTTGAAAACCGAGCTGCAAGAAAAACGCCCACGATTGGCCCACAAAAAAGTCCTTTTCCATCACGACAACGCACCAGCTCACACCTCAGCAGTTGTGGTCGCAAAATTAATGGAAATAGGGTTCCAACTCGTTTCACATCAGCCCCTATTCTCCAGACTTGGCTCCCTCGGACTACTATTTGTTCCCCAATATGAAGAAATGGCTGGCGGGAAAAAGATTTTATTCAAACGAGGAGGTGATTGCAGAAACGAATGGCTATTTTTCAGACTTGGACAAATCCTATTATTCGGAAGGGATCAACAAACTAGAGCAGCGTTGGACGAAGTGTGTAAGCCTAAAAGGAGACTATGTTGAAAAATAAAAAAGGTTTACCCCAAAAAATTAAGTACTTTTTATTTTTGCACGGACTTTTCAAACGACCCTCGTATTTTGACCTTAGTGCGAAGGAAGATGTTGTTTTTCATCACATAGTAATTTCAAATTAGGACTTAATGATGTTAATTTTATTCTCAAATTAGGTTCGACATCTAATCTGTTTTGATACTTATTTTTCAAGCTCACCAAGGCTGAGAATGCAGTTTCACACGTATAAGTGGTGACAAAAGGCATTAAAAATTGTATCGCTTTTTCGCTTACGCTTGGATATTCCTTTTGACAGCGCAACCAAAAATTAATCAGTGCTACAGTTTCAAACACATTTTTAAGATCGGTGTCGCATGAAATTTCAATTAAATTATCAATTTCTTGTCGAATGACGAATCGAAATCAGAGCATCCGAATTTAAAAGGTCCGGTAGGAAACGGTGGTAAAGGGTTGCCACCTGCAGTACTTGAAAAAGTTTCAAAAAATATTAAATTTAGAGCAAAATGTTATAGATTTTTTGTGTTTTTACAATTTTTGCCACGACCCAGCTGAATTTTTCTGCGACCCGGTGCCGGGCCGCGACCCACACTTTGGGAAACGCTGCACTATACAAAAAAGTTTATTACAAAAATAATTTTGTATAGACAGTTGCCAACCCAAATTTGAATCGAAGATGTCTTATAAAAATATTCAAAAACCCTGACTTAATGCAACTACCAAAATTCGAACCTATTTTCTTGAAACTTTGAATTAATTCGACTTCGATTTTTTAGCACCTGATGCGGCGTTAGTACCTGAAAAAGATTGCATCTTCCACTCTCCCGGAGACGTTTTTTTTTTGGAGATATTCTGTTTAACAGACACAACTCACAGCTCTTTGGCCAAACTCTTTTTTTGACGCATTCAAAATACCTCAAATCGTGGTTTCTTTAAAAAATGTAAATCTCAAAAAAAAAAATTAGAAAAGATCTATTATTGTTAGAAAATACAAAAATCTAAGGTGAAACACCATATTTTGCGTACAGCCAATCAAAACATGTGCGTCAGAAAGTTGTAAAAGTGGAAATGGACGCTACACTAGTGTCCAAACCGGTCCTAGATGTACACACACACAATCTAACGAACTCTGTCGGCTAAAATTGTAGCGCTGTGCTCCGTACCAACTATCTATTCACCATTACTGACCCATTCATTTGAAATATACATACATTAATGCTAAATTTCCGTTTAGATGACTTAAAAACACAATTTCGAAAATTGGAGTAATTGGTCGGGTACTTCCTTCCTTTACGTAGAAAAAGTAATTGTAAAGAGGTCATCAAGTCCCTTAGGTAAGCTACTTCTTCAGGAGTCCGAGCGTCCCTGGGGGTATGCCAGCCTAATAGCATATTTAACAAGGAGAAGTAAGATAGTCACTAATATCATTAAATATTTTTGTTTTAAGGGGTTATAGGCAGTCAGAAATTTGAAAAAAACTATTTTTTTTGATTTTTTTATATTAAAAAAATTATTATCTCAGGAATGTTGTCCTAAAATTTCAAGTCGATCCGAGCAAAATTGTAAGAGTACCATCGCTGAGCACAGAGCGCAACTTGCTACGCGGGAGGCAAGTATCCTACGCATACAGCAGAAATCGGAAAACTTGGACATTTTGGAAGACATGGAGGACTTATTTTATGGGCCTGGAATCGATGACACTGTGTAAGTTGAAAAAAAGATTATCCAGGTTTTATTCGCAAACCTTTAACCGCTGAAAACTTTAAACGCGTTTTTCTCAAAACTACGTTTTCAAAGTCGGTGGACACGATATCTCAAAATCTACTGCACCGATCTTTTTGAAATTTTACGTATTTCTTTTACACATATTAAAATCGTACTTGGACGAAGGATTTTTTTTTTTTTTAATGAATAGAACTTGTTTTACAAACATAAAATGGTCAATTTTTTTAGTGAAAATCGTGAATCAAACTTTAAAGTTGTCCCAAAAATTAAAAATTCAATTTTTTTCTAAATCCTTCGTTCAAGTACGAGATAAAGTCATCTACTAACGAAATCTTTTCGAAATTTTGATTTCAGATGGTCCAGTCTCAAGATATCATGTCCACGAGAGGGTTGCATTTTTTTGACGTGTTGCATTAAAATATTCGCCATTAGTACAATTATTATTAATTTGTAACGAAAAAATTACAATAAGTTCTTTAAACATGGACTGATATGACGCAAAAGTTCCCGCATAAAAAAGTAAACACGTTTTTCCCCAAAAAAAATTTGAAAAAAATGACTTTTTTGGCGCCTCTGACTGCCTATAACCCCTTAATGCCAGGCTTTCGACCTAGGGTTCAATCGTTCAGCGATAAGTTGATCTGTCTGTTCGACTGGAACAGTACTTTGTAAGTTTCAGTAAGTTTCTTTTCGCTTTATATCATGTTAACAGCAATGAATTATTAGGCTAAGGGCACAGAAGTATAAGATGTAAAACAGAACTCAGGTTTTTTTGCACTTCTTTTACTGCAAAATTTGTAAAATCAATTTTTAAATATTAATAAAAATATTAGTGAGGGAAGCAAATAATTTATATTAATAAACTGAAGTAGACTAATTCTTATATCTTATCTCAGAAATTTGTTTGCACTTGGGTTCTAACTGTGCGTTCACAATCTCTAAACTTGTTACAATTATTTTATTTTAACGAAATAATTGTGTAATTATGTATTTATAGTTGGCAATAATAAAACTTGGTAAAATTTATTATTATTATTCTACCCCAGTTAGGTAAACGGGAAGCATTTTGGCGGTCAAGATCCAACAGAGCTTGACAAGGATTTACGCTTCCGTAAGCCGTTTTGTTGAAGGGAGTAACTGCTTTCAGTTATTCTATTAAATTCTTTTCTTTTTTTTTGGAATAGTTTGGCAATCAGCTGGGAATTCAATCGTTCAGGTTCTGTTCAGCGCTAAGGTTGATCTTGTCTGTTCGACTGGAACACAACTGTGGCACACTTGTAAGACTCTTGCCGCTTTATATGATGTTAACAACAATAAATTATTTGGGTAAAATAAGGAAGATTGGAAAACAAATATCTTGAATTTGAAAAGTGGGTTTTTCTTTTATTTTCTCTTGATCGATTCCCAATCAAGAGACACGCGCTCCTTTAGTGGAAAATAGAATCATGGAATAAAATCTTAAATAAAATTTAAAAAAAGAGCAAATGATTTATTTATAGCGGTAAAACCAAAACAATAAAGGCTACCCGCTGAAAGTTAGGTAGGTTATTGAATTTAGAATTTTGGATATAAATTGGGCTTTAGAGAAATTATTTTCTCTAACCAGTTCACATTAACACTATAAATGTTTACTTTAAAGAAACCAACAATCTCTAAAACATACGCCAAATCATTTCAATGAAATGGGAAGAGTTGATTGTAGTTGGAACGTTCTTCACAAATATTTAGAATAATAATAGGCCCTTAGAAAAGAGATTAGCTGAGCAGTTAGCGTGCTTGAATCCAGCTGCTAGGCATTAGATTTTTCTAGGGAGCTTCTTGGCTAAGAACTGAATGTCAGTAACGAGGGAACACTGTCTGGAGGCCGACAGTACACTGAATAAAATTCCGGTCGCCAATGGCCCCACAGATGCTGACGCAATTTAAATTTAAAAAAATCCTTCAAGATATAGTTTATAAAACCGTACAGTGCCCAGAAATGCACCCTTACAGGGAGGTCCATTCCCCAGACTCTGTCCGGGAACTGCTCTAAAACGAATTATTACAAGAGAAAACCAAAATTGAAGGATTAGTTATGAGTACGGAATGTGTATAAAATATTCATAATTTAGCGATTGAAAAATGAAACATGTTTTTCTGGTTTAAGGTCCCCCCCCCAAAAAAAACGTCTTTCCGTGAAATCTCGATTTCGAAAATTGCCATATTTGTCCTTACAAATGGTAAAAAAAGAAGAGTATAAATCCCAACAATACTGCAACAGTTGCTCTGCAGCTTTGAAATGGCTTTGAAATGCTTACGATCTTATTATTCATTCGGCTGAGTTCAGCTTTGACCAACCCTTCGTCATAACTAGCAGGGTTAAGTTCATGGTTGAGCGATTTATTTTAGAAGGGTAAACACATGTCTGCTGCCGGTCTGATAAGGGTATTCCGCCCAGACCGGCCGTATGCACACATCCCTAGCTCTGCCAAGTCTACACTACTACTGTCTGAAAGAAATGCACTGGTGTTGCACTCGCAACTTGCAGATAGTTTGTGTATTTTCAATTTCTGAGCTAACCCTGACTAGGAATGTTCAATTGTTCGTTTTTTCATTTCAATTTACAGATTTTGGGGACGGGAGGTTTTGGAGTTCTGCTATATTACTCTAGTAAGTTCCGTCAGAATAATTTACTATTATCCCGTACATATAATATTAAATCTGAGACAAATCTGAAAAGGCGGAAGTGCGATTTCTCAAAAAAAGATTTTTGAGTTTTTTTTTTTTTTTAATTTTTACTTATCAGGCGCATCGTCCACTGCGGCCATTAGCGCCCCCCTACTCATTCTCTCTTATCTCCTTACGTGGCCACTCGAGCTAGGACGTCACGTGCAACAAACCTTCTGGCGTCTACACACACAATACCTTGTCCCAGCAAGGCAGAGTTGGGTCTTTTGGTCGGCAAGAGTGAAAGTTTGTTAAAGTTTCAAAAAGTAGGGAAGTTGGGTAGTTATGGGGCACGCTACTTGGCAGGAGAACTAGTCATAAATCTTAGCCAGTAACTGATAACTATACTAACCTCGCCCACTAAATACTACTTTGGTGAATACTTTTAAACGTATTCCTAAGAAAATTATTAATTAGAATTTGAATAATTGCAGGAAAAAAGTAATATCATATGTTCCCATCAGAGTTCGTTTTTAAGATGAGAAATATTACGGAACTGTTAAGATCAAAGATCAAAAACCAATTCAGCATCAACCATCTCTAATTTCTAACTAGGCGAAAGGAATTGTAGTGCAAGATCAATTCAAATCTAACTTAGACTCAGTAAGAAGGATGTAACGCTACAGATAGATTACACAAATTATTTCACTGCAGCGAGTTGATTCACCGGCTATTAAGATAACGACGGGCCTTCAATGGCCTTCAGTGCGACTAGAACAGTTGCACACCAAGCCATAAATATGACATTAAACTCGCAACTCTAGATCCTCTCAATTGCAACTCAATCTTCGCCAAACACTGTCCATCAGCATCAACAGTCTAGATTAGTCACGATGCACAATGCTTCATATGTAGAACTAGACAAAACATCCTTTTGCGAACAAGTGAACAAATTATTATCTTGTTGCATTTCTTAAAGCTCTATTCAAACATTGAATTTTTAAAAAATAGTTAAGTTTATCAAATCGTACTTTTGAAAAATAATATAATAATAATAATCGTTATGCATACTAGGTTTTAAGAAATGTTTTGCACATATTAAATTTTATACTTTTTTGAAACGTCGAGAAGGCAATTTCGAACCTATTCCTGTTATAAGTTCAAAGTTGAACAAGACTTAAACAATAAATGCTGTTTTAAAAGCACCATGCAATGTTTGGTCTCGAAAATAGCCCTAATAACAGGTTCGACCTTACGGGTAATGCTTTAAGAAGCTAACAGTTAAGCAGGGGGAGGTTTCACCGGATAAGCAGGAGATTAGCCACATTGGTACTGTGTTATAAGCGCGACGGAAAGGTGAAATACTGGTTGCTCCCGTGAACTTGAACAATCGGCAAAAATGATCACGTTTGGAAGTTTGTTCTACAACTAAATTTGTGCAACAACAAAAAACCTGGATTGAATCGTGACTTGTGATTAGAAGTGGAAGCTAGTTCACGACAAAATGGGGAGAATAAACATGGGTTTTTTAGGGCAAGGCAGGACGACGATGTTGGTAAACTTTGGTACGCTCATTGTGATCATGTTGATCCACAATGTTTATTTAGAACATTGCTTTTTTTTTTTGGTAGGGAAATTCGTTTAAGAACACTCCTAGGGGAGATGCTTGAATAGAACTATTTCAATATAATGTTCGGATAGGATGAAATCAGCTTAGAAAATGCTGAGTTAGCTCAAGATGCCACAAGCAGAATTGTCACTATATTTGATTGGATCGTTCACTATTCTGTGACTGGTTCTTGCGGTTTTCCTCAACATAGTTCTTACTAACCACACGCAGATCTATAAACTTTCATTTGCATAATTTTTGCATTGGGAAATCCTAAAAGAGAAAAGAATTAAATGTGAATGTTTCAAGTTAAAACCAGGAAAATTGTAGCGAGCAGTAATGGTGTTCCAAAATTTTTCTTTTATTTAGGTACTGTATTTTGAAAGGACTTTTTTGTTTGGTGGAGAATCACGTACAATTTTGCGACATATAATTTTAAATGAGTGCATTAATTGCATGGCTAAAGTATTGCACCATTTTTCTTTTGTATCTCAAGAAGCTGGAAATGAATATAAGTGCAAGTTGAGGGAATAGGTTAGACTTGGCCTGATATATTCTTTGCAAGAAACTGAAGTTAGAGAAAGATTGGATCTACACGTAGATAATTTCCAGGTAAACTAGTGCCATTAGAGAACTAGTTCGCCCCACCAGAATGGCCGCTCGCATCATACCTGTCTTTGTAGAAGATAGAATGTAAAACTGAATACTCCTACCAGCTCGACTCCTACCACAACACTTATCTACCAATTTCCTCATACACAATTCACTTTAACTCAATCCACTCTTTTCTGCCTCACTTAAATTCAACAATATTTTCCTTAAACTTGGCATTTGTACTTAGTTTGGAGTTGCATTAGTGTATGAACATTAACAAGGAATTTAGTGTGAACGCTCAAACTACTTTCCCAGATTATGGTGTTAGGAGTGCTGGATTTCACAGTAACCTGCATGCTTATCTCTGGCCGGTTTCGAATTTTCAGCAATCAACTGAGATAGATTAATCAGGCGCATCAGTAGCCTGATGCGGTTAGAGACTTTGGCCAGCCAAGCTAAATATGTACTGTGGTACTTGGTTTGAATTCCGGTCTAGGCCTTGGATTTTTATTTAATGTTTAAGATGAATTTAATTTCAATATCAAGGAACATTTGGTGATCGTCTCCGTTCGCGGCACATAATTTGGTATTTTGACGTTAATCCCTAAAAATAGGCATTAGTACAGTTCAATGCTTTAAGACAGTTAGTTGTAGAGATTTCGACTTTACTATGTTTCTATCTAGCATTTCACCTACTGACTAAAATAGGCTACTTAGTATGTACGTGCGTTTTTCAAAATGTTATTTTTTTAATGATTTAAGGCGCGTCAACATCTAAGGTTATTGCCGCCCAGAGCTTTTTTTTCAGTGCACTGCCGGCCTCCGTTACAGACAACACTGTCCATCACCGGACAGTAAGCTGTAAGAAGCTCCTAGAAAGAGAAAAATCTAAGGGTCAGCAGCTGGGATTCGAACCCGGGACCTCCGCGTGGGAATCTAGAACGCTAACCGCATAGCTAATCCCTTCCCAAAAATATTATTGAATCTATAAAACATTTTGTAAAAATGAATGAAACCAAGTAATTGTTTAAGAGTTCTGTACGTACAATGCATATTTTAAGAATCTGTAAAGTTAGAGTTGCATTTTAAAATAGGGGAAGGGTGCGAATTTAATTCAATGTTTCCTGCTGAAGTGAGGTTTTGGATTCTTGGACGAATCCTTGAACTATTAAGAGGGCGTAGTCCACAATAATTTGAAATTGATAACATCAGGGAATTGTCTTAACCTCTACAGGATTTATTTCAGGGAAACCATTCCTCTTTGAATTTGCCTTTTTTTTTTTAAACTACGAGGGAGTCATGTGAGTGTGTCGCAACAGACTTTTCCCTGATTCGAGAGATCGCTTTAAAAAAAAAAAAAGTGACCAAGCTGTGAAGTTTAGATTGGAGCGTGACGTCAGACGGGTGAACGTAACTTCCGGTTTATGGAAGTGTGAGTCAAATTGTGAAATCACCACTTTCAGTGAAATGGCAAAAAAGTTTATTATGGTTTCAGTGAATAATCAAGTAATAATCGCCAAAAACAGTTCGCTACTTTATAGCCAAGCAGTTACTCATTCACAACCTTTCAAACTTCCCAAGTCAACGCATTCACTCTTCTTTAGACTTTTAGCTCTATTAAAGTTTAGGTTTAGTTGAGTTACAACACAAACTGTTTATTCTGTTGCCCTAATAAGATGATTCAAACAAAAATCCACCGTTTAACACTTTCATGAATTACTGAAACATTCTATTGTAAATTAAATATTTTCTTATAATTAAACGTTCTTAATTTTTTTTTTTTTTGTAATTATTGCTTAATTTTTACTATTAGACTGCACTGGCTTTTGGTCTGGAGTACAAATAGCTTACGTAGAAGTGTTTCAGGCCCTTCGATATCTACCAACCGTCAGACTCAAAGTACGAGGGCCGTTTGAAAAGTCCGTGCAAAGTCAGAGAGATAGCACCACTGGCGCGTATCAAGGTTATGTTTAGTTAGTAGCATCTCTTGGAAGAACACACACCAAGTTTCAGCCAGATCGGTCTATTTCTTTGTGTTTGGCATTCGTTTGAATCGAGGAAGTCGAGTGATTTTCAAAAAATGGACGAAAAAGCATTTCGTGTGTTGATTAAACACTACTTTATGAAAGGCAAAACGCCTCAGGAGACTAAAGAGAAGCTTGATAAACATTATGGTGACTCTGCACCTTCGATTAGAACAGTTTATAAGTGGTTTCAAAATTTTCGGAGTGGCCATATGGGCACAAGTGACGCTCTGGACGCCCTGTTGAGGTTACTACTCCAGAAATCATTGATAAAATCCATGATATGGTGATGGATGACAGAAGAGTGAAGGTGCGTGAGATTGCTAGTGCTGTGGGCATCTCGAATGAACGGGTACATAATATTTTGCATCAACATTTGGACATGACAAAGCTATCCGCAAGATGGGTGCCGCGATTGCTCACGCTTGACCAAAAACGAAATCGTGTGAAGTGTTGCAAGGACGGTTTGCAGCTGTTCCAGAAGAATCCGCAGGACTTTAAGCGTCGTTTCGTCACTGTGGATGAAACATGGATACATCACTACACTCCTGAGACCAAAGAACAATCTAAACAATGGGTTACCAAGGGGGAATCTGCGCCAAAAAAGGCGAAGACCGTTCCTTCGGCCGGAAAGATTATGGCGACTGTTTTTTGGGATTCGCAAGGAATAATCCTCATTGACTATCTGGAAAAGGGTAAAACTATTACAGGTGCATATTATTCATCGTTATTGGACCGTTTGAAAACCGAGCTGCAAGAAAAACGTCCACGATTGGCCCACAAAAAAGTCCTTTTCCATCACGACAACGCACCAGATCACACCTCAGCAGTTGTGGTCGCAAAATTAATGGAAAGAGGGTTCCAACTCGTTTCGCATCCCCCCTATTCTCCAGACTTGGCTCCCTCGGACTACTATTTGAAGAAATGGCTGGCGGGAAAAAGATTTTATTCAAACGAGGAGGTGATTGCAGAAACGAATGGCTATTTTTCAGTCTTGGACAAATCCTATAGGGATCAACAAACTAGAGCAGCGTTGGACGAAGTGTATAAGCCTAAAAGGAGACTATGTTGAAAAATAAAAAAGGTTTACCCCAAAAAATTAAGTAGTTTTTATTTTTGCACGGACTTTTCAAACGACCCTCGTAATTGCAAGGTAAACGTTTTTACCTGCTGAGAAATGCGCAAAAGTGAGTCATTCTCAGGCCATCTAGAGGAAATTAATCCCAAACTGTAACCACTTCCTTTCTACGAACAATCCAAGGCCACATTTAAAGGAAAAACTAACTTCAAAATTGCCACCAATTTAGAGGAAATAATGCATCGCATAAACCTTCGCTAGGATGGCCTTTTCCACTAAAAATGTAGCAATGTTAAAGATGTACATGTGTGCAGTGGAGCTGCCAAAAGCTCGAACACCTAACGCTACAAATCTGAGAACATTCAGCAAGCTATTCGTATCGAGCTGGGCTGGCATCAATGAGACGAGCAGTTAACTGTAATTACCAAGTAAAAAAGAACAACGTGGTGTAACACACTAGCACGGACTTCCTCACAGTATAATTCTTACAGTTGTAAGAAAACCAAATTTCTACTGACCTTTACACTAATTTTACTTTCAATATTGTACAAGGTGAAGGAAGAAATTATAGTAAAATGGAAAAATGTTTCAGGTTGACGAATCGTCACACCAGGAACGCCAAAAATAATAATTGCAAGAAGAGCTATTTCAGAAGTTAGATCAACTCTAAAGAAGTCATCACTACTTTTATTTTCTCAATGATTTAAGGCGCGTCAAAATTTGAGGTTATTCTAGCAGCTAGATTCGAACCTGGGATCTCCGCATAAGAATACAATACGCTAACCGCATTAGCTAAATCCTTCCTACTTAAAATCTCGTACAAAAGGAAAATATATCGGCCAAGCGATTTTCAACAATCTCCGATTTGTGTAATGAGCATGACAAGTTTCATAAAAATCGTTGTTTTCCTGGAAAATTTTTAAAAATGCGGGGAAAAAATTTGTTAGGTTCAGTAAGGTTTCACAGTGTTCTCAAATTGAATATAAATATTCTATTTCCTTTCCTACTCTCCCTCCAAAAAAAAAAAAAATTCGAAATAAGTGCACCTCAAAATACAGGTAAAAACTCATTGCAAAAGTGAAACGATTGCATTAAGTTTCTTACCGCTAGCAAGAGAATTAGCGCGCTATATTAACGGTAGTTTTGAAGCAAGCGCGCCTTTTAAGCTATGCCAGAATGTCAAAACTTAAAATCAACGTTTTCTTAGACAAAAGTGTTCGTTTACATAGAGTTAGTCGTTAGTATACAATGAAACTTTAGTGAAAACGGCATAAAACTTATTAAAAATCATTTAGTGGAGCTTTTACTTCTTCCGGCATGGAGAAACCAATTACTTTTAAAACTATTTTGAAAAGAAATTACACTTCATTAACAAAATAAAAGATAACTTACAAGTAGTAAGTGAATTTGTATAAAGTTACCTGGTAGTGTGAGCAGTAACGGTAAAATGGTTGTGAGTAGCTCTCGAGGATACATTGGAATTTCTTTTACTAATAGTTTGGTTTAAATAAACTATTAAGTTCACTTATAAATACATTTAAAATAAGCTCTTAGTTTTAAAAAACTGGAATCACATAACACTGGGAAAAACACTGCAAGCTATGTTATAACGGCAAAGGTGAGACGTCACTGTTTGAATGAGTCGAAAAGTTCACTGCATGTTCGTCTTATTTTACAAAATCTAGGCTATCTTAAAATTTATTGTTTTTAAACACTCAACATAAATAACAGAAAAATGACTACAAAATTTTAATAATTGATTTGAATAACTCGTTAAATTTGTAATAACACATCATTCTAGGTGAGAGTAATGACGGCGTTTGGCTACATGAAAGCTGCGGCGATGCTACTCCACACAGCGACAGAACAGAACTGAGCGGCCAAGGAAGGTTACGCTGGCCAACCACTCCGCATTCCTATTACCCACATGTCTCCGAGCGCACTCTACCTTCAACTCACAGCACTATTTACACAACAAACTACTCACTGTTATTTTTAGATAAATCAAGTTAATTTCTCTGTTATTTCAAATAATAAGCAATTAATAAATTAATTTAAGTTCAACGAAAACAAGAAATAACTAAAATTATTAGCCGCTCTTTATATTGCTGTAATTTTGTGAACTTTCTATTACTAAGAGGATAATGGCGATTTAGTCAAATTGTATAGATTACTTTTACCTACGTATTTTGAAATCCCGTAAATAAGAAAATAATATAGAGAGAAGCTCTAAAAACATTTGTCAAGGTATTCTTAAAATGTTCTGAAGTTAGTCTAAGTAAGGTAAGATAGCCTGAGATCCAAGAAGATGGATATATTTTTAGTAAGAGAGTACTATTGTTGGTTTATGCGAAGTACATTGATTTCATTAAAACAAGCCTGAAGAATGCATTTAAGCCTTCGAAATATGGGATCAAAGGAAACGAGATAAAATATAAACACGGACAAGAATTAAAACTGTCCGGTAGGACAGTTGTATAAGGGTTGATCGTCAAAAAGTGCACGAAAAAGCGTAACGTTGAAAAACACCAAACTTTGACATTTTTTTTTCTCTTTTTCTATAAAAGATAAAATTCACAAATTTTCTTTAAAATATAGGGCAAATCCTCCTTTGTAATAAGGATATAAGCTGGTGGTTGAACCACGAATGATCAAATTTGTAAGTTCAAACTGTCTAAAAAATTTGTGTATCTGGCATCATAATAATATCCGATACTATTATGTATTCCTAATAACTTTTATTATTCTGGAAAGACGATAGAGGCTCCACAAGTAGGAGCTGCTATGGTCATACCAGTAGATTCCCTAACTTTTCACTTACAATCCCTTTTTTAAAAAATCAGCCTCTTCCAGTAAACATATCTTATATTAGTAAACAACAAGAGCGAAATATAGATATTAAATTTAAGTAGGTTATACAAACAAATACCCTTCCCCAAATAACCTGAAAGATATTGTTGATAAGACATCTTGGAACATGAAATAACTAAATTATTTTTTTAAAAAAATAAGCATAAACTCACAAACTTAACTCAGATCTTAAGAAATAACAAAATAGTATTTTCAGTGCTCGTAACAAAATAGACGATAAAAAGATGAACTTAGTACAGAGATATTATTCTACGATTGTCCGGCTTTATTTCTATCAGCAATAATCTCGTATGTCGCTGCGACCATTTGCAACAGCGTTGTGACTGCACTAAAACAACTCTTCCCAAAATCAATTGGAATAAAAGTTTTTAATTCTTAAATAAATGTTGATAACCGGATTTAAATTTGTTATTTGTAGTTAATTTTATCTAGTGCTGCACGAGACCGAGACGAGGCGAGACTTTATGCAGTCTCGATCTCGGTCTCGGTCGCTCAAATCTCGGTCTCGGTCTCGGTCTCGTCGAGATATCTCGGTCTCGGTCTCAGTTTTTTTGAATTTTTGTTTAAGTATTAAAAGTGGTTTGCTATTAATAATCTTTTCAAAAAATGTTATTATTTTCTAATAATTATTTTAATTTATATATTGGTAATGAAAATGTGTGTAAAAGAAGACAACTACTTACACTTCAATGCATCATATATTACTATTACTGTTATATATCTTTATATAATTTCAAAAAGATGTTAAAAACGCGCCAAATGAAAGACCCAAATAACATATCTGCCTCCTATAACAAGTCGATTCGTGAAATAAAAAATACACCTCCCAACAAACTTCCCGCTCTATTAGTTATGGCTGTTGGTGAAGATAAAGAATCTGATGATTCACCTTTTGACGACGACGACGACTTCATCAATATTTTTGCACCATTTGCTCAAAAATCAG